>CAJFCP010000125.1:560994-680538 GCA_904066005.1 Synergus itoensis | reverse complement strand
ATATAATATTTTAAAGATATTTTTAATGAAGAAGGAAAAGCAATCGAGAATGAAAGTATAAGTAAAAATTTATGGGTAAATAAAACTACTCAAGCGAGGAAGTGAAGAGTCATGAAGTAACTTCAAGAAGACTTTATAATTGAGCTTTTATATATTTTTTAACGTTAAAAGTTTTAGATTAGCAATTTTGTAATGGCAGTTCGTTACATAATTATACGATTTTACATCAGCTTTGAAATTAGAAGATAAACTTTAAACTCCCGAGTCCCGAGATATGAAGATTCTGAAAGAGTTTCTATGACCAAAGGTGAATATTTATATTTTATCTATATAATCAATATACAACATCTACCCTTCATTCAAAAGTCTAAACCCAAAGTCACGCGAGAGAAACTTTACGTTTGGTTCATTCATTCTGCCAGAAAATAATTGACTCTCAAAGAGCTGATGCAATTACAAAGAAGAGAACTTGAGATTTAATTTTTCTACTTTGCATCAAAGATAAACTTCTAAATACAACTGCAATGAAACTAAGTGAGCGAGACACGTGATGATATTCACGTGGATCTTGATTGCAAAAGGAGATGTAGTTTTTCAGATATCATTTGACGCCAATGTCGATCTTCAACTCTGTGATTGATATGCTTTGATGATCGACAGGAAAACATATATTTTTTCGATTTCGAACCTCAGCTCAGCATCTATATAATAACATGAGCTGACCTAGCATAATTATAATTGAACAACTTTTTATGATGTTTTGACACACTTTCTGACGACGTAGTTCCCAAATCGCTGTTTTTAGTTTTTAATCTTTTAGTCTGTCTGGCTGACTCATAACGACCTAGTCTAGACACCAATTTAATCAAGAATCGTCTCAGTTTTTAATTGTAACTTATCTATGATAAACATTGATGTTGCAATACTATATGTATTTGTCATTTAAAGTTCTTTTCATAAAATATATTTGACGATTATTTAAAAATATTTGTTTCGAAGTATTTGCAATACAATAAAAACAGAAAAATATTTGATTATACTTTATACTGAACACTTTCTTTTAGCTTAGAAAATATGAGTGTAATTTACCTGAATTATTAAAGAGTATTAGGGCCAACTGCCACATAGAGAAACATAGGTATGACTCATATATGTATACCCGGCTCATGAATTTCCCAATACATATATGTTACAGAAAAGAATTCAAATATTATTTGAAGAAAATATGAAAGACTAGAAAATATCTTTGCAGCTTTTGTAGCGAGTTATTGTAGTACCTAATATTTAAAAAAAAGTAAGACTGGCGCAGAATTAATCTTTCGACCTCAAATTAATCACTTCTTCCGTTGCTTCTTTTTGCGATTGCCTTATCGTTCTGCAAAAACATCGTTTTTATACGATATGTTAAAAATTACACAAATAACTTTTTCTACTTGACGATAAAACGAAAATTTATAAATACTTGGGCACCATCAAGTTATGTAAAATAAATTACTTAAAAATAAATATTACAATTAATTGTAACATATATGTATCAACTTATTTTTATGAAGTTAGTATATTAATTAATTAATAAAATCTTTTGATGCATATATATTCTGATAATTTTTAAAAATAAAAATATATAACATTTGCCAGCTTTTTAATGGTATTACGTAATTTATCGATTTCTTAAGGAAATAAACATTAACTTTGCCTTTCATCATCCTTTATTTTAAGATTGAATGATGCAATTTTTAAATTATCATTTTTTCTTGCAGACTGCTCCCCCAAAAAACACTTCTAATCTGACATTCCGCGGACAGATGGACAGGCGGCGGCCACCGTTTCTCACGGGCACGTCAAAGGTTAAAGAGGTGAAATATTTACCACCAAAAATTAGAATAACATATAAACAAACAACAGTTTTACAAATTTTTAAACATTAAAAACTTTGTGATTTTTAAATTATTAAATTAAATAAATGATTAGAGGAAAATATCTATTTAATAAGTTTTAATGTTTCAAATCTAAATTTAAATTTTCCCTGAGTTGAAAAAAATAGCAAAGCCCTTAAAATCCCTTAGAAGTACTTAATATCCCATAAAATAGCGTTAAATCCCTTCAAATTTTTTAAAATACCAATAATTTCCATGAAGTCTCGTAAAAGATCTTAATATTTTTAGAAATCCTAATAAATTTCGTAAAATTACTTAGAAATACTAAAAATTCAGTGAAAACTTAAAATTTTATAATAAGTTTTGTAAAATACCATTAAGTTTCTTTAAAATCATATAAAATTTCTTGAAATTCCTATAAATTTCATAAAATTTCCTAGAAAAAAAAAAAAAACAAACAAAGTTGAAGTTTCGAGAATTTTAAATTTCGCGCACTATTCTACACCAGCGCCACTGTCGTTATTTTCGGAAACTATGCTTGTAAACAAAACTGACAGGTGACAACAAGAGACGCTAAAAGCTAACCTCTCTAACAGCTGTCACTGAAAAAATGCAATTTGTAATTAAATGCAGTAATCAAAGTTATCTAATTTCATGATGTCAATTAAGTTTCCAAACAGGTTCTTAATTCTTGGATTATGATTTTTTGCGACGTAAACAATATTATCCTTTAAAAATGAGTTTTTGAATGAAAATGTAAAGAAAAATATATAAGGTACATTAATTATTTTATTCTTAATTCATTTAAAACTTTTTTTTCTCTCTTTCTGAATGCCTAAGAGGTCAATCTTATTTTTATTATAACAAAGGATTTATTTAATATAATGTATTCCTTCTCTTGTTATTCATAAGTCATTTAATGTATGATTTAATGATTAATTAACTATTTAAAATACTAACGTAAAAAAATTACAGTCAGGTAAATGTCGAAGCGAGAAAATGGATATAAGACTCACAGGGGCTGTTGGAAACAGTGACGTGGAAAGGGTCAGTGACGAAGATCCTGCAGCTGATGGATTGTTAAGACAAAATTATGAATTGCGCCATCGATTGGAAGAAGAGACTGCTAGTTACAGAAGGAGACTCGATACCTATCGGCAAGCACAACAACATCAAGCAGCACTTGTATCTCGTTTGCAAGCCAAAGCAAGTGTTAAACGCAATTCTTGATTTTAAAGATAGTTAAATTCTGATTATTTCTATATGTACTTGATTCCTTAAAATTGCGTTAATGTAAACATTTAATTCTAGGTTTTACAATATAAACAAAGGTGTTCTGAATTAGAAAATCATATGGTGGAAACGCTTCCTGCCGACATAATAAGAGTTCCATCTTCTTCAGCAAGAGGATGTTCTGCTTTGGATGCTGCTCAGCAAACTCTTAAAGAATTGCGAGAAGAACAGATTCATGATTTAGACGCTGCTTTAAAGAAGTTAGCTGAAGAGAGAAAAAGGTAACTTAAAGTCAATACAATTCAAAAAAAAAAAGAAAATCTCGCAAATAAATAAAGTAAAATTTATCTGTTGCATTAAAAATTTAGATGCGACAAGCTTTTGCAATTAAATACATCCCTGAAAGATCAGTTAGAAGAATCGCATCAGACAAACGAAACCCTTACCAACGATCTTCAAAAACTCAGTAACGAATGGGATTCGATGAGAGAAGAATTAGCAATTAAAGAAGAAGAATGGAAGGAAGAAGAACACGCTTTTAATGAATATTATACCTCGGAACACAATAGATTGTTAAATTTATGGCGCAACGTTGTCTCAGTGAAAAGGCTCTTTTCTGAAGTTAAATCGACGACTGAAAGAGATCTCTCAAAATTGCGTAATGACATTAGTATTGCTTCCAATTATATGGTTTCGGCTTGTACCAGTACTAAGTTTGCAGTTAAAATGCAAATGGCAGCAGGACAAACAATGGTAACTATATTTTTATTTTTTATTAATATTTGATTGTAATCAATTTAAGACTTGAAAATTAATTATTACTTTAATTATAGATTCCTCAGCCATTCCAGCAAGTTCAAAATGTGTCTGACTTAAGAACAGAAATGGCATCAATGAGGCAGCAATTTGAGTTAGCTCAGGGTGAAATTCGTATGAAGGAAGATAGAATTAATCAGCTCTTGAAGGAAGTTCATTCTTTGGTAAGAACGATATTCAAAACAATTGGAATAGGAGAGAAAATTCTGTTAATAAACAATAAATTTGATTTTTATTTCAGGAAGAGCGATGTGGAGAGGCAGAGTCAGGTGTGAATCAGGCGGCAAGAATGCAAGAAGATGTTGAAGTTTTACAATCTGCTTTGAGAGAAATCGCTCACGCTGTGATCCAGGATGCGGAAACTCGAAATGTAGAAAGTAGTCAACCTCCTCCTCATGTCCATTTATCTCCTTCTGCTCCTATTCCACAAAAATCTCCGAAACACGGAGTCAGATCTACGACTACTCCTGCTTTTGCGGAAACTACCATCAGTGCGGTTCAAGCTGCTTTACATAAGTACCAACTGACCATCCACGAACTTCAGGTAATTAAATTATTAATTAAATTATAATTTAATTTTAATTTAAAAGTTCTTCTAATTTGTGAAAATATCATTATTAGGTAAAACTACAAACCAATAAAGAACAATTATCCGTCACCCGTAAACAATATGAAAGCGCTGAAGAAAATTCTCAACAACTGGAGGGCAAAGTTACAGAAATTATGTCTCAACTTGATTCCAGTAGATCTCAGTGTTTGCAACTTAATCAAGAGAAAGATATGTTGCAAAAAAGTTTAGATGCACTTCGATCCGAGAAAAATGCACTTGATCGAAACAGACTTGAAATTACCAACATGGTAGATATTTCATTTCTAATATACGTAGCTATAAGTTTTTTTTTTTATGATTTTCATCTGTAAGTTACTTTACTTTATCTTCGAAATATTTCACAGATTGAAACACTAAACGCAGATTACGACAAGTTGCAAAAGGGACATAATAAACTGCAAAAATTGTGTGAGAACCTTGAAGATGAAAAAATGTTCCTTCAAGATGAACTCGGAAGAGTCAGCAAAGAAGCTGATCTGAGGTTAATCTTCTATCACAATTTAGCGGTATTTTAAGATTTTAGTTTAAAAATGGTATTGTCGTCTAATGTAAAAATTCTTATTTAAAAGGGAACAAAGTCTTCACTTGGAAGAAGATCGTTGTAGTAAAATGAGAGAAGAAATATTAACATTAAGGGAAGAACTCAGCAGAACTTCTCTTGATAAAGACATGTTGGAACAACAAAAATTGGAAACAGATAGTTTGATTTCGCAGATTGAAAAGAGTAAAGGTAAAACTTCAATTAGTAATTAGCTTATCCTCTTAATTTATTTTCTGCACATTGATACTCTGTTGATACAATTGTACAATATTTAGGTGACGTGGAACTGGAATTGGAACAAATTCTGCTAGAAAAATCCGACGTACAAGAAATGTTAACAAAAATGGAATCAGCTTGCATTAACCATGAAGAAGATAAAGCAAGATTGCAAGACGAAATCAAAAAGGTGTGACCGACATTAATTAATTAAAAAAATTTCAAACTATATGATGTAAAATAATAACTGAAACAAACTTTCTTTGCAGTTAAATGAAAAAAAAGATAAACTAGCAAGTCAATGTACTGACCAGCAGGGAGATTTATCGTCCTTGAAAAAAGAACTTTTACAAGCCGAACAAAATAGACTCGACCTAGAGTCTGAAAAAGTGACTTTAAATGAAAAAGTCAAAGTCGTAGAAATAGAGAAAGAAAAAGTGGAACTCGAATTAGGACAAGTGGCTCGAGAACGTAGCGATCTGAGTAATCAATTATCTGTTTTAGCCAGAAAAAAAGAAACCTTAAATGAGGAATTAATGAGGTTAAGACAACGTCTTGAACAAGCGAATGAAATGAATGCGAGAATAAATAGAAATCTTGAAGATCTTGTCAAGGACAATGAAGAAAAACAGGTGAGGAATTATAGATAATTGCTTAGGATTTTTATTTTTAGGAAGTGTTATTTTGCATCGCAAATAAGTTTAAAAAATTAAAAGTTATGTTGAAATAAAATATATTTTCTACTAACAGGTAATTTTGGAAGCGAGCGAAAAAGAACTCCAGAGATTGCAAGAACAACTGGCATCAGTTCGCAGTGAAAAAGAAACACTGGAAGGTGTATTATTCGACACGCAAAGTAATCTAGAAACGACTCACGCTAAGAAGACCCAACTAGAAAAAGATCAACAGGATTTGTTGATAAAACAGGAGAGTTTAAAAGGACAGATAATTAGATTAACGAAGGAGTTAGAAAACAGTGAAAAACGTGCACAGGATATAAAACACGCATTGACTCAACAGAGCGAGAATCAGGAAGCTGAATTTCAGCAGATTATTCTAAATTTGAAAAAACAGAGTGAGGATAGCATCAGAAAACTGAATGAAGAAAAGGAACAAGTAAGATTGTCTTTAGAAAAACGATTACAACAGAATATAACACAACTAAGTGGAGAAAAAAATGGGGAAATAGAACAATTAAAAAAGAATATAGAAGATTTACAAGCACATGTTGAAACTGTTTGTCAACAACATGAAGAAGTTCTTCTCAGGGCTGAAAATGACAAGCAACAAGCTTTACTTATTGGTAAGTATTATTACCTACAAAAATTGTAGGCTGCAGTTTAAAAATTGATTTAACCAATTAATATATTCTAAAATATTTGCTTTCAGCTCATCACGATCAGCAAGCTTTGGTGGAAAAAATGGAAGGTGTCTACAGAGAATTGGAAGAAGAAAAAGGTAATTTAGAGCGTCTTCGAAGAGAGGCAGCTTCACGTGCAGATCAAGATCGTAACAACATAAATCAATTACGCGATGAGGTAAATCGCCTTAAGTCGAAATTGGAAGAGACAAAACTGAAAGGAGACGAGGAAAAAATTAAATTGGAGTTAAAAATGGAAGAAGTTTTGAAAGAAAGGGAATCAGCTCAAAGAGAGATTGAAGAATTACAAGTACAACTACACATGGCTGAAGATAAAGTCGATGGATTACACAGCCAGCTACATGAAACAAACAGAAAACTTAAAGAAGGTAAATGAATTTTAGTGTCTTCCATTTTTATATTTAAAACTTAAATTTGGGGTTTAATTATTATCAAAGTTATAAAAATTTTATCATTCCAGTTGAAAATACAATCGAAGCGCTCCGTAAAGAATTAGTCGATGTCCGTCGACAATTAACGGATTCTACCTATGAAAAAGATAAGTACAATAGTACTAACAAAGAGTTAAGAGAATACATAAAGCGTATTGAAGGCGAGAAGCGGGAACAAAGTCGAGCGTTGGAAGAAGCTCACCAAAAAGTTGCTGGTAGGTTTTTCACCATGTTTGTGCAAATATATTAACTTTATCTTTCTTTATTAATTCGTAATTGACTAATCTAAAATATTTTTGAATTTATTTCAGCATTGGAGGATATGAAAACAACGCTTGACACAGAAAGAACTCGTCTTCAATCGAACATTCGAGACATGGAACGTGAAATTACACAACTACAACAGCAACTTCGTTTCACACAGGATGAACTTCAAAAATCACATGCGATGAACTCATCAGCACAAAACGAAGAGAAGGAATTACAAGGACGTCTGGCTAACGAGATTGAAGAAAGAGAAAGACTACAACTTCAACTTCACCAAGTTAAGAAACAGGTAAAGTGTTGTTTCTAACTTCACAAGAAAAAATAAGAATCTAGTAATTATTTGTTTGCTTATATTTCAATTGTGAATATTATTTCAGGTTGTGGATTTGGATAATAGCTTGGAGAATACGAGACAGGAATTAGCAAAGTTGAGAGCTCGCGCAGATGAAGAAGATGAAAGATGGAGAGGCAGAGAACAAGAATTATTAATCAGATTAGAGGACAGCAGATGTCGAGAAAGGAAACTGGAGGATCAGAAACATAATTTGGAAGTTTGTCTTGCAGATGCTTCTCAACAAATTCAAGAACTTAAAGTATGCATCTGTTAAATATTTATCTATGTGACTATTAGAATAATTGTTTTTGGGCTAAAGGTTAGAAATTTCTTTTAATCTAATAATTAGGCTCGATTGGGTGGATCAGAAGGAAGAGTCAGGGCCTTGGATGCTCAATTAGGACAATTGGAAGTTTACAAAAAAGAAGTGGAGCAAAAGTTAAGCAGTGTGGGTACAACTCTTCGCCGCATTGCTGGAATTCAATTAGATGGAAGTGTCAGCATGCCATTTAAAATAACAAGTCCTTCCAGAAGATGGAGTCCCGTACGCAGTACGTTAGATTACCAATTATTTATCTTATCTTAAAAAAGAGGTTGATTGACATATTTTGAAGTCTTTTAAAATCCCTTGAAACCTCTTAAATCTCTTTAAACCTTCTGCAATATCCTAAAATATTTAGAATTTTTTTGGAATATTATTTCTTTGAATAATTAGTTCCTGATCTCTTTTTTCTCTTCGTTTTTAAGTTCAAGATCATGGTGATGGAGGACGCGACGTGGTACTCGATGTCGATCCTGAAGTTGTTAGGAAAGGTGTCAGATCTCTCATGCAACAAGTGGCCCAAATTGAAAGAGAAAGAGTTAGTTTCTTGGTCTTAATATTTTTTGTAATCTACTTTCGGAACTAGTAATAATTTTATGCCATTTTAGGATGACTACTATACTGAAATCGAAAATATGAAGAAGCAATTAATGGAAGCAAGTGATAATTCAAATAAGGCAGATATGAAACTCAACACATTACTTGTTAATATGAGAATCATTCAGGAAGAGAAAAATACTCTTGAATCGAAACTTTCACAAAAGGATGCTATCTGTCAGGCACAGGTATGCAGAGATAATAAATAAAATAGTAATAAATAATTAAATTAAATTAATTACTTATAACAAATAAATATTTTAGGCGGAAGCTTTACAACAGAAAACGTCGGAAGCCGAACTTCTCAGAGAAAAAGTTACGACTCTGGAGTTAACAGTTAGCAGTGAGTCAGAAGAAAAAGGACAATATGAGGATAAATTGGAAAAAATGAAGCAGAACGTAAATAAATTGGAAAATGATAGACGAAGTTTGCAAGAGGAACTTGGAAAGAATGAAGCTAGGGCAACTAAACTGGAACTGCAACGAATGTCTATGGAAGGAGATCTTCAGAGGTTGCAGATGATCTTACAAGAAAAAGACGCAAATATACAGGTAAAGATAATTTTGAAATAGGCCTTAATCATTTTCAATTCGCTTTTATATTCCTGAATACTTACGTTTCGAAAACAGAAACTTCAAGATCGATCTGAGGCACAATCGCGTACGATAACAACTTTGGAGGAACGTTGTGGTTCTTTGAATTCGACGATAGAACAATTGAATTTAACTCTGCAAAGATCTTCTAACACGGAAAGTGATTTACGAAATGAGATTAGTTCTCTGCAGAGGAGCCTCATGGAAATTAGTATGGCGTCACAAAGCAACAGCGAGAAAGTTAAACAAGTAAGCATTGTTTTAGACATCACTTCTAGATACTTTAAAAAAGAAATGGAACTTAATAAGTGGGAATTGTAGTTGCAGAAACAAGTCTCGAATCTCGAAAATGAACGTCGTATCTTGACTGAGCGATTAGAATCTGCTCAACAAGCAGTTGGTGATCTGAGGCGTGTTAATCAAACCTTAGGAGACCAAAACTCGAGACTTCAAAATGAAATATCAAACAATGAGGTAGTTCGATCTGGACTCGAAGCACAATTAAGATTATCAAGTTGGCCTCATGAGGAACGAACAAATAAGGAAGACGAATTGGTTCGACAAGTTCAATCTGCTCAGAGAGATCGAAGCGAGCTGAAAGGAAAAGTTGATGCCTTAAACGATAAGGTATAATTATATTATTCAAAAATAATAATAAATATGAGCTTAGAGAATGTAATTAATATATTTTTTAAATCAGGTAAAACTATTAGAAGTTGATAAACGGAACCTCGAGCGACAGCTGACTTCAATGAGACCTGGAAGTGTTCGAAGCAAGAGTTACGAACGATCTGAAAAAGCCCACGCTGAATTACTAGGATCAAATGTTACAATCGAAAGTTTGGAACAAGAAAACAGAGAATTACGACTCAAAGTTCGACGATTAGAAACTCAGTTGGCTGAAAAAGAAGCGGAACTTATGCGAGTGAAATCTATGCATATGCACTCACATTCCAGTTTGGATTTATCTCGAAGTAGAACTAGTGAATTGGAAAGGCTTAGAGCTGCTCAACTGCAAGCAGAAAAATTGTTGGAAGCTAGAGAACAGAGTCATCGCCAGCAAGTTCTGCGGCTAGAGAATCAGGTAAATTATTTTAAATCAAATTATGTAATGGTTTTGAGTAGAATTTTAATGAAATTGTTATGGTATGTTTCAGATTCAGTTGCTCAGAGATCAACTAAATCAGGAAATCAAACGTCGACAGCTTTACGTTTATCGCAGTACTCAAGCTGGGCGAGAAATGCAACAATTGCGACAGGCATTGGGTGATTCCTTGAGAACAGTAGCTCAAGATCCATCATTAGATGCCGTTTTGTTAGAACATGAGGCTCGAAAATTAGATTCTACCCTTGCGAGCACTGCCAGTTTACCCCCATCATTAGCTCTTCCTCCCCCATCTTCATACGACATGAAATCTTCATCTCCAGGTCACTTCAAGTAATTCAGAACTTAAACTTAACCATGGTGATACTAATTTTGAAGGAATGAATGAATTTATTTGAAATAACTGATTATAGAATTGCATTTTTCCAAAAATAATTTGCAATTTTAAATAATCTAACCCAGTGAAGTTCTTCTGAAATAGAACAGAAAATAAGTTACAGTTCCTTAAAGCAAAACTGATCTCGTTTTTATAAATTTTTCTACATCCCGATCTCATGGAAAAGGCTCTTTAAACAGTATTTATATTAATTTACAATATTATATTCAAGGTAATGAGTAGAAACCTTCGAAACTGGTTTCCATAATTGTTTTATACATTTTGCTTCCTCATGAAGGAAGTTTTTGTACTCTGTTGTGATAACAATCCTTGCCTTTTTTACAATAATTTTACCAGATACGTTTGCTAGAAATATTTCTGTGAAAGTAATCAACGTTGTACTGATTCTTTCAACGCTTTCTATACCAGAATACTTTAGGATCAAATGATTCTCAGTAAGATTTAAATATACATCCTTATTTATATATTTAAAAATTTTTTTTAACTATAATACGAATTATGGCTCGATTATAGAAAAATGTGGCCTTCGTGAATTCCGTCCATATTTATTACATCAATTTAACGAAGGAAACATCTAATTATTTTAGATTAAATAAAGATCCGTGTTATGGAGTGAGAGAGAAAGCTTTACATTTAAAGTAGGTCGCACAAAGTAAAAGAATGCTTTGTTTAGTCTCATCTTGAGACCAAAATGGACCATCTAACAAGAGCAGTCTAGAAAAATGCTTCTAGGTTTTACTAAATCAGCGACCGATGAAAATTGGCACGATGTAAATTATAGAGAAAAAAAGATAGGGTTTGCAAACGTAGATTACAAAAGTGGATTGGTTCTGTTCTCTATCATTGAGAATAAAGACATCCAGTCCAAGCTGTATTATCCGCACTTAAATTCCGATACCGATAGATCCACGGATCCAAAATCTGTTTAAAGTATATGATCATTTTATTTATTAAGTCTTAGCATTTTATGGGTGAATTATGATTTACTTCGTTACTATAATTATATTAAATTATTTTAATTAAATTGGCAAAACTAGTACATATATCGAAAACTGGAACTAGAACTGAATGAAATTATTGTCAAAGTGATTTTAATGTTTTGCTTCAAATTAATTGTAATTTTGTCTTGAAATTAAAAATTAGATACGGATTTTTGAGTGGTAGTGCAATAGTTTGAAAAAACTTATCGCTGTTAAATACGTTATATGTTATTAGCGAATATATAAACTTATCATTTCTTGTTCATTTTCCATCCCGAGTACAAACATTATATAAACTAGTATTTATAAACTTCTGATACAAATTGTTTTTGCATCATTTGGGATACACCGATTCTATATGAGGAAATCCTGTCACGATTTATGTAATAGAAAATTAAATATATTATATGAGCTTCCGCACATTTCTTGTTCTTCATTTCATATTATTCGTTCGATACTTTGTTTTTGTCATATTACAAATGAAAATTCTTTTAATTGTTTTCCCATTTTACAAATATACAAATCAACAACATGGACGCTTATACAATACATATGTAATTGAAATTGTTTTGTAATATGTAAACCATTGATAAATTAAAAACAAAGTTTTGCAAAATTCAATAATCTTACCTTAAGATATTCCTGGAATAAAATAACCTCCAAAAAGTATAATTCGTAATCGATCACGTCAATATTATGAAACACAAACATAACGTGCGCTTTTATACACACTAGAAATGCTATTTAATAAAAAGCACGAACTGAAAATAAGCTATGTACGGTTCACTATTGATAAATACTGATACTATTATTATAACTTATAATTAAAATTAACGAAACCGAAATAAACTACGAATGCAGAGAAACGATAAATTACCGAAAATCGAACTGCTCAACTGCCGAACATAACTAAAAATCAGTGTTACTAGATTTTGGGCGACTTTAGTGCGAATTTGGGCGACTTTCGTGCGAATTTGGGCGATTAATCGTCCAATCTGGCAGCACTGATAAAAATTTAAAAAGTTTAAACCGTTTAAACCGCCTAATCTAGTCACGTGGACAAGCGATGCGCGCGCAGAAAAATTTGACTTTAGTAGTATGGCGGGAAATTTTTAAAACAGTTCTAAGATAATGTTTCATAAATTTCGTTAAAGTTGGAAATAAATCAATTAACAATTTTAATACTTTACGAAAAGTTTTTTTTTATTGTATTTTAATCACAAACATGTATTAAGATATATTGCAGAGAATGGAAAAAAGAATTATATACGGAACTTTTAAATTTCCGTATCGTTGAGATATTTGAAACATTAATAAGTGTGACTAACACATAATTATTGTAATGAAATTTCGCAACTGCGATTTACGTCAATGTAACGAAGCGATTGAATTAAATGTATGCTGGAATATTATATGTGCTCTGACTTTTAATCGTCACGAGACGATCCATTCACTTTTTCCTTCCTGCAAAGAAAAAAAATTATTGTTAATATTTCATTAAACGAATTGTTTCAATCTTCATATAGAAAAAAAATTTCTCCTTATTGCTTTTTATTACCAATAGATTAAAATGTAGGGCAGGCTTTTGTACCGAACAGTTTTGAGGAGAAATTGTTTAACTAAAATATAAAGAAATAATAAGGCATGCGTCTAAAATCTAATTACTAAAATTAAATTTAAACGCCGCTAACTAACAAGAAACATTTACCATTTTACCTGCTACGGGACCTGGAAGCAGATCTGGATTTGGACCTGCGAGGAGGAGGAGGACTTCTTCCTTTCGAATCGGATCTGCCCCTGCTGCGAGATTTTGCTCTATCGTGACGAGGTTTGCTGCGGGATCTGCTCCTCGAAGAAGATCTGGATCTGGTGCGCTTGCTCCTGGACCTCGAGCGAGATCGCGAACGAGAGCGCGAGCGAGAACGTGATCTGGAGTGAGACCTATAATAATCGGAAGAGATGAGTAAGATTGTAGAATCGACGGTTGCCTGTAAACATACTTTCAGAATTATTAATTAATATCCTCCGCCTTCACGACGCCTTTCAACTGTATCTTCAAATTTTTCCTCTAACTTCAGGGAAGAAATTTATTTATTCAATCAAGAACGGTTAAGAAAGCGAACCTGATATCAAGACCTGTGGTTTTGCTTTTAACCTTTTCATTAAAAAAATCGATGTTTGCAAATGTTGTGAAATTAAAAACAAACTGGACATTGTCACCACCTTGTTGATTTAATGTTTTAAGTAGAAAGAGTTCGCCACACTCACTTAGAAAAAAAAAAAAAAACCTGGAACGCAAGCACTTGGATTTATTATTGATATTTGTGATATTTTGGGTTTATGTTTATGAACAACTTTCGTTCCAGACTCTGGCAAAAGAAATGGTTTTGACTTGACGAATTTACGTGTTTATGAATCAAGGATTTAATTAATTATATGTGCGTATTTGTTATGATTCCAGAGATAAATAGCGCGATTCGAATTTTCTTTTTATCAATTGTAAAGTACAAAATACTTATTAGTTTGATATTAACAATCGAATTGCACTATTTTCAACATAACAAAAGATTTTCCACAGACAAAAAATCAACTCCTGTTCTCTTTATCAAATTACCCTGGGAAAAAAAGTGGTCCTGTCTTCTTAACGGCACTTTCTCACATTTTCGATAAGATCTTTCAATAAAAAAAAAAATGAAAAAAAAAAAAATATATATATATATTCAATTATTGGAATCATCGCAGTCCTACAAATTTGGCATCAAATCCTAACTGCGTTATGTATTGCTCTAATTCCTGATCATACAATAAAATTGTATATAAAAATAAAAGTTAGATCAGTACACAGCGACTTGGAAATCCATTTTTAATCTTGTCACTGAGTGATTGCATTTTCATAAAATTTCCAAACGTCGAGTCTCCGCAAATCAAAGAGTAGGACTGCGTTGTACCAATAATAATGTACCAAGAAGAAAGAAACCGCTTGGAAACTGCAACATGGTATACCTTTTTAATAGCTAGACTCTTCAACGAATAAATATTCGTTGAGTGGTCATTTTCTATCCCTCAGCAGTAAATTTGATTAAATTTGATTATCTATTTATATACCATCTTCTGTAGCTGCCTATAGCAGACAGTGGAAGTACGCGTGATGGCAATGTCAGAAGGGGAGGACGGACGAGCAGATATGCAGGTGAAATCTCGCGAGGGTCAGATGGACGGACGAAGAGTGGCTAGACGGGACGGCTCAAAGTGTCTGTCTCTCAGTGACCGCTAGGTTCTACGCCGACTAGACACGAACAGTGAGTCGAATGGAGAAGGCCGGAGCTACCAGAGGTGCCGACGTGCATTCTCTGAATCTCTGTCTAGGGTGATGTCGGTAGAAGAATCGAAGTGCGTAGAACTAGCCACTCCGTCGGCCGTGTTTGCCTCTCTCGTTCGCAGAGTGCAGAAGTAAACCCAAAGTAGGTGGGTGCTCTACGCTGAAACTACGCAGTGTGTGTCACAAACTCAACCCAAGGTGAATCTCGCGAGAATCTCTGGCTACACATTTTCTCGTGTGTATGCTTGTTCAGCCGCATCTCCTATAAATAACGGGCAGCATTACATCGGCATCATCCTTCAATATGGAAAGCCATATTTTTTTAGATAACGCATTGTCGACTATCTTAATTTTAGATTTATCAGAATTCCTTACCGTGTTTTTCATTTCACCCTACGACTTAAGACTTAAGTTAGTAACACTTGTAGACTGAATTTTTAACATTATTATATTCTAAACCCATTGTCTCGAAGGAAAAAGCAGAGGAAGAAAAGAGAGAGTTTGATGAGAATGATAAAAAAAAAAAAAAAAATTATGAGAGTTCTAAAGATATGTTGACCTATTCACGATACATCAAAGCAAGATCAAAAAATGTTTATAAATTTAACCATTTATTCTGTTAGAGAATTTAAAAAAAAAAGTAATCATTCCATGTCATAACTAACAACTTTAGAACTCTAAATAGATGTAGGTTTTGAGTTGCATTCATAAATTCCTTTATATCTACATTGAAGGTAAACTAAAAAAATTGCAATTAAATGAAAACATAATGAGCATGTACACAAAAATATGGATGAGTAGAAAATGGTGAAATGAAAAGAAAATTAGAAGAGAGACCTGAATATGAATTTGGATTGATCAAATAAATAGATTATAGGGGGTAAAATTGATGTCTCGAAGATGATACACACCTGCGTCTGCGACTACCCCTGCCATGGCGAGGACAATCTCTAGCATAGTGTCCACGTTCGCCACACTCGTAACAACGATCCTCAGGATGGAATGGTCTGCCTCCTCCGCCTCCACCACCACCACCTCCTCCCCCACCGCCTCCACCTCCTCTCCTAGAGGAACCACGATCTCTCAGCCTTTTTCCATTCGATGGCTCCACTCGGGCCCTTCTTCCGCAGATGGTGCGACCATCAAGTCCTCTGACTGCGTCTTCAGCATCTCTAGCGTCCTCGAACTCGACAAAAGCAAAACCAGGTGGATTTCTAGCAACCCAAACATTCCTTAGAGGGCCATAGTAAGAAAAGGCGTCCTCTAATTCCTGCTTTGTAGCATTACTTCCTAGATCACCCACATAGACTTTGCAGTCTGAGGGGTATCGTGACATCTGAAAAATAAATAAAGACAGAAGGTTAATTAATAATTTAATTTCAGGAGTGGATAAAATATATAAACTCTAAAATTGTAAAATAAACTCATATGAAACTTGTTGAAATAAAAATAAAAATGGCAAAGCAGAGAAAACGTAATCGATACTGTGAAAGTTATCAATTTAGGCCCTACCATGAGTCAACTGGATAATTCGTTGCGAATAATAATTAACTGTAATTGAAGTCCGAAAGTCTTACAAGAGTGATAAGACGAGCCATTTTCGTCACTACGCACTGTTACGAAAATAAGTTTTAAAAAAATTATTATTATTTATTTGAAAGAATTTTACGTTTTAGAAGCACAAGGAGCACCAGTTACTTTAACCTAAAAATTCCACACAAAACTAAAAAAAAGAAAGAAAATATTTTTTTCCCTACTCTGGCATTTTTTCCTCTTCGATCGATAATGTGATAATTAGATTAATCAGTTATATGAACATATATCAAGCAACTTTAATCGAAGAACACCTCTCTTGAAAAATAGGTATGTAAAAGAAAATATATAAGCCCAAGTCTCGGCATTTCCTGACATTTTTCCCAAGCGATCACTTTAAAAAAAAAAAAATTTTTTTCGAAAAAAAAAAAATTTTTTTGATAATCTCCCACTAAAGAATTACAGAATTACTTTTTTGATAATCTATATTTTATTTTCGATAATATATGAACAAAATGCTGGACAGGCTAATTTCCGAAAAATGACGACGTTGAAAAGCGGTTGACACCAAAGCAAATAAGAGGAGAAAAACTTGACAAAATAGCGTCTCGTAATCGAAAAATTATAGAGAATTAAACCAACACATACCTTATTCATGATTGGGGTAAGTTTTTGGCTTCCCTTCTTGAAAAATTGTTGAAGAAGCCTTGTTTAATAAAACACCATCATTCCGAACCACTCCAGAACAAGCGAGAAGCGATCGATTTCGTTTCACAGGTAATTCAAGATGGCTTCCTTCTTTGCGAAACGAACAAACATTTTTCAGGGCCGTGGGCACAGAAGCAAAAATTAGACTCTGATTGGTTTAAACGGCAGGCACTTAACATTTCATATTGTTACGGCACTGACAAAATTCAAAATGGCCGCATATGAAGGGACAGTAGTACCAATCTTACGAAATACATATCTACCGTTTCTGTATTTATAAATTAATTTTATAAACGGATAAAAATGAATGATATATGTCATATATGTGCACTTTTAATTTGGGATAATCGCGAAGCTTCAGTTTTAAAATTATTTGAGTTTTCTCTAATATATTTTACATTTTTCCTATTTAAATTGACAGTGTTGCCAATATCAAAAAGGTCGATGTTTCCCGGGCTTATTTAAAATTAAACATTTAGACAATTCATAACATTTAAAATGTACATCTTTACGGAATTTAAGGCTACATATACCGAAGACAGCGTTGTTTTTTCAGATTTTATTTCCAACAGCTATTCTTGTATTTCTGTTACCTTCTCCGATTTTATTTTACATATGTATACATACACGAGAATTTTCGAACTCTAGAACAACTCGGGATTGGCTAAAGACATGGACGAGAGCAGAGGCAGATAGAGAGGAATTATACGCAAAAGATAAAAGTTTTCGTTGTGTCAGTTCTTGATCAGACTTTTATTTTAGAATTATTCGTGTTTCACATCACATATTTCGATGGATCAATCAAAAATTGAGAAGGATTTGCCACGTGCATTGATTATTGGCAATGCAAATGGTAAAGCTGGTGAAATCGCAAAAAGTATGTTACAAATACATCAATTCTAACCTAGAAATTTTTTGTTATATATTATTGGATACAAAATTATACGTGTTTTGCAAAGTGTAGGAACAATTTTTTTCATTTATTTTGATGATTCCTTTGTATCTAAAACTCTAATCAATAAGAAACCATACAAAGTCAAGTTGTTTTTATTTATATACTAGATGTCTTGTTTACTGCGTTGACTTTCATTTCTATGTGGATGAAAATTATTCAAAAAATGACTGAAATTACTTTTAATGTTAACTAAATTCTTGTTTCTTTTTTTGTTTATAATTCACGACTTAGTATTTACTCTGATGCAGATATGGGTGCAGAACTGTTATCGGAACAAGAAGGAATGGAATATTATTTGTGGAATATTGAGAATAAGTATTACACTGCCCAGGTTTTACTCTGTGCGACACAAAATCTTCCTTCTAACATTTCATACGAAAATGTAGAGGCGCTGATCATTTATCATGAACCACAATCAGTAAGATACATAATAATTAAGTGTGAACTAAACGCTTCATTTTAATAAATGAGAAAAGAATAAATTCCATGTTTTATGTAGGAACACGCTTTAAATAAGTTAGAAACTTGGAAGTCTCTAATATCATCCCTTTCAGAAGTTGAAGTTCTTCTATTGGTCTGCAGTTCTATCTATGATATGAACGTTAAAGAAAGAAGTAAGGGATTAATATTTCTTAATATAATAATTATAATTTAAATATCTTAATATATGGAGATTTAATTACTATTATTAATTTTGTCCCATGAAACTGTAGTGATACAATGGTGCTTGCAACAAAAGTTTGAATTAGTTGAATTGAAACAATCAGAATCTCAGGAAATTTATGATTTTGAATCAGAGCGAAATGCGTTTGGAATTGAGCGAATCATTGAAGCTTTGCATGCTCATACGTGGTCCAACATGGTATTAAAAGGTAGCAGAATTTGCATATCACATTTAACTGATATAATTATTATTTACTGAAGATACAGAAAAAATAAACATACTCTAAATGTTTATTTACTCGTTAGATCAACCTTCAAGAAAGGAACCAGCAAGAGAGGAAATAAATCGAGTTGAAGAACAAATAGAAAATATTCGATTAGACGCTCAACCGGACGTTTCGGAGCGATTACAAATGGAAAGTGTATTTGGTTAGTATACTTTTGCAATTTTTATAATTATTAAAGGGAAATATAAGTTTTAGTTATATTATGAAATGATGGCCTCTATAAATATTACTGAGAAATTATTTAAATAGATGGAATCATGGATAGTGAAAATGTAGATTTTGGAGATCTCTTTGGACAATTAGTGGCAATGAAGGAACGTGCCGCTTCTTTGCCCTCTAATGAAAGGAAACTAGCAGCAGAACATTTGGTCGCAGCTTTTTGGAAAGCCATGGGAGGCGAACCAGCAGAAATCAGTGATTTGGAGTAATGCATTAAATTTATAGATCAGCTAAGATTAAAGAGTGCATATCTTTAGCTGCACGAGTTTAATCTGTACTAATTTGCGTATGACCTTGATTTTGGATTTGAGTCGTAAGATGGAATGATGAACAATTAATGTATCAAATTTTCGAATAAGCTATAGATAAGCATTTTTTTTGTATACCTAATGAATTTTGTTTATTTTATTCACAATGAACTGTAAATAGATCGATTTTCATTTTATAAATGCTGTATTACTTACTGAAATAATATAATTCTAGTTTCATCAGTGATTAGAAAATTACTATAATAAAAACATAATCTTGTGCAAGACAGATGCAACATATGTGGAATAATAATTGTGAAATGTAGAATGTAGTCTTATAATTGGCCTATAAATGTTTAAAAATGTTAGTAAGTAATGAATTTATTATTTTATTTTTTTCTTGAATTAAATACACGTTTTTGAGCAAATTAAAACTTGTATTCATGAATGACTGTATCTTCTGATTTGAATTTGAATTTCAATAACTTAAAATTCGCGCTAAAATTTTGTTAGTACGCAGCGCGCCGCTGCGGCATGGCAGTTGAGAGTACAATTTTTGAATTTTGAGTATACCATCTTTGAATAAAAACTCTATGTTCATTATGGCAGTTCATGGCTGCAGTTCCAGTTCGTGTTGCAGTTACTGATGTGATATGTGTATCATCCTTGGATGACTGTTTTCTCTGTTTTGTGTTGTTTTCGTTTAATAATTTGATTATAAAATCATAGATTGCACGAAAAAAGTGAAATTTAGAAGTTCACGTTGTCTTTTATCTGACAAGTATCTACAATTATGAGGAATTTAGATTTTACGACCGCTTGAAACTTGGAACCAGGTAAGGCAGAACCTCACCGCCTTCGCTGCTCCGATTTGCAAACTGAGCCTCTGGCTCATATTTGCTTTTTTTAAAATAATTTTTTAAAAGTGTTTTTTGATCATTACGCCAATGACGCATTTCATTTATATCTTCGCATATTCTCGTGGTTTGAAAAAAATAAATTACATGCAGACATTTCAAACAATTGCTAAAATTTGATTTTAGCTCATAAATATTATAGCAATTCTGTCAGTTTATTTGGAATTTTTGAATTTATTTTGGAATTCCTTTTGACTGATTTTGAAACGATTTCTCAACTATCAGATTGTAGTAAAGAAAAAAAAAACGAAGAAAGTATAGTTTGTCGTGACTTCGATTGAAGTTGATTTTGGAGTACTTTAAGTCTTAAATTTTAAATTGTTAATTTTTAATATTCTATACAAGTTTTTTCCTGAGATTTAAGTGACGGCCCTGGATATTTTAAAGTTTTGATGCCTAGCGAGAAATTGAAAATTTATTTATATGGGAGTAAGATAATTTATATTTATGAAATTGCAATTTATATATAATTTTACGTTTATTTTGATTGTAGAGATCAATTTTTTTCCAATGGAGAATTCCATAGAAGAAGCTTCAGTGGATTTTCCAGTGTCTCTCGCAGACATACCAACTCCTCAAGCTCCAGACGATGGCAAAAATCAAATTGGTGATGATGACTTGCTCAAAACAGAAAGTCCCAAGCCACTTAAACCCGTGCTTGGGAAATTGCAAGCTAAAAAACGATTAATGGCATTTGCTAAAAAGTATACCGTTATTCCCAATCCACTTCCTAAAGCTCCAAAGCTAAAAAATAAAGCACAAAATAAGAAGAATTCAGAGGATGGGAGGAATAAAAGTAAGATGTTGGCTATTGAAGAAATTGTGAGGGAAGAGAACAAACATAGGTTGTTACTAGCCCAAACTTTGGCAGGTATTTATATTTAGAAAGTTTATTTGATCTCTTGATAAGGTTCTTACAAATATTTGTGTACTAATTCAATATTTTTTGTTATAATTAAAGCAGAGGAGCGTACCATTAGAAGTAGACGAGGACCGCTAGGTTACAGAAGAAAGTCCAACAGCAGAGAAAGGAAAAGCCGAAACAGTTATCATTCCAGACCTTCAGATAGAAAATATGACAGGTATTGTGTTATAGTTCAAGAAAGTTTAAATTCATTTTTTATTTTCAATTTTACAATTATGAATTATGTATCAGAATTTTATTTATTTTATTCATAAACTTTATTTTACCGATCTTTTTTGTTTAAAAGGAAACGACATAGGAGCAGAGAAAGAAGGGATGATCGCCCCTTAAAGGACGATAAGGACCGTAAAGAGATTAAAGAACATTCCAGTGAAAAATTTCCTCCTGATAAAGATTCACGGAAGAAAGATACAAAGGATGAAAGGGACAACCGAGATATTACGAGTGAAAGGCTTAATGATATCTCGAAAGAGAAAATTGAGAACGTTAAAGTCAAGCGAGATGAAACCAAGGAGAAGGTTGACGAAAACAGGGACAAAAAGGAGGAGAGTAAAATAAAAGAAGAAAAAAAAGAAAAGAAGGATGAAACTAAAGTGAAACGAGATGAGTCGAGAGTCACACGGGAGAATGAAAAATCGAAAAGAGATGAAAGTAGGCGTAAGCGAGAAGAAAAAAAGAGGGATAAGAGGGAAATTTCGAGAGATAAATCTAGTAAAGAAAAGGGAAGAGACAGAGAAAAGGATTTAAACAAATGCAATTCCTGGGCGGATTTAAGAAAAGTTGGTTTATCTATTGATGAAGTTACTCGTATCAAGAAAGCGGAAAGTACAGAAAAGTCAGAGAAAGCAAGGTTGGTTGGTTTTGAATTGAAGTTTAGTTAAGGGCATGTGATACTTTTTGATCGAATTTAGCAAGATGAAACTTTTTTTTAATTTTGCAAGATAAAAAGAGTCAATAACGGTCCGTTTTAATGTTCTCTACCGTTTTCCAAAGTTTCAGGGCAAAATATTCATTTTTGTGGCTGAAAAGTTGGGTAATTTGATCACTCATAAAGCATAGAGCACCTAACCTCAAAGTGACAAATGCATTACGAATTTTAGCAAATTTAAACTTTTTTTCATTATACAAGATAAAAAGTGTCAATAACGGTCCGTTTTAATCTTCTCTTCCGTTTTCCAAAGTTTCAGGGCAAAATATTTATTTTTGTGGCTGAAAAGTTGGGTAATTTGAAAATCAATAAAATCGAAAAAAATTGCTCATATAGTAAGTATCACATGCCCTTAAGGTCAGAAAAATAATTTATTATTTAAACTTTAATTTTTTGTTTTTCAGAACTCCGCAGGATTTTGCTGATCTTTTTGGTCAAATGTTACTCCTTGGAGATCATCGAAAACACCGAAGCTCGTATGTTGCAGAAGGTCTGGAAGGTCCCAAGGAATATCCTCCAGAAACTGTCCGAGTGACGAAAGCACGACCAGCTATTCTTTATAGCGAGAATCCACAAGTCTCTCTTCTCCTCGATCGCAGACAAGTATTAAATGTCGTACCACCTGAAAGACGTGAAAAGATGAGCGATATTTGCGAAGCGACACAGATTAGGTCAGTTTTTATTTAACATTTTTAGTTTTCCCACATTTGTTTCTCAAAAGAAAACACGTGTTACAAATTTTTCTGCAAAATTTTCAGAATTGCAGACACATCCAATGAGGATGCAAGTAAGAATCGAGCCTGGTATCTGACAATCGACTCTTCAAAATCCGGTGCTCAATCTCCAATGAATGTTCAATTTCCTAAGTCTAAATGGGATAGTGAGGAAGAAGGTGAAATTGCGGATGACACAGAATCGGAAGGAGATTCGACGGTTGTGAATGAAGTTTCCGCTAAGAACTCTCCCATGCAAGTAGAATTTGGTAAGTCAGTTTTGGAATACTTTTTATTTGTATAAATTAATTTGATAATTTATTTGTGTAGTTCATTATTGAAGAGAATTTTATTTTTTAATGTTTAATTTCTTACGTTTAAATTCCAGTTCAAAACGTTTAAATTCGTTTTAGATTTTTTGTGAACTGTAATTATAAATATTTAAATAAGATTGGGTTTTAGAATTTTAAATTTAATATGAATCCCAGACGAGAATATTGAGCCTCATAAATTGGCTTAGCTTAAGGCTGTCACCTGTTTAATACAGTCACTCGGTGCAAACAAATATCTTAGTCACAAATCCGTCGTCAAACTGTATAGGAATATAAAAAGTTTTGTCATTTAGTTACATCCGAAATGTGATACATGAGGCATGTTATCATAAAGAGACTATTATTTTAGTTTTTTTCGCAGAATTTTTAAAACATGATAAATAACATGCGCCGTTCTTTGCTTCAAATAATTAAAAACTTAATTAACTGAATTTAGCACAAAATATTATTTTGAAAAAGAATAAAGACCATATGATTCTTTATGGAAGTCGGGAAACTACGGATGTTTTGAAGTTAAGAGAAAATCTTCGATAAATTATAATAATTTATTAATAATTAATAATAATAATTATTTTTGTTATCGTTTGCAAAATCGGTGAATGAAGTTTATTCGTTTTAATTTTTTTCAAACGTAATTCACAATAATCTCACCAGAGGACTGCATTCAAGTAATCGATTCCTTAACGATTAATATCGAATATCGAAGGAAAAAGCTGTCTGCTCTTTTGGCAGTTTGGCTTTGCTTGCTTGCTTGCTTGCGTGCTTGCCTTTGTTGTGTACAGTGTAGCGACCATGTAGGCACATGTAGACCATGTGTTTTATCGGTTTTATCTTCTGTATTTTAATTAAAAAATAACACTGAATAAGTGATCAAGAAATAAATTTTTATTCACTTAGTGAAGTTCAGAAGTATTTAAAAATGCCTGATGATAAGGTGCTCGATATTTTACTGAAACTAAAAGGAAATATTCAACAACGTGAGTATACCTGGATGCCTGGAACCCGGTTGTTTATTGTTTTGCCGGTTTTAAGTTTTGACTATATATGAGCTGTTTTAAAAGAAAAACATATTTTTAATCAGTTTGCAGGGCTTACTTTTCTTTAAGTTTGATAATAAAATGAAAAACAGAAGTTTTTTTTGCATAGGGGTGAAATTTTGAGTTTTTGTGACCTTGAAATCCGATTCTTTATATGATTGTTGCGGGTCTAAGTTCTAACCTCAAAACTCAATTTTCTCATTTTATTCAACAAATATTAGAATTAGGTACTTCGCTATTTATGTCAGCTTATCTTTGTGTTTTATTATTTTGTGTACATAATAAAATTATATTTTTTTGCCTGGTGATCCAAACATGACACTCAATGCTTATACATTTGATAATTTTTCTGAAAGATATGCCTTTATTAATTTCTTTGGAAGAAAATAATTTAATGAATAAAGAATGTTGAGAATTTTTACTTAAATTATTTTCCTGTTATGCAAAGACTTTAAGTGTTTTGGTTTATTTTAGAAATATAGGAGGAGATAAGATTTTATTATTCTGGAAATGATAATACTACTATTTCGGTAGTCAAACAATATTTTTTCTCCTATTCTATAAAACAAAATTGCTTTTTACGATATTCGTAGTTGAAATTTAATTATTTTTAATTATTTTCATTCACTTCTATATCTGAATATGAATCTTCTATATGAGGCATTATTTCTCAACTACCCCAACATTTTAAGTTATGTTGCTAAAAATTTTCAGAAAGGAAGTTATAACCGTTTGAAACTTATACATCTACCGACGTTAAGGGAGCAAATTCCACCCCCTGTAGTTTGGAAAGGGATAATAACAAAAGTCTATAAATGGGAAGTGGAGTAAACTACTATTATGTAGGCAAAAAAATTCTGAAAATATGAAGGCAATCGAAAGACATGACTTAAAATGTTGGGGCAGTTGAGAAATAATGCCCCATATATGAATCATGATTCCTTGTTAATTCACTATTTAATAACTAAATTGAAATATTTTTGTTTGCAGAACTAAAGAACATAAATGAAACTCTAGAAGATGTGAACAAAAAAGAAGAGATAGTAGATAAGGTAGAAAAAGAAGATAGTATTGATGAAGAAAAAGTTCCTGAAGAAAAAGAGGAGGAGGTTGAGGAAGGTGAGGTTCAGGAAGGTGACGGTGATGAAGACAAGGATGATGAAGACAAGGATGATGAAGACAAGGATGATGAAGACAAGGCTGATGAAGACAAGGACGATGAAGACGAGAACGATACCGATGATTCCGACAGTGACGTTGACATGGATAAAAGCGATAAACCTCAAAGTTCTCCCTGTGAAAAAACTGTAGGCGATGAAAAGTTAGCTTCTGAATATGAGCAATTCATGAAGATGGTAGCAACGGAGAGTTCCTCAAAATCCACCTCATCCAACAGCAAACATTCTTCCAAAGTAACTTCCATCGCCGTTTCTCCTTCAAACTACGAGTTCGAAATTGTAATGGATGTATCAAAAGCAAAAGACTCTAAATTTGTGGAGCAACTACCAGCTGAAAACCAAACTACCATGCCAAAAGTCAAGTTAGAAGAAAATCTAAAGAAAGAAAGTCTCAAAGTACCGGTAGAAACAGAAAGCGTTTCGCAACCAATCAGAACCTTAGATGAGAGTAACGAAGAACCTAAAGAGAAGGAAAATTCCGAAGATGACGAAGATAATGAAGAAGTCCCGGAAGAAAACCCGGACTCAGATTCTCGATCAATTCCCAGTGACTGGGAGAACGTTACAATCAAAGTAGAACAACTCAGTGATGAAAATACTGAAACGAAAACTTTAAAGAAGAAAAAGAAAAAGGAACGATCTTATTCAACCAGCAGTGACTCCAGTTCCTCCTCCAGTTCGTCTGACTCTGATGTGAAGTCGAAGAAACGAAGAAAGAAGAGAAAAGCCGCAAAATCCAGCAGTGATTCTGAAAGTAGCGACAGTAGTTCGAGTGATTCTTCCAGTTCGGATGAAGCTAGAAAAAAGAAACGAAAGCGAAGAAGTAGGAAGAAGAAGCGAGTGAAGAAGTCTAGGAAAGCAAGGAAGAAACGTTCGAGGAAACGTGCAGATTCAAGCAGCAGCGACTCGGAAGATGCGAGGAAGAAGAAGAAACGTCTTAAGAGAAAGAAACTGAAAAATAAGGTAGTTGAAATAAAGGAAGAAGGAGTTCGCAAAAGGAAACGAAAATCTTCATCTCGATCACTTAGTCAAGATAAGAAAATCAAGCGTGCCCACGTTGAAAAAGTTGCTGTTGAAGAAAAGAAAAAACGAAAGAAGCGACTCCAGAAAGCAAAACGAGTGAAATTGTCGAATGATCTTGAAAAGCAGATTTTGGCTAAAGCTTTGTCGCCAGATAGTGTTTTGCTCAAGGAATGCGATATGGGAAAGGAGCAAAATCTTATTCAGGAGCAGGCTCAGGCTCGTCGGAAACAGAAAAAGATGAAAAGACAACAGAGTGAAGATTTACTTTCAGAATGGGAGAAAGAATCGATTCTTATGACTAGACAAATCGAAGGTATTATTGATCAAAGCATGTCGCTTGATGAAAGTTCGGAAAGGGAAGGTGTTGCGAAGGAAGAAATTGGTGTGAGGAAGGTAATAGATAGAGTAGAGAAAGATAAAGAGGAGATGCAAGAGGATGTGGAAAAAGAGAGGGAGAAGGTTAAAGAAATTTTAGATGAGAAACATTTTGAAAGAGATGGAATACCCTTAACGATTGAGTTGAAAGGAAAGCAGGAAGAACTTGAGAAAATGGATAAGGATCAGAGTCTGAGTGAAGAGTTTCTTGCAGATTGGGAAAGGGAAAGTCAGCGTATTACGAAGGTTTTGGAAAAAGAAACGCTAGATTTTCATTCGCTCAATGTACCTTCTTTGACACAACTTAAAGAAGAAGTGGGGAAAAGGGATATTTTTGACGAATGGGAAGTGGACAGTCTAGAATCGATACGAGAATCGCCAACTAAAAAGAAAAACTTGAAGAAGAAGGATAAGGTGATGTATGATGAGAAAACAGATGCGTATATCACCGTCCAGAGAGATGATTCGAAAGACAATAAGAAGAAAACGGAGCGACTATCTACGATAAGGATTTGGGAGGAAGAACAGGAGGAAGGAGAAAGGGAAGAAATGTTATTGATAAAGCAGAAGAGTAAACGAAAGATGGAAGATTGGAATACGGAGGAAGAATTTTCGAAGATGAGGGCAGATAAGCCTCTTGAAATTAATACGGATGATCTTCTTCAAACTAATTTGAATGAAGAAATGATTAAGAATGAGAAGAATAAAAGTCTGGAAGGGAGTGAAGGTAGGGAATCGCCAAAGAAGGAACTTGGAGATAGGAGGAGAAAGAAGAGTAGGTGGGATGTGGGAAATCAACCGGAAGATAGCGATGATATTCAAATGACGCCTGTTATGTGGGAAGATGAGAATACTGATTGGCAGAAGACATCTAATACGGAAACTGCTTTACTGAAGTTGGCGAAAGTCAAGGAGCAAATTTCCAGTCCAATTTTGAAAATGCTTCCTGGGGAAATTAAATTGGAGGACTTTAATATTGCTGAGGTTTCTTCTTTGGATTTAATAGACGCGGAGTCGCCAGATGTTTTTCAAAGGAAGTTGCAGAAAATGGGGCTTTCGGAAAACGCCTGGTTGACGAAGAGGTTTGACCAAAAGTCGCCAATTGTGGAAGGAAATGAAATTACTGTTGATAGTAAGACTGAAGTGGAGGAAAGTATGAAGTTGAAAAGCATTGTGGAACTTCAGGAACAACAACTGAAGAATGTGGATTTATACAGTCCTAGTTCGCCAGCTCTTTCGCAAAGATCTGAGGTAAGCAAATTAACAAAAAATACTTTAATTAGGATTAAAATTTTAATTTTTACACAAAAGTAATCGTTTTTTTTTTTTATTATTAAAGGAGGTATCAAGTGACAGCATTGAAACCGGGGAATCGAAAAGGCGAAAGATAGAAGAGAGACCACTTATACTCAACACGGACACTTCTATATGCAACATTCCATTGCCATCGGAAACTATTACTAAAACTTCAATTTCTCCACTCGTAAAAGAAGAAAGTGTTCGAAAAATCGGTAATTGGATGGAAGAGAAGAGCTGCGACGATCCTAATAAATACAACGATTTACAACTCGATAGTCTGATTCCCGAGGTTGAAGATTTGAAAGAAACGCATATCGAAATTTCAACTGAAAGTAAATTTATCAAAGTAAATGAAATAGAGCCCTTAAATCATGTTGATAATACTACCTTGTCCGAAGTACAAAAAGTGATGGAAAGTCCGTCAAAAATTGCACTTAAACTGATTCCAAAGCAGCTATTGATTCGTCGTCCAATAGAACAAGGAAAAATCAAAGGACTCATGCAATCTAACTTAAACGAAGTTTTTGAAAATCCTTCGGACTATGATGACGATGCGAGCTCCCGAACAGATTCCAAGAGCGAATTTGGCGATCGAGGACTCGCTAATAAATTTGAATCTCCAAAGGGAGATAAAGTTGAAATCGCCAAGTCAGTAAAGTCTGGTCATAGGTCTGATTCTCGTGATAGATTGCCTAGTAAAAAAGACAAAGACTCGGATTCGTCGATACGTTCTAAGTCGCCTTTGCGAGATCTGAGAAGAAGTCCTAGAAAGGATCGTGATAAACGAGATGGGGATGATCGAAGTAAAAGCAGAGGAAGTTATTACAATGATTCAAGGGATAAGGATAGAGAAAAGGGAAGATCAGAGAAAGAATTTAGAAACATGAAACCTATTTACAACGATAATAGAAGACGTGCGAGTCCACCGATTGGACGGGGGAAACAAAAAAGAGGTGCAAGTCCCTGGGAAGATGTAAGAAGTAGATCTAGAAGTAGGAGTAAGGATCGTAGTAGAAGTCGCAGTTTTAGTAGAAGTCCAAGGAGAAGAGACGGCAGTCGAGAGAGAGATAAGAAGTTGGATGATGATAGATTTTCCAGAGGTTACAAGTTTGGAGATGAAAGAAGGGAGAGAGTTACTCGGAGTCCATCTAAAGGATATAAAGGTAATTATTTTCCTTATTTTGTATTTGTTTTCAGCAGAAAATTGTTTAAATAATTTTTTATGATGCAGACAATAGAAAACGACTTCCGCTGCGAGAATCTCCAATCAGAAGTGATCGTAATAGAGGCAAAGGAAGATACGGCGATAGTGTGGAGCGTGAAAGGGATAGAGAAACGAAACACTATGATCCAATGGAAATCCTGAGAGAAAAAAGCTTGGATTCAGAAAGACTTCGAAACAACAGGTAAAACTAGTTTTTAGGAAGAACTTGATATATTTTTTTTTTAACAAAGAGCGGTATTTAGAATAAATGTCTCTTCAAGGTTTCAAAACGACGACGAACCCCAGAAATCTTATTGGCAAGTTGAAGATGATAGTAGTAGAAGAGACGGCGAGGAGTATATAGATTCGTACATAAATAGCCAAAATCCAACATTAGATTACGAAGACAGATCCTTCATTAGAAATCGCAGTTTAGATAGGGATGTTGAAGATCCACTGCGTTCAAGTTCAAAAGCTAGAAATACGATCAGGTACTTATTTTTGAAGTACTGTGATTCAAAATTATTACATGAAAGTGTTGAAAGTTTTTAATCACTTTGGATTTCCAATTTAAAAATGTTTAATGAAGTTTTGTCGTGGTAAAGATCTGGAAAATCAGCTAGTTACTTTAAATATTTTTAATAGTAAAAAGTCAATTGAATTTAGAGATTGACTATTAAGAACATTTTTAAATATTCTCTTTACTATGGCAATTGATTTTTCTAAAACAAGTAACAAATTAATGATTATAGAAGCAGGACCAGTAGTAATGATAGAAGAGACCGGACATGGGAAAAAAATCGATTATCTCCAGCTCTGGAGAGAAGAGGATCTTCTCATCGAAGAGGAGATAAGCTGCCGCCGAGGAGGTCATCCCCACGACGAAGATCTCCTGCTAGATTGTCCAAATATGGATCGAGATCCAGATCGCCATCTTGGTCCAAGACTCATTCCAGGTCCAGATCTAGAACCAGAAGTAGATCGAGGTCAAGGTCGAGATCAATATCTAGTTCTAGATCAAGATCTAGAGCGAGGCTCAGGAGTCCGGATCGAACACCCAGATCTCTCAACAGAGTCAGGTATATATGTATAACAAAATCATTTCCATATTTCTAGACTGTCATGTTTTCAAGAGATAATTCAGAATGATAAGATTCTAAATTTTAAAAATGAACGAGAAGTCATATCAAGAAGAAATATTTATCCACAAATTTATAAAGGTTCCCAGCTTCTCGCAAGAACTCTAATTAATGACGATTTATATTCATATCGAATATATTATTCGATAAGATTACATTAAAAATGTATTATTCTCTCAACGAAATTTCTACCTGGTCTGCAGATCTTTGTCTGCTGAGAGAAGCAGGAGTGTACACGATGAAAGGTTGAGGGAGGACGACGATAAGCAGAAGTTATCGGATTTATCAGCTCCTTGTCTTAACAGAGGCAGAGCAATAGAGAATATCATTCAACTGACAGGAGGCACTGATTCTGTGACAGATCCAGCTGTCATGGAATCCGAGACGATAGCTAACGAATGTGTCGACAATTTGAACAGTTCTCATTTCCGTTATGCTAGCGAAACGGAGACTGGAAACGAGTACAGTTATTACCCTAGAAATAATCTGACTTACCCTCCGCGAATAGATGAAACACCGACATCTCCAAAACGTCTATCTCTTGATGAAAGGTAAAACGAGTTCCAATTGCTTCTAATCTCCTTATCTTCCTCCTTCCCCAGCCTCCTTCCGATAAATCCTGACCTGAATCCTGCAACTCTTCGTCATGTATGATATTTTTGTAGTACATAGATTGATTTCACTTTTGAGTGAAACGTGAAATATCAAAAACTGTTGTTCATCATTTATAGACTCGAGCTTGAACTGGGTATCAAGAAACCAGCGCAATCTGGAGAATATCTTCCTGTCAATTTTAATTCTATTCCTGGCTATCCACCTTCTCCGTCCGTTCAACAACACAGGCCATTTCATCAGCCTTCTACAGTTTTGCAAGTATGTATCCTTTTGATATATCTTCTGAAAATCAAGATTATTAATGTGAAGCACGATGTTAATGTTAATTATTTATTGATCCTTAGGTTGGCAACGTTTTGCAAGTAGTGCCAGGAGATTATTCAGGAATTCCAGTACCAGGTGTCGTTCGAAGTGAAATGTCCCCAGCTTCATCTGCTGCGGCGAGTAAAGTCGTCAGAGTTGGAAACGTTTTGCAAGTTGTGCCAACGACATCCATCGATTGGAGTGGCAATCCACAGCCTGGTATCGATCGAAAGAGTGGAGCAAGATATCCCATTGGTGTCCCTCCTGCCCCTCTCAATGTTCCTATTTCTGTTCCTATGTCAGTGCCAGTTCCTGTTCCGCTTCCTGTACCTGTTCCCGTTTCTGTTAACCCTTCCGGTTTTGGGTCGAATATATCTTCTATTTCGCTTTCGCTTCCAATGCCCATGCCTCTTCCTATGTCATTACCTATTACTGCTACCACGATGACACAAGTCAAGAAAATAACTACTCCTCCAAAAGGTAAGCCGACTTTTTTTTATTTCGTTTTCTTTGAGATTATGTTTGGATTTACAAGCAAAATCAATAATTCATTTTTTAGAAGTACCAACAATGCCTGTCTACGACTATGAAGCTATTCTTGAAGTTCGTCGCAGGGAAAAGGAGGAACGTAAGCGAGTCCGGGAAGAGCGCAAGAGAGAAAAAGAGCGACGAAAGTTGGAGAAAGCGAAGCGACGAGCAGAACATATGCAGGGAAAACGGCTTCTTATACGTCGTCCAGATATAGATCAGAAACGACTCGATCGTTTGAAAAAGAGACACATGGCCGAGGAATTGGCAGAATCTGAAGCTGCAATCAATATCGAAGAAGAGAAGATTGAAGATGAAAAGGAAGATGTGGAGAAAGATATTGCAAATAACGTAAATCCTGTGCTCCAAGGAGAGAAACCAACAGGCGAGGGTGAAGAAGAAGAAGAAGAAGACGAAGAGGAAGAGGAAGAAGATCCCGAGGTGGAAGTCGAAGCCGAAGACTACGAAGAAGAGGATGGTGATGAAGAAGATGAGGAGGAGGAAGAAGACGAGGATAAAAAATCTAGTCCACTTGTTCAGTTGAATGATATTCCAACGGCAGCTGAAGTTGAAGAGGCTATTCAAATTGACCTAGATGTTGAAGTTAGAGACTGGCCTTCCCTACCTCCACCGCCCCTTAAGGGTATTCTTGTCACCCCAGGTTTCGGGTAAGCAATACAGTTTCTTCTGGTTAAATATAAATGTTGAAATCCAAATTTTTCCATCCATCTTTTTAACTTTTTTCTTCTTTTTCATTTTGCAGAGTTGTTTTGAATGGAGATGCAGAAGATATTTTTGATCAAGAAGATGATTTAGAGGAACGAGAAGAATTAGAAGAGGAAGATTTGGAATTGAAAGAGGCAGCAGAAGAAGAAAATATAGATAATGGAGTTGACGAAAAGATGAAGTTACAGGCGAGGAAAAGACAGACAAGGGCTCAAAGATTACGGAGAGCGAAAAAGAATGTTCAGTTTGCTGACGGTATTAAGCCGGGCGAGGGTACTAGTCCAAGTGGAGGTGAGGGTGACCTACCTTCTCCACCACCTCCGACAACGGGGACGATTTCCAAAGATGGCGTACTTGAGCTCATCAGAAAATCGCGAACTAGGAAGAGCAGGAGGAAGCAGAAGAGAGCCAAGTCTTCAAAAACAAAGAAGAAGGTTAAGGTGATTAATTGGACGCATTTTTTAATTTGATTTTGCTTACGTAGTTTCTATTTCAAACCGTACGATTGAGTTTTTGGATTAAAAATTTCTAAATGCATGAAAAAGTTTAGTCTTCTGTAAATTGGATTATCCTTTTTTTTTTTAAGTTTTTTTTTTCTTGCGAAATTTAATTATTTTTGCTCTTATACGTAGTTTGAGGTATTTAACCATTTTGGATTTCAGAACTGATCTTTGAATTTAGTTTTCCAATCAAATAATTATAATTAAATTTAATGAAATTTCAAAATGATTGCAAATGGATTAAGGTTTATTTACATATTTATTATATAAATATCGCATTATTAATAATGTGATATTTTTACAGGTGAAGATAATAAAACTGAAGAAACCGAGAATAACACCCTTGACTGCATTGATGTTAGAAGATTCGGACGAAGCGGACGATCGTTCTCCACCACCTCCACCTCCAGGATCTCCGCCTCCTCCACATATGTGGCCAAGCTACCTCGCTGCATATAACGCAGCCCTCAAAACAGTCACTTCAAATCCACTGCCTCCACCTGCAGTTCCAGCTCAACCTCGACCGCCACCTACACCGTTGCCTTTATTGGTACCACCGCCTCCCCTCAATTACACAATACAGCCTTGCAGTAAAGCCTGAATTGAGTTCCTTGACTTCTTCTCAAGGACATTTGTTGAGATTTGATGACAGCTTCTTGTACATAGTAATTATTATATTAAGTAAAACGAAGGATATGCTTTTGCGGATATTCGGAGTTCATGAGGTCTTGTCTTTTATCATAGTTTTAACGTAGATTCATTCGAGTATGTTACGGTTGAAAAAAGCGATTGACGACTGATGAACGACGACTAATGTTTTGCGAGTATTTGATATAATACTCGATTCATTTTGCTAATAGACGATCATAGTTAATGAAGTGAAGATATAACTCAACGGTGTGAACGTTAACTAAAAAAATATCCTTGGAAGATTTTTTAATGAAACTATTCCGCTGGCTCTACTTTTTTCCATTTTACTTTTTTTTTTAACTGTGGCAGCATGTTTAATGCCACATTCTAATTTTAGTTAATTTTGAATATTTTAGATATAGTTAAAACTATCTATTATCGAAGCAATGTTATTTTTACCAGAGGCGCGATGTACATAAAAAATAAGATCGTCTCTTACTCTTCGTTTATCTACGCGCGCTTTATTATTTTTCTCCTAAAGATTTTTATATTTATTGTTTGTAATTCATCGTTCACAAAGCACAGTTTGTTCTATTTTAAGAAATATTCTTATTTATTCGCGTCGAGCGAGTTCGGAGAGATTCATCGTTCTACAGTGAGATGTAAATAAAGTCTTATAAATGAACTAATTCATTTGTATTTGCAGCGTCTTACTTTCAATCTAAACGATAATTTTACATATTTAAATTAGCTTTAGACATTTACCTAAGTATAAAATAGTTTAGTGCATATGATATTTCTAGATGTAATTTGAAATTCGCGCCGTGATACGTGACGATAATGTACGTATAGGATGTTATACGGGGGTCATACGACTCCCAGTTTGTTTTCTTTTTGCACGCTGAAAATTCCGTAAGAGTGAAAGAGATAGCTTTTCCACAGTGTATCTCTTTTACTCTTACGGGATTTTCTGCGTGTACACAGAGTGTGTAAATAAGTCTTTAAACGCTTGGTATCTCGCATTTACATCAGTAAAAAGTCATAATGAACATGGCAATCATCGGCGGGGGTATTGTCGGTTTATCGACAGCATTAAATCTGCAAAACGAATTTAGAGATGCAAGAATTAAAGTTATTGCTTCGACTTTTGAAGATACTACAAGCCATGTAGCTGCTGGTCTTTTTAGAGTCCCGTCATCTTTCTCCGGACCCACTGATGAGATAACATGGTATATCATCGTTCTTTACTTGATTATCAGCAATTATCACTAAAGCCGACGCTGCCACACCCACCGAAAATTTCTTTTATAAGAGCCGACCGGGTGTATGAAAGTGCAGTCATTTTTATTTAAAATTTAATAATCCAATTTAATTTAATTTAATTTTTAATTAATTTAAAATCAGAGTGGCCACATGTCAGGGAAATACGAGTAGCTGTCAGGGAAAATAGAAATTGATATATAAATAATAATAAAGTAGGATCACTTGTCGCGTAACTTTGTCTTGCAATTTTTTTTTTTTCATTGTGACTATTAATCAGGGAAATGTCAGGGAAATTGAAAAATTAGATCTTGTGGCCACCCTACAAAATTGACAATTTTAAATTGATGAATTATTTTTTTCGTCCTTTTTTCCGTCTGGAGTTCGTATCACTAAAAATTGTACAACTTTAAAAATTTTTCAGTTTGAAATATTGTCATAAATTTAAAAACTTCTATTTTAGGAGATGGATAAAAGACGCTTATGAATATTACGATGACCTTCGAAAAACAGATGAAGCTGCTTTAGCTGGAATAACTAGCGTATCTGGCTACATATTTGCAAATTCTTCTCCAAATGCGACAAAGGTAAATGTATTGTCTTGCAAAATGAAATGCTAAGTTTGATAATTAAATTTTCGATATTAGTAATTAATAAATTAAAGTAAAAAATATCGATTAATAAGTTGAGTCCCTAAATCAATAAATTTTCTAATAAAAACAGAGTCAGTGGATGGAAAAACTGGTTCCGATCTACCGAAAAGTAACCCCTGAAGAATTACAACTCGTCGAAGGTGATTGGAAATACGGATCGTTCTTTATGACAATTCTGAATGAATGTAGATTCCATCTTCCATGGGCCAGGCAAAAGTAACTACACTGTATTTACAAAAAAAAATATTACAATTTTTAAATAGAACCTAAAGAAAATAATACAAATTTGATTCATTTCTTGACAGGTTGAACTCAAACGGAACCACTTTTGTGGAAAAAACTATAAATTCGTTAAAAGATATAGCAAATGATTTTGATTTAGTCATCAACTGCTCTGGTTTAGGAGCTCGTGAGCTCAGCAATGATAGACACATGGTTCCGATTCGTGGTCAAGTTACGAAGGTATTTTTTAAATTGATAATCTTAAAAATTGATCACTACCTATTTAATTGAATCTTTGTCCAAACAACCGAATTAAACATTTTTTTTCTAAGGTGAGAGCACCATGGATAAAAACTTTTTTTTATGGGGAAAACGATACTTACGTAATTCCCGGATTTAATGGCATTTGCACATTGGGTGGAATCAGAGCTTTTGACTCAATGAGTAGAGAAATCTGTCCTTACGACACAGCTTCGATTCGAGAAAGGTGCGTAAAGCTAATTCCATCTTTATCAAAAGCTGAAGTAGTGGGACATATGACCGGTTTACGACCTCACAGAGAAGGGCACGTACGCGTTGAATTGGAAAGAATCTTTGATGGATTTTCTACGAAAATGGTACGTCTAAATTAGGCTTTTCTTAAATTTATTTTAAACTATTCAAATCTTGTTAATTAATTATTTCTAATTGTAGGTGATTCATAATTATGGCCACGGTGGTTACGGTGTTTCCACAGCACCTGGTACTGCAAAATACGCGGTTGAATTAGCAAAAGAAACTCGCAGAATGTCTTCCAGACTTTAGAAAGTCTTTTTCCAGATTAAGTAAACGATATATTAATGACATGTAACTGAAATATTTTGGTAATAAATTTTTAAATACGTTCTTTTTTATATAAAAAGTTACCTAATAAAAACTCTAAAAATGATAATGAAAAATAACTAAGCTAATGATTATCGACAAAAACACGCTTTATTTCGGATTGACATATGAAAATCACTACTGCGCATTAATACTGGGTACAGTTCTTCGTGTAATTTTACCACGTGCGACGCGCAATAATCGTGCGTGGTTTAACAACATAAAACACGAGTTGAAAACCGTCTTGTGACAAGCACAAGATTCATGGAAACTGAAAATGTACTTATTCATTAAATTAGAGACTCAAAACTAAAAACGAGTCTGTATGCAATCCCATCAATTCTAAAAACTCAAGTAGAAATTTACATATGAGTTAAAAGAAGCGATTGTAATAATCATTAAAAGATTTCGTGTATACGCGAGATTGCGATTAATTTCTCCCAGGAATTTTTCGTCCAAAAGATGATTGTTCATCGGACTCGTCAGAACAGCGAGGAATTATTAAAGCGAGCGCTATGGAATAGAGGATTTTTCACGATTATCTGGCCAAAGATAGTCATCCAGTACGTACGCTTATACAGAAATTGAGAACAAAAACCTTTGGGGATTTTCGTGTTACTTCTTTCCAGGTTTCACGTTCTTCCGCGGAGGTGCTCCCCACCGCAAAGCGCTGCTATCTACTGTCAGTCTTGGTCTTTTATACTGACTACTCCTCATGTGTTCTTCTACGAGCTTTGGCGTGACGCAGATAACGTGCTGCCCTTTCCAATATTTTACCATGTTCATGCTTTGAAGAGTTGATATTATATCAGTTTGTGATATACTGGTCATGTGGCTGAAAAATAATTACAAATTCTTTAGAATTTCGAAGGCTAGATCTATTTTCCAATAATGTACATTTTCTGATCTATGACTGTTATACCTTAAGTCCTTGATGCTAAGCGTCCCCCTAAAATCGCGTAAAATTTCCAAGAGGATCCAACTCCAGTAACTTCGATAAGAGAGTTTTCCTAAATCACTCAACGGTTTTTCTGGACTTCCAACCGCTTGCTCAATTCTACTCAATTCGTAACTGAACGCGATTAATAATTTGCCATAACCCTGGCGTTGGAAAGGTGGCAGGGTCAGAATGCAGGCGACATTATTTCCATCAGGAGATTCCTTTTCCTATACCACCAAACAAATATTTTTTATTAAGTAGACTGTGCTAAGCATTTTTCTATATCTCAATGAAAAATCAATGATCGTGAAGTTCACCTTCGAAAAATAACCGACAAGATGAGCTCCGTGTTTATCAACCTCACAAAGGATGTAGAAGAGGAAAGGCTCTACATCGAAGTACAACGTTTTATGATCCAAAAATAACTTAGCGAGCAAACACAAATTTTGACAATAGATTTTGTGTTCTCTTCCATCTACTTCCCAAATACTTAGTGTTCCTTTTCGATATATTTCCTTCCCAACGGGTTGTCTATGTATGCATTCACTCTGAAATAAATAAATAGAAAATAAATTTAGATAAAGCAATAGTTCGTGTAATTGGTATGTATCATTAAACAATATTCATACCATGTGATATCGATAAGTCTTCTCCAACCGCATATACTTGAGGCAGTATTCGCAAATCCAGAGTTTTGGTTGTTTGCCGTACTCTTCGGGGTATGGACTGAAGTACCAGGTGTCTATTTCATATTTTCCTAAAAGGACACTTTTAACAATCGTGAGGTTCTTTCATAAAATACAATACTGATGAAGAAAAAAATTAGTATGCTTACCTATTTGTATTTTATCGATATATTTGACTTTGGTAATAGCCTCGTGCTCTTTTTCCAACGCAGCAGTCGTGGGATCCATTTCTGCATACGTCTATAAAATAATATAAATTATTTTATTTTATTCAACACCCTTAAAGATGAAAATCATTGAGACATTGCTGACCTTTTGTATGTGATTAATTTCATCATGTCTTCTCTTTTGATTTCTAGTGATTTTTCGGTCTGTGGAATCAGCGAGTAAATCGGTTGCTGGATTTCTTTCACTGTTTTTCCAACTGCGGTCGCTCATGTCGAACCTGCTGGACATAATCCTGTCCCTAGGTACCCACTCATCCAATCTTCTGTTGTAACCTTCATAGTGAACGTAGTATTCATAATGGCTCTCTCCTTCATTGTACCGAGTTTGTATGATTTCGGCTGGATCTAAAATTATATGAAATAGTGTAAACTTTATTGTTACCATCAACTAGAAATTTATTTTCAACCTATAAACTACTTACAAAGATTCACTTGACACTTACATTATTTGGATCTAATATTTTCAAATAACTGATTAAAAATTGTAACCTGCCCTTGTACACAAATATCGAAATCTTACATCATTTTCGAAATCATTACGTAAGCTTAATCTCGTGGAAATTTCTAGACATCGATTTTAATTTCCTATGTATCTATTTTAATTTCAGAGCACTATTCTTTGCAAAATTCGTACAATCAAAACGGAGCAAACTTGTTTAAATGAGATGAGAGGCAGAGTTTGAAATTGAAAGCATAGGTCAGGAAACCGCATGGAATAGACGATTTACAACGGAACCAGTCGAAGAAAGCCGAGAGAGGGTTAGGATAACGAGTGCGAACTGATGCAAACGGCTTACAAATGGAATTTACTTACGCCAAGAATCATCGGATCTGCGGACTAAGTAATGTTCGCCAATGTCCAGAGGCAGTTCCTCGAGACTATCCGCATCATCCCCAGAGCCCTTGCCACCATTCGTTATGCTGTTCTCACGTTTTTCTTGCTTCACCATAGTTTCCTTTGATGCCGCGGTCGAATCTTCCTTTGTTCGGTGTTCTGCATCCGCCATTTTCGAAGCACGGACCACGCGCGACTGTGCCAGAACGTGGGATTTTTCGGCCCCCACTATACGACCCACGAGCTCATGCCTTCTTTCTCTATCAACAGGTTCGTGACTGTTGCTAGAGGGAGAAAGCATGAGCTCGTGGGTCATGTGGTGGGGGCCGAAAAATCCCACGTTCTGTGATCACTGATTGGTATACTTATTACAGAAATATTTTTTAATTTTCTTTTTGAGAGGGGAGCAATCCCCCTTGATACCCCCCTGGCTACTTTTCGACGGCCCTGAGAGTGCTCACTGCCTTTCCGTTAGAGAAATTCTTCCATTGGCTGAAATTTGATGTGCAATTCGATTTTGAATGTCGCGCGCAAAATATTAACCAATAGCGCGCGAGATTCAAAATCGAATTGCACACCAAATTTCAGCCAATAGCATAATTTTTCCAACGGAAAGTCAGTGAGTACTCTCAGGGCCGTTGAAAAGTAGCCTGAGGGGGCATCGAGGGGGATTGCTCCCCCCTTGAAATAAAAAATAAAAAATATTTCTGTAGTAAGAACCATCAGGGTTGTGCAGTAACGCGTCACTCGAAGTTTTCTACGCATAATACGTTTTTGACGTAATATACGTCATTAGTATTAATTAATTAATTAATATTATTATTTATTAGTATTAATTTAATTTATTTATTTATTAATTTATTTTTTATTTATTAGTATTAATTAATATTAGTCATTAGCTTTTCTCTGTTTCCATTACTGGAAAATTATTATAAATTAATGAGAGTCTTCTTTCAAGTAAAATTCATTATTATCACGAAAAATTAATTAAAAACGTATCCAAATCCAATGAAGTTGACTTGACTCTAGTGGCCCCAACTCGAGACCCGTACTCTACTGCGCATGCGTCGCACTCGATATCTGATTGGTTGCTATTCGCGCGCAATTTGAAATGCTAAAAAATATTATGCATTTCAAATTACGCGCGAATAGCAACCAATCAGATACCGAGTGCAACGCATGCGCAGTAGAGTACGGGGCACCAGTTGGGACCACTGCTTGACTCCAGTAGTAAAAACTTGTGAGTGTGAAATCGAGAATGTGTGAGACTGTGAGTGTGTCGGACAACATGGTGCCGAAGTGAAGGACGCGATATCAGAAAGTTTAGAATTTGTTGAATTGTGAAATTTTTTATTAAAAGGGTGAAAATCTCGCGTAAAATGAGTAATATCTCACCATTTGGGGGAGGAAAGAATCCACCATGGGTTCGAAACTCAGGTAAAGTTCCTATTTTTGTCGCTTTTCGTTTACTGTGATTTCGTGTGAGAGGATATTGCCAAATTTTTGTTTTACATTCCTATCGATAAAATTTCACTGACTTTGTGAAGCTCACATTATACACTCATATAATATAATTAGGGAATATGTGATTACTTTTATCGAATTAGGAATGAGTATTGAGCTCTATAAAATATACGATTATTATTTTTTGATCGGATGTGACCGATTGGGAATTCGTGGCATGTGGACATAATTTATTGTCAATTGTTTTGGACACTGAAATGACCATTTTTATTTAAATTCATGAAGATTTCTTATACATAGTATCTTAAATTTTATTGTTAGGATTGTCATTAAAGTCTTATTGTATTATAAACTAGTGGATTCTTTGTAATTTATTTTTAAATGTTTACATTCTGCAAGGTTTATTTCGTTTTTTTTTTCTTTGGATTCCATTCTATTTTTCATGTATTGTCCGATCAGCAAAACTTGATAGTCGCCCGATTTAAAATTTAGTGTTGATTTTTAAATAGAGGAATATCCATTTCAGAATAGCATAATAAACACTTGGTAATTCGTAACCTTTCAGTAATTAAAAAAAGTAAAATGTTCTTTTAATTTTCTATTAAAAAAGAGTTCTTTCTTTTTAATTATTTACTGGATTCAAATCGATTGACTGACCGAAGCGCGCACGCTACTTTTAGTAATGAATAACTAGTGCATTCATTTTCATAATCGTAAATAAATCTTTAATAGGTCAAATTCAAAATATACAACAACAGATGTTGGGCCAGGCAATGGGTCAACCGATGGTACAGTATCAACAACAAACTCAACAGGTCTACCAACAAAGTCTGGGTTTGCAACAAGTTAGTAAACTATTTGTTCAGAAATGAATTCTGATTATTTAGCAAGAGATCAAGAGATTATTTTACATACCAGGATGCGGAAATCGTGTCGGAATAAGATCTGACTTTAGCGAAAGGTGTTTTTTTTTATTAATTAATTTCAAAATTTCTCTTTACTTTCGGGCTATTTTAATTTAACGGCTGAGCATGGTATTTTACAATTTTTACAGAATTTTTTCTTATTTTTACTACAAAAATGTTATTCTGCTGTAGATCTCTTGAATATCTGATTAAATAATCATTTCATGGTCGACTTTTCGGCAAAAGTTTATAAATTAATTTGATATTACAGCCAAATCTAACAATGGCTTCGATGGCTCAACTTAATTCGAATCTACAGTCCGGTATTGCAGGTCAATTATATCCCCAAGTGGCCACAGTTTCATATCCAACACCTCGGGCGTTAAACACCAACGCATTTCAACAATCGGTAACTGGCGTTACGCAACAAGTGCAACAAAACGTTCAATCTTCTTCATCTACAAAACAAAGAGTATTCACGGGAATTGTTACTAAAGTTCATGATAATTTTGGCTTTGTGGATGAGGACGTTTTCTTTCAAACGAGGCAAGTTGACTTACAAAATGATTCAAACCTTTTGGTTTTCAAAGATTCAGAGTCGAATTCTTAAAAACTTCTTTCAAGTCTCTTTCGAAATTTAGATGACTAAACTTTCATTACAGTGCATGTGTAAAAGGATCCAACCCAGTAGTAGGTGATCGCGTTCTTGTAGAGGCATCTTACAATCCTTCGATGCCCTTCAAATGGAACGCTACTAGGATACAAGTACTCCCTATGGGAAATAGTAACAATAATAGCAACGCCAACACCCATCAATCAAGTCAATCAAACCGTCAGCAACAGCCCATCCGACCTTCAGGAACTTACAACGCTGTTCCTCCTCCCTCCGAAAATTCGAGTAACAGGTGACACTCTTCGCTTCTTATAACTCGGTAGTAAGAGTTGAATAGAGAAAAATTAATATTTTCAGATTTCAGAGTAAAAGTAAAGACCTATTTTTCTGAATGCGCGATTTTTTTGCATATGTCTAAAATGCCATCATAAGAATAAAATATCTTCAAAACTGATTCATTTCTATATCTATAACAATGAAGCGCAAGCGATTTAATAATTGGTGGTGGATTTTTAGGCAGAGGAAAAATCGCGGATTGATAGGAATACAAATTCTCAATTCTTCCCAATTCAACCCTTATTACTGGGAATATCAATTGTGATCTATTTATTGATTTGCTTAAATTCTTTTAACGTCAAACAGCAGGTTTAATTCTGGCAACAATAGTGGAGTTTCATCTACAAATCGTACAAAGCAAGGTAGGGTGCGAGAGAGATCACGTGATCGGAGGAACGATGATGAAGAAATCGATAGAAAACGTCGTCGAGAGGAGCGCATCAGGGAACGAGAAAAAAAGGAAGAACGCAGTCCTTCGAGAACTAGGAGAAGCAAATCGCCTAGACCTCGTCGTCGTACTCGAGTCGTTCCTCGTTACATGGTTCAAATACCGAAAATAGCCCTTGATCTGTATGTAATCTATTAATTATACATTCCTATTCGTAGTTTAGATTTTTTAACAGTATGTCAATTCAATATTTAATCTCTTTTCACTAATGATTTTCTCGCAATTTTAAAGGCCCGAAGCTGATGTGTTAGAAATAAAAAGGCGGTACCAAAACATGTACATTCCTAGCGACTTCTTTTCTACGAACTTCAGGTGGGTGGATGCATTCCCACCACACGTACCATTTACTTTGAATAAACCGTGTTCGTTTCACGTCATGCACAAAGACGTCGATTCGTATACGGAAAACTCTGCGGCACTAGAGCCACCAGATTCGGATTATCTTTTTTCCGCCAAGGTAGGCTAATCCAATACATTTCATGGAAATCTTTTTCCCGTTTATTCAATTTTGAGTTGGTTAAGAAAGATGACTTTCCTTTGAAACTTGCAGGTGATGCTCATGTCAATGCCTGCGATGGAAGAAATTTACAAGCGATGTTGCGGTGTGACTGAAGACAGAGACCCCGACCGTGATTACATCCACCCAACCCGACTTATAAACTTTTTGGTTGGTTTGCGTGGTAAAAATGAAACGATGGCGATCGGCGGACCTTGGAGTCCCTCTTTGGACGGACCCAATCCGGAAAAAGATCCGTCGGTTCTTATCAGAACTGCTATAAGAACCTGCAAAGCGCTGACTGGTATTGATCTGTCCAGCTGTACTCAATGGTATGAATCCAGAATTTCGTATTGCATTCGTCAACATCTAAATTCATTTCAACTTTTAAAAGACCCACTCGTCGATTTAAAACTTTTCTTTTCATTTCATCAGTCTTAATACTTTCGATTTCATAATTAATTTTAAAAAGTTATGGAAAACTCGAATCAGCTTCAAAAAAATCAAATAGATGAGATTAGAGTTCTAAAGAGAGAATTTTGTTATTAATATCTTTGTCTTTTTTTTTTATCTTTGTCCTTGGAATATAGTTTGAATTGAAAAAAAATCTTGGTTGAATGAAGATTTCAGTTAATTTTAGTTTTACATTTACTTAAAACATTCAAGAATTTTAGAACCCTAATTGATAAAGAACCTCAAATCTTAACATGCATTTTAAATTGATAGGATAAGATTATAGCTTGAGTTCTTCAAAGGAGGTATGTATTCGTTTTCTGTGCAAGAGAGCGACAAGGAAACCAGAGCCTGGATTTTGGTACAGGAACTACTTCCTTGCTTGAGCAGATTATCGGGCAAATGTTCCATTGTCACATTTTTCATATTTGAATTTCTTTTGATATGTCCTTTGAATAATAATTAATAATGTATGCTACGAGCGTGACTTTGTGCGCAGAGCGTGGGCTTAACTAGCAAATTTTAGAATTTAAGGTAAACGCTAACCGGCATTAACCTCAGTTGACGTTTGGGTATTGTTTTTCCTTGCGGCACAGGTACCGCTTCCTGGAGCTCTACTACAGACGTGCTGAAACCATCCACAAGTCAGGGCGAGTGGTGCCCTCGCGCGTTGAAACCGTCATACTATTTCTCCCAGATGTTTGGCGATGCGTACCAACCAGACTGGAATGGGATGGGCTACATCTCAACTATAAGAAACAACTGGAGCGAAAGCTGCAGCATGCTGCCTCTAACCTCGACGATTCGGATGCTGCCAATGACACTGATGAGGCTGCCGTCGCTGATCAAAAGGCACTGCCCACATCATCCCATATTACTTTTACATTTTATTACACTATTATTAAATCGTGCAACTGTTGTCCCATTACTAAACTGGTTTTTCAGTAGGCTATACTTGACCATCGATCCTAATGCTTTCCAAAGACTTTCTTTTGTCTTTCTCACTTCTTTTTTACGCTTACAAAGTATTCTCACTCTGCCAAACGGATCTTCATCAGATTTCCAGAATTCCGAGATAGTATAGTTCATCTTTCTCTCTCTTTTTTTTTTTTATTGTCTAAATCTGTACAATCTCGATCTGAAAATTTTCAAGCAAATACTATTTTTTAGCAGTACTACGTGGGTTTTTTGCAAAAAGACTCGAAACAATTAAATTTACATTTAAGTTGATATTTAAATTGTGGGACACTTTGAATAATCCTGCTAAATTGTTCCTTGTTCTTTTGCAAAAAACTCTTGAAGATATTTGTATATAGACGTCTTATTTTGAGATTGGTATCTAGTTTCGTTTGTTTAATAAAATCATTCTCATGGAGTTTCGAGTAAAGATCGATGGACAACTACGCCAGATGTCCCCTGAGCCATTGGCAGTCTAATTCATATTAATAAGCAAAGCGAGCTAGCAAAGCTCGGAGAAGAGCGCAGCTGAGCAATTTTCCCTCCTGAAACCTCGAACTTTAATTGACAAGTCATTCAAAAATCGCATTCTATTTTCTTTTCTATTTACTATTACATTATTAATATTGCTTTCCCATTACCTACCACACCGACACCAGAGCCAGGACACTAAGAGAGTATAGCAGTTTCTTGAATCGTACTAGAGGTCATCGTGAATGAAGAAACACGTTGTCATAATGTTGCGAGAGTGTCGTGAAAGAATGAAGTGGGAGTGGTTTCGTTAGGTTATAGGGGCTGCTTCTGTTTTTGTAGTATTTCAGCAGGCTTATTACTACACCTCCGCTGACGTAGTCTTTCTTATTACAGGAGGAGAACGTTCCAGAAAAGAAAGACCCCACTCACTATTCTGATTTGGATCCCAGATCCATGAATGTAAGTCTTTCAGTTTCTATTAATTTACATATGATTTTACAGGGTGTTTCTAGGATTATCAAGAAAATTGAAAAATTGAATCTTGTGGTCACCGTGTTTTAGTAAATTAAAAATATAACTAAGTTTTTTATTTTTTTAGGTGAATGAATTGCGTCAAGAGCTCGTTGCCAGGAATCTGAATTCTAAAGGTCTGAAGTCACAGTTGGTCGCAAGGCTTTCTAAAGCGATCAAGTCAGAACAAGCAAAAGAGGAGGGTCGACAAGATGAGATTGAAGAAAACGAGAAGGAAAGTTCTCCCTTGCCAAAGGAAGAGCTGAAAGATGATAAAAAATCTAAAGACAACAAAGAGGTAAGTTGCAGGATAAAGTTATAATTATTTATAATTATTATAAACCAAGAAGTTTTATGTAATGGTTTACATTTTTCAGCACGATGAAGACAAGAAGAAAATTTACGAACGAGAACGTGCTCTGCTTGAAAAGAGGTACAATCTTCCTGAACCCCCACACATTGTCGTCCATCCATCGAAAACGGCGAAGAGCGGAAAATTTGACTGCACTGTGATGTCTCTCAGCGTTCTTCTAGACTATAGACCAGAGGACACAAAGGTGAATAAATCATTCAAATTTTTATTCGAGTTAGTTCGAAACGAGAATAATTTATGCAAATATCTGTTTATCCGTAGGAACATTCGTTCGAGGTTTCTCTTTTTGCTGAACTCTTTAATGAGATGCTAATGCGAGACTTTGGTTTTCGCATTTATCGAGCATTGTGTAGCCTTCCTGAGAAGCCGAAGGAGAAAGAAGAGGACAAGAAGAAGGATAAGAAAGATGAGAAGAAGAAGGATGATGATAAGAAGGGTAAAAAAGACGAGAAGAAAGATGACAAAAAAAGGGAAGGAAGTAAGGACAAGAAAGAAGACAAAGAAATGAGAAATAAAAATGATGATAAGGAAAGGGAGAAAAACGAAGACGACGAAGAAGATGATGATGAAGAGTCTGAGGACGACGATTCAAAGGATGGAAAGAAAGATAAGGACAAGGATGGAAGGAAAAAGAAAGCCAAACTTTATACCCACGATCCTTACTTGCTTTTGTCCTTCGTCTACTTTGATCAAACTCATTGCGGTTATATCTTCGATAAAGATATCGAAGAACTCATCTATACTCTCGGATTGAATCTTTCCAGAGCCCAAGTCCGTAAACTAGTACAAAAGGTCGTCACTAGAGATTCATTGCATTATCGCAAATTAACGGATAAGACGAAGGATGAGGATGTCAAAGATTTTAAGAAGGAAGAAAAGGACGCCGAGAAGATGGATACTTCCGAAAAAACGGATGACGAAGAACAAATATTGCAATCTCTTGCCATGGGTGAGTAAAATTCTTGATTGAATTAGGACATTTCTGATAATTTAATTCTCAAATGTAACTTGTGCTAATTTGTGATTCTTTATTTTATTCTAGGTAATAAGAAACTACTGCCAATATTCGTGGGAAGTGGACCAGCCTCGAAGAGAGCTAGACGAGAAAACAGCTCCTCAAATGATGAAGGTCAAACAGTTCCAGATGGTTTTGTTGTGTACAAAGGATCTCTTCTCGATGTCGAAAAGCTAGTCATTCAACTGAGAAGATCTGAAAACGCTCGCGTTGACACAGAAACGCGAATGCTGGAAATACAACACGAACTCACTGCCATTAGCGATAAATGTAGCAAGCAGTCCAGCACTATCAAGGATTTATCTGATGATCTCAGATCTTATAAAGACAAGCTAAAAAACACGGACGATAAGCTCAAGAAAGTCTCGGTAAGGCTGTGAACTAAAAAATAATTGAATGTATTCTTACCAATTTCTTAATAAATATTATTTTTTAAATACAGAACGATTCTCACACGTACCTGTCGACACTGAAAAACGTCTACCACATGACAACGAAGGTGGTTCATGGCGACTCCAGGAAAGTGGAAGTAGTAGAGATTCAGGATGAGAGATCAGTGGGAGAAATGAACGGATCACAAAGCGACAGCAAGTCAAAAAGTGATACGAGATGGAGCGACAATAAGATCACGATAAAGAAAGAGTCCGCCGACAATGATAAAGGAAAAAGTAGTGATAGTAAACTAAACATTAAGAAGGAATCGGCAGAAGAGGACAAAGAAAAGAAGTAAGTCACCTTGTAATTTTTGAAGAACAATTAAAACACTCTGTCGATGTGTTAAATAGATAGCAAGCTGAACTCAGTTTGTAACAATGAAAGTCCAATATCTAGATTTTTTGTTTTCAATCATTAATAGAAAGTGCTGAATATGTTTTCGAAAGTAATTATCTAATACTGAAAAGATATGCGTGAATGTGATTTTGCGTATGCTAGTAATTCGGCAATTTACGACAATGTTTTGGATATATCCTTATAACATAGATTAAGAATTTTGAGTTTAATGTAAAAATAAGTATATATCAAGCGATAGAAATTTTTAGATTGGTAAAAAGTGCCAGATAAATGTTTGAAACGCGAGTAGATTGAATAGATTTATCTCTAAACTGAAATTTGCAGAAAAGATCTTTTCGTTTATTCGGAAAAATCAGTTATGTTAAAGCTCGCGTATGAATGTACCCAAAAATTTATTCGCGTTGAAATGTTTCTAAATGATATTTAATCTTTGTATTTCAATATTTGCGCCTGTCAGATGAATGTAAAAGGAAAAAAAACATTGTTTTACACTGTGTTTCAAACTGATATTCTTAAAAGTTCTTTCGCTCGAGTGTGATGCAGTTTATTTTTAAACATTGATTAAGAGCCTTTTTGCAAAAAAGGCACTGACACCAAAAACATAAAATAAATATTGTTGGAATTAAAATTCTTTTGTAATTTCATTAACATAGAATAAATATTATACTGATAAACTTGAAATTACTTTTAGTCTTTTTCGAATAACAGAACAAATAGTTTATAAAGGATATGGAAATAGCAGAAATTCAGTCCTGAAAATGCGTCAATTAAAGTACGTTCGGAAAATTTGTTTATAATAGTCACAGTACATTTGCACTGTTTTCAAGTATTTCGAAGAAACATATACGTAAATAAAGGACAATATGATTTTAAAATGGAAACTGGTTTGTTTCATTTTATACATTTCATTGATCTCTCGGCAGCCAACAACCGCTTTTTATACAAATCAGATCTTTAAATAACAAATAGAAAATAAAAAAGATGTTTTATTTTTCTGATCTAAATAATACGAAAATAGGTTATATACAAAATATATAAATAAAATAAGCATTGACATAAAAATGATAAATGTACGAGTAAATACGCTTTCTTTATTGCATTCGCATTATTATCACTAGCTCATGCCAAATGGCACTACAAGGACAGATTGCAGAATCAAAGATAATTTTAATAAGATACTGAATTGCGTTTACAATCATTTAAAAAATTTTAACAATATCTTTCAAATATACACAAAAGATGTGTAGCTAATTATAATTTTAGTTTTTCGCATTGGAATGCATCTTTGTGTAAAAGATTCTCGATTTAGGATACAAACTTGAAAATTGAGAAATAAATCTTTGTACATTGTCGATCAATCATCACAAAATCATTTTCTAGCAGCGAAAGTATATTATAATATGTAGCGTAAAAAATTCTCTCATTTTACAGGATATGCTGTATTTATCTATTAGCGTTTTTTAAATGTCATTTGGCTTTTTTAATTTTTTCATTCACTTTCTCGAAATCAAACTAGTTGGTATAATTTTTTAGGCCTTTTGAATCTAAAACTGTAAGCGCTTGAAAATAAAAAATACAATAACTATTTAAAATTGAAATTGGCTTCAAATTAAAATTTCTGATTAATTCTTTCTAAAAATTTAACTAAAATCTTGAAAAGCTTTGGAATTGATTGGAAGGTGGATTTCAATTAAAATTAATACATCGAATTCAATGCGCTTACAGTAATTAAAGAAAGCTATTCTTAAGTTAGCACCAGAATTGGTATAAGATCTTATAAGACTTTAAAATAAATTACAAAAATAAGAAAAATTCAATGAAACCTTGACTTAAACGATGAGTTTAGGTTTTATCTCGTTATATATACATCCTGTACAAATTAGTAGTTTCTAAAACCAATTTTTGTAAAGGATGTACTTTTAAATACTGCCAAGTATGTATTTAATCGCCTAAAAAAATAGAAGATGAGTACATAATAATGTGCCTAATTAAAATATGCAAATCTTTCAAATCGAGCGATCGAAACTGCAAAAATATATATAGATAATAAACTAAATATTGCACAAGCGTTTTCAGAGTGGTTCTAAAACTTCGTTTTGAAAATTCGATTACTTTTTCAGGGTCAATTTTTCATAATTAGCAATGTTGCCAATTCCAAAATGGTTGGGGTTTCCCCCGCTTATTTGAAATGAAGCTGATTTTAATTCTAACAATTTGTAAGAAAAAAAGCACGGGCCAGTGAGCTGAGTAATTAATTCATCAACTGAATCTATTTTTGAATATGAAAATAATTCTTTTAAGAAAAAACCATCTGGACTTTTGTGCAAAGTAATTTCACATATTCTCTGAGATCACTTTAATAAATATGTAAAATAAAAAAATAATACGAGGGGCCGTTCACTCGAAAATCGATTCATTGATTTCACATTGATTCTGAATCGATTATATGTAAGTATGTTTCCTTCAGTGAACAGCCCCTCGAAATAATAAGATCGCTCGATTAATGTTTTCTTGCCGCGTAATGAAAAAGTTTGAACTTATATATAAATTACCTACGTACGATAAAAAAAATATCTTACGGTTGTACCAAGATAATCAAATATATACAGATATCGCTATTTACTACAATTTTGATAAATCTACGAAAAGCTCGACCAAATAAATTAATTATAAACCTAAGGGCGGCAAGTTTTCGGTTTTTCATAACGGTCGTTCGAATCGAAGTTGATAAAAAAATCTACATTTCTGCATGTACATATATGCACAACAATACATGCAAAAATTTACATCAAAGTACAAGAAAAATGATATTCCGTCAAATTTTACGATTGCCGGGTCCGAATTTTAGGAATAATGCAAAAAGTAATTAAATTTGTGACTTGGATAATACTTGGAGTTGTAAATTATCAGCAATTGAGAGTTGAGATGAATTTACAAAAAATGAGAATTAAGAATTATAAAGCTGTATTTACAATTAAATTATTTTAGGAGTGGACGAAATAGAATTTCTAAAATTAGGGGAGCCAGGACTACAGCCTCCTAAATCTGGACCAGGCAACCGACCCGTTGCAGAAACAGCTCTTGCTGATCTCGGTATAAGCGTTGGAGTTGTTAATCTTCTGGGTGCAGGTATAGATGATTTTAATGGCAAGGATTCACTCTTCGTGGGACATTCTTTAATAATCTCTCCGAAATCGACGGATTTTGAAGTCGGGGGGGTGTCTTTCGGAGGGATTTTATTCGTAGAAATATCTGCTGTGAATCCAATCTTCCGATTTGATGTGTGTTCTCTGGGCGAACGTAGCATTCGGAACGAACGATCGGCTGACTTACGAGACTTAGTTTGCTTAAATTCTGCGATTGATTGGTGACGTGGATTGTTGAAGTCACTCCAACTTGAAAAAGAAAAATATAGCTTTATTAATTATGATATTCATTAAAATTAATCAAATTTAACGAAAGAATTCTAATACAAAGAACGGATTCAAAAATAAAAAAAAGAAAAATAAACTTACCCCACATGGCTGAACATCGCAGCATGAAACATTATTAATTGTGAATGCATTACGATCGAAAATTACTTTAGAGGAGAGTATCATATCAGACTTATGATTATCTAATTTTTTAAAACGACACTTAAAAGTTTTAAAAAAGTCAACAACTATCACATTACGCTCCACTCATAATCCGTTATACCTTCAGACAAATGGGCATTCATTGCAAAATACAAAAGCATTCAATAAGAACAAAAACGAAAGAAAACAAATCGGAATGTTAGTAAATTATTCAGAGAATACAAATTAATTTGGAAGATTATTCTTTACCGTTTTTTACTAAGCATGCAAAATATTCTAGATTGATATGGAACATTTCATATTTTTCATACTTTATCAAATTTCCAAGGTACTGTTATAAGAAGGCTTCCTTTTATAATGCACTTTAAATAATTTTAGACTTTTTCAAATAAGTATAAATTGTATTAAATATTTCAAGAGTAATTTCAAAAATCAATACTTATATCTGGTATTATAGAACTATCTTAAAATTAAAATTGAGTACCTAACAAAAAATAAAAACTAAATTAGAAAGAAGAGAGAAAACTAGTTCGCATGCATTTTGGACCTAAACGCTAAAAATGGAACACAGGGTATGCAGATGATTTAAATGAATGTAAATAAGAGCATTCAAAGTACAGAGTATTACATATCCCAGAAGCAAATCACACAAACTGACGGACTCTACCTTCCCGATCCTGAAGCTGATCATTTCGTACCACCCAAGAAGGACCAGAGCAGCGACAACAACAGGTTATTTATGTGTCAGATTAATAAAATAATATGTGAAAGAAAGTTAAGTGAGTCACAACCTAACAATTTTTTCTAACTTTTAGAGTGTAACTAGTTAATTAAATTATTTTAAATAAATTGTCTTAATGTGATTTTATAAAATTGAAATGAATTCAATAATTTATAAATCAATGAAACGCAATCTCATTTACGCCTTTCGAAATCGGTCAATGGAACGCGTTAGCTTCCGTATTAGGGGACAAGGACGTGTTTCTGAAATGAAGTTTAAGAGTGAAAGCAACGTTCGATCAATTCGATTACTCACTTTTAGAACTTAAAAAAAGGCTGATTGATAAAGACTTTTTGTTAGCATGACTCTTTGTTCTTTTATTAATTGTATTTTGCAAAACTCACCTAACGAGAGGCCCCATGCCGCCATCCTGAGGAAGTGACTGCATCATACCAGGTCCTGCTGATACTGGACGTATCTACAAAAAAAAACCTGGTGATTTCCTGGTCTGGTTTATAATTAAACTTGAATGATAGATTATAGATTAATTATTATGGATTAATGATAGATCATTTTCACCTTTTCTGTTTGCGTGGTCGCGTTGCAAGTTTCTTTGATCTCTCTCTGATCAATGGGAGTTTTTAGATGAGCATCCACGCCATTTAGACCCTGGTGCTTCGTCATTTGCAACTGAAATTATAACAGAAAATTATGAATTTTTAGAATTAGAAATAAAGAGAAAGAGAAGAATGATTAATGATAATTAATCACCTGAAGTAATTGTATCGTGCGATCTTTATCTTCGACTTGGCCTTGTAAGAAAACCACCTGTCTTCTTAAATCAGTTAATTCGTCGCTAACGTTGTCTTTCCCACTGCTAGGAGATGTACTAGCATCATTCATTCCCTCCTCGTTCAGGTTGTAGAAGAGACCATTCTGAAATTTCGAAAATTATTTTACATTAATATCAATTCTAATTTCCTTATTTTTTTTTTATTACAGGGTGGCCACAAAATTCAATTGTTCAATTTCCCCGATATGTCCCTGACTTTTAGACAAATTTCTCTGACAGAAAAGTAGACGACCAGTAAGCTAACATATACATAACAGCTCCAGTGACATTTCCCTGATAAATTTTTTTTCCCTGACATTTTCCTGACTTCCCTAACATGTGGCCACTCTTGTATTAGATTTTCCAATCTCTAAAAAATGAAATACTAACCTTTAAAGAATTTTCGAATGGGTTGAGAGTTTCTGCCTGTAATACAAAGAGTAGCAAATTAAAAATAGTTAGATTTCTAGAATAATAGTCAACACAGAGTATTATAAAGCAAAATGTGAAACAAATCAAACACAACGTACCCTCGTCAAACCGTTCTCTCCTGACTTGAAAGACAAAACGAAGGAGGACCAAAAAATAATGCCAGAACAAAAAAAGCGTGTTAATGCAAGAAACGAAAAACAAATGCAAACGATAAACAATATGAATATTTAAATATGAGAAAAAGCACAAAATATGTGCTACATCAAAAGGTAAAACATTCAGGACAAAAAATACGTATATGATGCAAATATTTTTGGATGGAAGAAGTTTACCTCCTGAAGAACCCTCTTTAGTTTCAAGAGCATAGTCTTAATAGAGACGATATCCTGAAACATATGCTGGTACGTCCCACGCTCCAGCCTAAGGCTTCCTTCATCTCCGGAATCCAGGCTTGGCGATTGGACCTTCGATAAAAATAATTGTTTTATATTTAATTTAGATGTTAAATATTTAATTAAAATTTTAAATTACAAACTATTATAAATTGTTTAGTGTATTTTTCATTAAGGGTGTTAGAGCCAAGTTTCAATCTAAAAACTCGATTTCTTCATTTTATTTAACAAATATTAAAATTGGAATTTTTTTCCTCTATAGAATTAATTAATTTTTAACTAGAATTATATTTGAAAAAAGATTAGTGCTAAAGAGCGAAAAAATATTTATCTATAATTTTCGTTGAGTAAAATGGAGAATGGGATTTTGAGCTTAACACTTGGGTCCAACTTCCTGAATTTATCACTTGTCGAAAAAAATATGATCTTACATTTCTAGGGGGCCTGAGGGGGCTGAAAACTTGTCTCGTCCTTACACTATCTAGAGATCTTGGTGAATCTGTGCCGGATCTGTTTCGCAACAATCTGGAAGTTCTGTTGTTGCTGATTCTGAAACCAAAAACAAATATCATTTTCATTAATAAGTTAAATTCAAAAGGAATAAAAATCTAGAAGTATATGTATTGCAACTTATTGTAATTATATCAAAAGCACTCTACAAAATATAAGAGCAAAAAAATATTTAAAAAATAATGATACATGGATTATTCTATTATCATTATTATTATTATTATTATTATTATTATATTCTCCTTAAAATAAAAATAGCTGAATATTCTTCAGTGTTAAATAGAACCTGAACCGGAAAGAGGAGATAGCCACAATATCCGTTGAGGGCAATTCATTCTCATTATAATATTCTAGGTACACATTAATACTTCACGCTGAATTAATTTTTTTTTATTCGGAATTAAAAACAATTTTAGAATAAGACGTTGAAGTAAATTTTAAAATTTGGATTTTAAATTTGGAGATGTTCCAAATTTCAAATTGAAAACTCAGATCTTTTAAAGTCAGATAATTTGAAACAATTTTAATGATTACCCATGCATTTAAAATGAAGGAAAAAGATTTGAATCTACCTGACGTTTTCTAACTTTGCCCGAGAGGCAGCAATTAATGCAGACATATTTGATGTTCTGGCTTGTCTTGGAGGCGGAGAGCCTCCAGTGGGAGTTGTACATTCTGACGAGGAAAGACCGGAATCTATTCCTTCATCACGAATTCTCGATTCAGAATTATTTTCAAGACTTGTCACAGTTCCGGGACTATTCCGAACTCTTACGGGCAAGCCTGAACGTCTTTTCGCTCCTTTTACCATTTCCGGAATCGAGGATGCCATTGCGACAAATTATTTCTCAATCCACTTTATTTATCACTTTGGAAATTCAGTTCTGACATTCTTCTACAAGAAAGGTTCAATTTGAACACTTCAATAGATTCAATGAATCTCCTGTGACTGTATAATATCAAAAAATAATTTTAATCCATGAGAATATTAATAAATAAAATATTTTGTACATTTTGAAATCTTTTGATACTGAAATCTATTTAGTATTTTTAAAAATTAAAATTTTTCTTAAATTATAAATAAAAGTATATTAAAAACGTATTAGAAATTAGAACTTGAACTGAACTTCCGAGAAAACATAAAAAATTTTGTTATTAATTACCACAGCTTCATTGAACTTTATTCAAAGCTTAAAAATTTAAAGACTTAAACATTTTTGTAAGTTCACAACACTATAAGTTTGATCGCGCATGGACAGTTTCGTCCTTCGGTTCAATGAAAAATTTTCTTTTCATGGTAAAAAAATTCGTTCATTTCTAAAGATTTTCAGGGGATTAATCACTCTAGTGAAACACATGGGAATTCTAATTTTTGGAAGTGGATATTTTTTGAAATGACAGTTACAATCAGGACATTTAAGCCTTTCGAAATAGACTGCGGTGCTGGTAAGGATGACAATGTCGTACTAAAAACGCGCAAGCGCCCTCAGTTTCCTACATTACGCTCAATACTGGAGACAAGACGAGAGAAACGAGAGGAGAGTTGATGGAAGATTTTTTTATTTTCTCCTTTTTTGTTTCTTTTTAGATTCTACGGACCTTGGAGTTCGAATCACTGAATCCGGGTCCTTTTATCTTTTATCTTTTATCTTTTGAAGAATGAAGGCTAACGCACTAAAAAATCTAAAAAAAAATTAAATACGACGATAATTAGAAAGATATTTGAAATTTCAGAAACGATCATAATAATCTTCAATTCAAAAACTAAAAAGTTTTTGAATTTAGCAAAAACACAACCCTTGGAATGCTCAAAATGTCGGAAAATGTCGGTCAGCGGAATCTGCGAATTTTCCTATTCAGACACTTTTGCTTTTCAAAATATATTCGTTTCGCTTCTGATCCTAATAAAATTAATCTAATTAATTAGAAATGAATTTATAATATGAAAAGGTCAATAAAAATCTGTTTATTAAATTGCTAATGGTTGTTACGACATAAGAGTTCACTCCTTCACCTCCAAGATAAGATAAAATCGATAAAATTCAATATATTTCTTCAACCTAACATGAAACCTAATTTATTATAAATATTTATAAATATTGTTATAAATAATGTGTACATATATAGATTGTAAAAAAAATAATAAACTATTTTTAAACTAGAATTTTTTCCCAGTTGGTATTATAAATTAGGAGTTTCATAAAATTTTCAGATGGTAGCCATTCATCCACATAAAATGCTTCCTCGGAATAACTGCATCGTCTATATATGTGTTTGCTGAAACGTTAAGGTCCGTTGAGCTCGCTTTCCTAATTTTTTGGCAAGCTTCGATGCTCTTTTTTAAACTCAGAGGAGAACTTATACCATGAGATTCTTTCTGCAATTTCCCAGTTTAATTTTTTTTCTCGGCATTCACTTTCTTTTTGTTTTTGCTAAAATTTAATCCAGTTAGCAACTGAATGCGGCTCAAATAACCGATGTATTCTCTCAGAAATAAAAAATAAAAAAAATCTCAATCCAAAATAACAGTGTTGCCAATACAAAATAACAGTCTTGCCAATCCCAAAATGAAGGGGTTTCCCACCCTTATTTTATATCCATAAATAAAAAGTTAGTTAAATCTCGTCTTATATAAAATTCTTGATTTTTCTATAATTTCCAGTTTTTTACTGGTTTTACAACCATTCTAAAAACTTTTATTTTCTGCAGAGAAACTATAGTTTTGTTTTAAAAGAGTTGGAATGACTTTCGCTGTCTGGTATTGAACCTGACGGTTTGCCAAAACTTTTCGGCGAGACGAGATTGTCTGCAAGGGTTGGGGGTGGTTCGGTCTGGTGGATAGAATCAAGAGCGGAAATTCCAGTAGCCACATAAATCTACCTGTCCTCTATGGAATTCTAAAGTGGTTGACTTTTCAAAAAGTCTTATAGACATCCTCCACAGAGAATAGAGTGAATAATCCATAAATTCGTTTAAATCTCAAATATTTGAATCAGAATGAAATCCGTATTCAATTTCGAATGCGGATTCTGAAATAAATTGATTTAAAAAAATAAAAAGGATCGATATTTTATCCTTAAGGGCATTGGACCCAAGTGTTAAGCTCAAAATCCCGTTCTCCATTTTACTCTACAAAAATTAAAGATAAATATTTTTTCGCTCTGTAGCACTAATCTTTTCTCAAATACAAGACTGCGTACAGAGCGAAAAAATATTTAGTTTCGATACCTTTTGCATGAAACGAAGAATTCAAAATCTGACTTCAAAATTCAATATTTTCAGAGGGAAAAAGTTCCAATTTTAATATTTTTTAAGTAAAATGAAGAAATCGAGTTTTTAGATTGCAACTTGGCTCCAACACCCTTAAAGGATGATTCGTATTTAATAAAAAATTTTCTAAGAATTAGTCTCGACTCTTTTAACCTTAGCGAGTTGTGAATTCATCCTCAACGAATCTTCACGGTCCACTTATATTCACTTATAATAAAATTATATGTATATATATAAATATACAACGATAATGTGGTTAACTATAACAGATTCTTTTAGCACTATAATAGTGATGCTGGGTTTTAGGGCGTGTCGCCTTTAAAATCGAACATTGAAACCAACTAGTTGGGCCTTCCTTTTAAAAAATATCTAATTAGGGTTTCATGAAGATCATTAGGCATTAGAAAGTTGGCAGTGGAGATCATATTGCAAAACCGAAGACTGTCAAATGTTTTGCAACTACTTCATAACTTTTTTTCGTCTTTATGAAACAATCTAACTGCTATTTTAAACAAAAATTTTAAAATATCAGGAACTATTTACCGACTGGTCCATACATATTTTCTTCGGTTTCTTTTTTTGAACTAAAGCCCCGTTCCCGCTTACATTAAAATGTTTAAAATTAATTAAAATTGCATTATTTAAAAAAATATAAACTTTTATGGAACGTTTGGTAATTAGAGACGTCATAGTTTACCATTTGCCATTAAGTAATCATTTTGATAAATGCATAAAAACGCAAACGAGGACAGTGTGGTTTTCTTGTGGTCTGCAATTACGGAACCCTTCTAGCAATGAGAAATATTGCTTAATACGTATATGCATTATTTAAGGACATGTGAAACTTTACCATAAGAGCAATTTAGTTTTCTCAACTTTATGCTAGCAATGATAAATATTTTTTTTTTCCAAAAACTACGTCTGTACGAAACCGAAGTAAATGGCCTAGTTTTAGAAAAAAATATTTACTATTCCGAGCGTAAAGTTGGGGAAGCTAAAGCCTTTATGACTGAAGTGACTGAAAAATACATCAGTGCACGGCGATCTCCTTATTATTAAAGTTAGAATGTTTTTTAATACTGCAATCTTAATTAATTAAAAATTTTTTAATGTAAGTGGGAATAACAGGGCTTTAGTGCCTTCGTTTCTTTATTAGTCAGGGCGCTAAAGTCTTGTTTCCACTTACATTAATAAGTTAAAAATTAATGAAAATCGCAGTATTTAAAGAAAATACAAACTTTAATGAGAACCTCTTAAGTAATTGAAAACTTTGGAAACCATTGATGATAATGGACCCTGAATAGCCTATGTAGAGAATAAATTACCCCATGGAATTTACCCCGAGGGAATATTTGCTGAAAAGCTCTTGGCTTGAAGCCAAATATCGGAGGAACATTGTGAAAGCAGAAGGACCAATAAGTCTTTTTTTTAGATACAGAGTCTGCAACGCGTTATGAATTATTTAACGCGATTCCTGCCCCTTACATTCTCTTGGAGAATGCTTGTTTTCTCAAGCCACAGCATCCCTCTTTTGTAATGAATGTCTAGACACCAGCTTGAAATTAAGCCCGTTACCCTCAAAATATAAAGGGCTCTTTTCAAACAAAATGCAGATAATTCCTTTCCCTTGAAATATTTTAATACACTCAATTTCAAAGGAAAGTTAATTTTTTAGTCCTGAGGATTAGGGGGATAACATCTTTTTGCCAAAAAGAAAATCTTGAATGTAAAAAAATAAAATAAAAAAAGTTCGATAGGATTTATTTATAATCCTGAAAAGTTCTAAAATTTCTTTCTACTTCTTTTTGCTTTTTTAAAACGTTAAAAATTTTAATTAGGATATAGAGAGGTATTTCTCACTATAAAGTGGAGGGGAATATGCATTTTTTCCTTTGCCGACTGACCAACTAGTAACGGTCTAATTATGGTAAAAGAAGAGGACTCGAGGCATTAGTTATCAAACCAAGCGATGACTATTTATCAGTTTCCAAAATCTTGATTATCGATTCCTCAATTCTTTGACTAATTGTTCTACTTGTGTTGCGAAACTTTTCGAAAAAATATTTATCATTTAGAAATATGTATTGGACATTTATAAATAAAAAAATTCTTTTCCGAATATAGTAGGACTTTTTTACACCTGTTTGTAGCTATTGTAGACACTATTGCAAGCGGTTAAAAGTGATTAAGTAATTAAATTTCTAAGGTCGTTGTTCCTAGTTTCCGGTGTTTTCCTTTCATCGTTTTTCCATTGGTTTCCAAGTGGAAAGACAAGCAAAGCCTAGCTCGACGTTCACGCTCTCTGACCTCCCCCAAGGATCACTATTTTGCTAACAATTGCCAACGTCAGTCAGAAAACTGTGACGATGAGAAAGACCGGAAATTGTGAACAAAGTGGCTGCCAACTTTGTAAAGAATCTTGGCACTGCTGTCATAATTAATTGTCTTTGATTAGAAACTCCCGAATTTAAATCTATTAAAAAGTAACTGAAACGAAAAAATGAAAAAAAAAATTCTACAGTTCAGGCAAAAAAATATTTATCTATAACTTTCGTTGAGTAAAATGGAGAATGGAATTTTGAGCTTAACACTTGGGGCCAACGCCCTTAAGAGAACTTAAATGATCATTGAAAAACAGGTGTGTTCGAACTTTTTAAAATTATAATTATGTATATCAAATTTAAATCGTCCAAAATTCAACAAAATAAAATTTACGAATGGATTCTAGTTGCAAGTTTCTAAGTGTCAAGAACTTAGCGAGGCCGATGATAAAACGCGGTGAGTCATAACTGAAATACGTTTCACACCGATAACCCAAGCGAAAAGAGGGCGATGATAAGGAGAATAATTAAAGTCCGGGATAAATTACGGGAAGGTGATGAAAGATCCAGTCCCAAATGTAAAGATAAAGCTTTAATCTTTCTTCATAAAAAGCTTTTTGAACTCTTTTAAATCTAGATAGGAAAAGTAAATTATCAGGGTATTTAATTAAGACAATCGATGCTAAGCGACCCATGAAAATACGTGAAAGCTTAGACTAAAGGTAAAGACTTTACCCATTGCGATTGTCTATGTACTAATTTACTCTAGAATTATATTCAAAACGTTCTAAATATTTCAGACGAAATTATTCTCTCTGATGAAACAGAATTTGCCAATTAAACCGAATAGGCCTTTTTTAAAAGTTGGAAATTACTACTTGGGAGTACAATAGCTTATTATCTCATGGGTATATGGCTAATAATATGAGGTCGTCTCATCCTCATGACATAAGATAATCTCATTGCTCCATGGATGGGAATTATGCAGTTCGCGTAATCATTTACTGTGCAAGGTCGCGAATACGAAACCGGTTTCTCCTTTGACAAAGATTCAATTCTGAGCAAGTTACCGTTTACTAACAAAATTATTAATAGATTATGTTTAATTATGTATAAATATATTTAAAACCCTTGAATTTTAATTGAATAGAAATTAATTTTAAATTTCTTCAAGGGTCTTTATGATTTTTGAAAGATTTTGTGGAATTTCGTGAGATTTTTATTAATTTACGATCCCGATATAATAATCATATGTGTTCGATATTAAAAAAATTGCACATTGAAGCATTTGAAATAATAAAATGTATACTTTTACGAGGACTTTGAATATTTAATCAAGTTTCAAATTCAACACCTAAAGATACTGAATCTAAATTATATAAATCGCAACATAAAATAAAAGACTACATAATACACCTTGAGTTATCAAAATTACACTTATCTACAATACTCTATTTTCGGGGATCAACTCTAAATTCAAATATATATATATATATACCTATATATATATTAAAATTCATGCCACAGGCAGGAAATATACAATTTGGCAAAAAAAACGACAGGAGTCCGTGTCCGAAAGGAATTCAAATTGCTTCTAAAAATTCTAAAAACTGAAAAATAGTATCGACACTGAAATTAAAACAAGCGAACTTCTCAAAAATACTCTGTCTGAGTCAGAATGAATCCGAAGACTCAAAAATGTGAAATGAGCGATTCCTCGGACACGGACAGTAATTTATCATCAGCAACTATTTAAGGGTAGTGCGACGCTTTTATAACTGCAGTTTTCTATCATTGAGCTATTTCAGCAAAATTACCGAACTACAGTGAAATTTTCGAAGGTCTCAAACTTCTGAGAGGCGTATAATTTGAATTTTGAAATTCGAAAGATACATTATACGCACGTACGTGTAAAGAGAGGGAAGATAGGGGATGCAGATATTAGTGCAGTTATTTACCCTTTGGCAGAAGCCATATTGGTAGGGGAGGCGGCATTAGTTGGTTCCTTCATTATTTTTCCAGCCTTCCTCGCCTCCGGAGTCTCGTCCGTTTTTCTCGTATCTCCTCCCATTCAAATTTCCCAAATATTTTTCACTTTTTATCAATAAATCCAAGTCCCTTGGGTCTCATTCCTCATCAGATTTTCATCTTCAATTCTATTTCCACTGGTGGGTCAAAGTCGAAAGCGAATTTAGATCCACCTCTTCCGTTCCAGTCACTTTTTAATTTTCATTCACTTCATCTTCAAATAATTCATCTTCAAATTGTTTTGTAACTAAGGAAGCTTAATTAATACAAAGTTAAAATACCAAGCCATAATTTTTACTCTAAAGTTTATTTAATTTAGATTATAATTATTCTCATCTCAGTATTAATACTAGCTTCTCCAGTTTTGGACTTCTTAATTCCTTAATCTAAGATTATATTTTTTACGACTTCGTATTGTCTACGAAACCTTTTTTGTCTAGTTTTTCTGTTAGTATTTTTTTTTTTTTTTTTTTTTTTTTCATTGACATTAAGGATTCGATTACTATAAACTACCTTGAGTACCTATTATATCTAAAGTGGAAGGACCGATTGTTATAAAATATATTTATGCTCATACAAATGCTAAGAATTGTGTTACTCTAATCTCTAATCGGAACGGATTAAGGATGAGGCCGGAATATCGAATACGGTATCAAACGTTCGCGATGGTTTTAGAAATCAAGCAATTGTAAATCTTTAAGAATTTTTATCTTATCTATAGTTACCTATTTTTTAATTAATATTCTTGCGGTTATTATTAAACGTATACAATTTATTATTTAGGATTTATTTATATATATATATTTAGTTTTCAATAACTTATACTTTAATATTCTTGCAATCAAAATAACAGGTGTTTCAAAACTAACTATCTCTATGGAAGATGTTAATTAATTACTTGTAATTTTTAAATATAAGGAAGTTCAGGGGTTTACAACTCAACCAGTCAATTTCAAATCAAAGTATTTTATTTTTTGTATTTTAATTTATTTTAAGAAATTTTAAGGGGTTTCCCAAAATTTTAAATGATTTTAAAGAATTCATTGCTTTTTAACGAAATCCATAGTATTTTCAATTATTTTAAATTTTTATACTTTTATATTTCATATTTTATATTAAGCAGAGTTTAACAGTTCCAGCTGATAAATACGATAACTTGAATTTAAAATTCAACTTTCGGTTCAAATAATTGCCCACAATATGAAATTGAAAAAATACGTTTCACTTTTCTTCCTAGTTATTAATCCTGAGTGACGATTACATTTGCAATTCCACTGTAAGAGGTCGATCGCAGATTTCAATTTTATTTTTTCTACTTTAGGTAAGATTTAAATTGCCGTGAAATTTTGTACTACGGCCTGTGCATTTTTTTTCTATAGGGAATTTCCTTTGCTTCTCCCGTTTTTTCTGGCCGTGTGCAAATTGGGGATTCGGGATGCTAAATACTTTGAGTAGGTCTTAGTTGTTAGTCTGCGTTAGTATTTTTTAGTGAACGTTAGTCGGTGCTTGCTTTTTCTAAATCGATCGATGTTAATTTTTTTTTCTTAGTTGATGTTAGTTGGCAAGACCGATGCAGTAGTTGCTAGTTAGGATAAGTCAGTTGATAGTAGTCACCATCCAATGCATCCTCATCATCAGCGATTTGCATTTGCTTGACTCGCTTTATTAGCGCGCTAGAACACAAAATACCGCCTCAATAATCACTCAGTCATCCATTAAACTTGGTAATCAATTCTTTTCTATCTTAATTTGCTTGACACGACGAATTAAAGCGGTCCCTGCAGCAAAGCCACCACGAGTAATATTCGAGAGTAATATAATCCACCCACGAGAGTGTAATTTAAACTAAAACGAGTCCCACTATTTAAAAACTATTTTGTACTCAACATTTTGTATAGACAACTATTTCAGCTGAATACCTAATCAGCTGGGTGATTTTTGATAGCAGGTAGCTTGAAAATCGTAGACAATTTATTTAATGTAAATCAAGCCTTGGATTTAAAAACAAAACCTTCGAATCTGACTTAGATTTTACTGTTTTAAGGACGTTGAACCCAAGTGTTAAGCTCAAAATTCCATTCTCTATTTTACTCAATGAAAATATTTAGTTTCGATACTTTTTGCATAAAATGAAGAATTCAAAATCTAACTTCAAAATTGAATATTTTCATTTCACTTAAAAAATATTTGAATTAGATATTTTCTCGCTCTGTACGCATAATTCTAGTTAAAAATTAATTAATTCTACAGAAGGAAAAAATTCCAAATTTAATATTTATTGAGTAAAATGAAGAAATTGAATTTTTCGATTAGAACTTGGCTCCAACACCCTTAATGACATTTTACATAACAGAGAGCAAATTAGGGGCGAGGCTGCAGAAATTGACATTGAAAATTATCTAAAGATTACATTTCAAAAGTCGTTTTAAATATATTTTCCTCAGAGAAGAGACATTTTTTTAAAGGATTTTTTTTTTAAGTTTTTTTTTCCAAGAATCTTAATCACTCAGAAAAAGTTGATTATTCGTCTTCAGATAATTCTACAAACAAGTTTTTGTGAAATTTTTCTAAGGAAACTGTCGATTTCATTTTAAAGAATAATTGAAATTATATTTTAAGTTTGCAACAGAAATGTTACTTTTTTTTGTAATAAAAGAGAATGTCCATTATAGAATGTCTCTAAAGCAAATAAAAAGAAATTACTAGTTTCTTGTTAGATATTAATTTCCTCTCTGAGAAAAATAAGTACATTTTCAAATTGCACAGCCAGATTTTATGTATTTCCTCATTTTCCATCATCTAGTAAACTCGGAAAAAAAATTGACAATTTCTTATCTAATCAGGGATTGATTTTTCAATTAAATCAAGTGCCTCAAATAGTCATTATTTCGATTTCAGTAAATTTTACTAGACGATGGAGTAAGACTTTGCTTTTCGGAAAATGGAATGTGGAACATGCGACAACAAAACGGAAGAAGCGTAATATTACGAGAGAATACGAACACTATCAGGTGTTTAAGTCAAAAAAAAAAAAAAAAAATTAATATACTATCTACAAAAAAATACTGAGAGATAACTATCAAATATTTTTAAAAATTAAAAAAAATGAAATCTAAAAAATAGATGCTTTATAATAAAGGTATCTAAATAATTCTTATATCCCATTTAAAAATTTTTTTCTATTTCAGTATCTTTTCTAAAAATATTTCTAGTTAAGGGCGTTGGACCCAAGCGTTAAGCTCAAAATTCCATTCTCCATTTTACTTAACGAAAATTATAGATAAATATTATTTCGCTCTGTACCACTAATCTTTTTTCAAATATAAGACTGCATACAGAGCGAAAAAATATTTAGTTTCATTACTTTTTGCATAAAACGAAGAATTAAAAATCTGACTTCAAAATTCAATATTTTAATTTTACTTACAAAATATTTGAATTAGATATTTTATCGCTCTGTGCGCCTAATTCTAGTTAAAAATTGATTAATTCTACAGAGGGAGAAAATTCCAATTTTAATATTTGTTAAGTAAAATGAAGAAATCGAGTTTTTAAATTGGAACTTGGCTCCAACACTCTTAAATGATTTTGCAATAATTTTGCAATAATAAAATTGCAACGCAAAAGTTGTCTACTAGATTCGCCTTCCACTTAACAACACAAACACTAGGTGCTTCCAATGGCAATTATTTTAAGACACTAACACTGGTTTCCACACTTTCTGACTCGCAAGAGACTCCAACTCACGACTTGGATTAAATTAATTCCATTAGAATTTGTTTTAATTCATATTTTGTTATTTATAGTTGTGTTTTTAATGCTAACAATACACAAACGTCAGTGACGAAAGGAAATAGAATACCCTTTCGTACACCTCGGCTACTGGCACTCGACTGTGTGTTCGCGAACAGGATTGCGTTGAGTTGCGCTGAACCTCGACGAATGGAGGGAGCACATTTCACATTATCGTGAGCTGGCAAACTTCCTATACAATACACATAATATACTAGATGAATAGGGGAGAATAAACCCGGACACAAAAAGGGCTGACGACCCCTAAATTCCAAAAACCCACACTCGAAAGCTTTGCTTGAAAATATTTTTGCAGAAAAACTAGAAATCTGGTCTTAGAAAGAATATAACTTAAAATAATATTCAAAGTCTAAGATAAAAGTTATTGGTAAATAAAAATAGCTTTTCGTGACAGTGTCACGAATTTTTATAGGTCGCTTATAGACTTGTAACTAACACAAACCGCTCAATAAGTCGACTTTATTTCTTTAGATTTTCCTGAATTCTCACAATTGGGATTTAAAGATTTGATGATTCTTAGGAAATGTACTTTTGATTCTTTTTTAGCATTTAATAGTTTTAAATTTAGAAGATAAGCTTGAAGAAGTTTTAATGTAATAGATTGCAAGAAAACGATTAGATAGTAGGTGGAACTTTCGCCTTTATGTCATAGAAACGAAGAACGATAAGCCTACGAGTTTAAAGAGGAATTCAACACACAAACCATATATCTATGGGGTCCCCTCTCCCATTTAGAATCCTATTTTAGTTTACTTAGTTCAAACATAAGAAGAGTTCTCTAAAGTCTTTCAATATCATCTCAAAATTTAAAACAAAAATTTTTATGACAATTTATTACATTTAATGAATTATATTTAATAAATTCTTTAAGAGTATTATTAGTATGTACATACCTAGTGTATTAAATCAAAATTAATTTTTTAAATTAGAAGTTTCTTTCAAATTGATAATAAATTTAATCCCAATGGAAATCTATATATTAACTTCCTTCAAGCCAAGAAATGAATATTTATAAGTGTAATAAAATGAAAAATGAAATAAAAATAAATTCTAATAATGTGAATAAAATTATAAATACAAGTTGAAGGCACTAGACAATGCAAATAATATAAACTAAATACAAAATAATATAAGTCTACAGGACTTGTGCAATCATTAAAAAAAGAAGCTGCAATTTAGCATACTTAATATTCAAGAAAAATGTGGTATTATATGTTGCAGTAATCATTTCCTTTCACTCAATGTAGTCTTGCAATTGGGAAAAGTGCTGCCATCAAGTGGAGAGATACAAATGTATATCTATCGATCCACTTTAGCGTGAGTCGTGATGTAAAAAATGCTCCATTTACATACTAATTTTACTTTAATTTATAGAAATATTTTTTTTTTCTTGTCAAACTCTATTTTCCAAACTTCTCACTAGCTTAGAATTAGCAGAGAGAAACAAATCTAAATTATATGAAATTAAAAACTTGATAGGAATTCACGGGAATAGCAAAATAAAAGCAACACAATATAGGACACCAGCAACCAAATCAAAACGCATTTTGCAAAAAAATGCTCAATGTACACAGAAACGAACAAAAATAGTAAAGATAAATTCGTGAATGATTAAATTTCAGTTCAAAATTAATTATGTTTCCCTTTTAGTTTCTCTAATTCAATAAATTTATATTATAATTGTAGAATCATTTACGAATTTAATTTTAGTAATAGGAATAAAAAATCTACATACCCTGATTCCGTCGTGGGATTATTATTGTTCATGCCAGAAATTGCATTGTTGTTAGTGGAGTTGGAATTGGCATGATGAGCTCCTATCAAAGAAGTCCATTCTCTCATCACTTCTTCACTTTGTGCTTCTAGATCTAGCAATTCATTAACCTCATCGTCATCGTGCATCGAGTGGATTCTGATATAAGTAAAAATTGTGTAAGTATAAATTTAAAATTCGAGTGATCAATTTTCGAATTTAAGATTTCAAGAAAGTTTGTAATTCTCTAAGTCCTTATCCTAAATAAAAATATTTACCGGTGCGTGGTATCTCCGTATGAACTGGCATCACTTCTTTCATAATCACACATCAAATCATCGGATGCAATCGATTCACAAGAAGATAGAGTATCAATGCTACCAGCCCTAGTGACTCTACGCAAATGCATAGGGCTGTTCTCCACACTTTTAGGATGATGTAAAAGAGCTGAAAATAATAATAGTAATGAAAACACCAGTATTGAAACCTATTGTCTGATAATTACTACCATAAAAATAAAATTGTATGGATCTACATAGTCAAGAAGATTTATACTCACTTGTCTTTGGTGGCGACTCGATCACAGTTTGACTATTTTCCGTGTGCGCTTGGCTACTAGTCCTGGACCTTGCCTCCGTCGGGGCTCTCAAGGTTTCATCGAAAACCAATCCAGGTTGATCTTCAATCTCATCATCAAAATACTCCCTCCCTTCCGACAAACTCAGAGAATTTGATGCGTTTGTAGGTGTCCCGGGACTATCATCATCATTATTCGGCGACTTATCCAAATCCTTTTCCTTCTTCGTTTTTCCATCAGACTGTGTAATACTAACCGTCGGACTGTCAAAGAGACTGTCTACTGGAGAAGTTTCATCGTCAATAAGCGTCGTCGCTGTCGCAGCAACTGCTGCAAACGCTGGATCCTCAATCGTAAGAAGCACTGACCTCAAAGCACTCTTGGGCAGAGTTCCGTTTTTGGCTGCGGTAGAAATAGTCTTTAAATGCTCTGTGGAACTAGTTCTCTGACATTCCTCGCTGGAGCTTAACGAGTACTCGTCAGCCATGGCCTCACCATGTCCATACTCTGGATCATCCGAACTGTGTGGACTGAAATCGGTCTTGGTGGAGGAAATTTTTTCGGAATGTCTTTGTCTCTCGGAAAGGTCTTTGTAGATCTTCTCTTCTCCTAGACCTTCGTCATACCCTTCAGAAGATGTTGTAGACATGGAAGTAGTCGAATCAGTATACCTATTGTCCTTGTTCAGAACCCTCTGATACTGAATTGCCCTCTCCCTCACTATCCCAGTATTCAAATTAGCAGGAGTAGCAAAAGATTTAGGCAGAGGGATCACAGAAATTTCAGTCACAGTGCTATCATCGTCCACATCTCTAACATCAAAGCTTTTCCCAGTGACTACCATTCTCAAATTCCTGGGTCTTGTGTACCCTCGTCTACTTCCTGCTGGACTACTATCAATAAAATCAAGACCTCGAGCCATGTCAGTTTCGTCTGAATAGCCATGGTGACTCCCAATGCCAGAATCCTCAGTTCCAGATCCATCCTTAGAACTTGAACAGCCTCTGGAGTTTGTAGAGACCTTCCTGCTCTGGTTAGCTGCAGTTTTCGCAATCTTTGAATTCGAATCATTGACCCTGACTGCATATTGAGGAAGAGGCAAGTGACTTGTGTGCAAAGTGTACTTGTTGACAGGCTCTGGGATTCCACAAACCTTCCGATCTTCCAGATTGTTGTTGTAGGAAGGATAATTAACCGGAGAGGGTCTAGGTTTCGAAATTGGTGGATTGCTGTAAGCTTGAGATGCTCTACTCTGTCGCAAATTGTAATTATCCTGATGCTGTTGCTGAATCATCTGTTGTTGGGTAGCATGCTGTTGATGCAACTTCTCCTGATTAAAATGACCGACATTACCGGTGCAAACGTCTGCGACTTTGTCAGTGTATCTGACCTGTGGATGTCGAAAGCCAAAGCGATTTGTTCGCACTGCAAGGCCCGAGGATTCCTTTTTAGGCGGAGCAAGTCGAGGTGTTGATCGTCCTGAAGAAGAGTTTGGGGTTTTTATTTGATGGTAATTGTCCTCGTCGCGCCTTCTATCGTGTTCTGGTCCGGCTGATTTCGACCTTGGGTGGAGTATGGTCGATTCTGAGCTGTAAGTCGCTATGGGAACTGGAATACCGGTTGCTGCGGGTCTCCTGCGAAAGCCGAAGGATATGGCGGCGCCTCTTGTATACGGCATGCCCCTCTTCGTCGCACCTTTGTTGTCGTTCTGTGGAAAAAGAAAGATTGTTTTAGGATTTTTGTTTTTAAGATTTAGATATCAGAGCAACAATTACTAATTTCACAAGTCTGTCTGACAGTGCTTAATATTCCGGAAGTTTGGACTATTATGAAAGAGTCGTAAACTTGTTTAATGATTTTTGTTCTAAATATTATTAGCAGCGTTCAATGACCCTTTCTTACGTAAACTCATTAACAATTCGGAAGCAAATAATGGTTGATCTACACGCAAAGCTGCATAAAACCTTGAAAGTGTCAAGGTCATTGCAGAATGGAATAAAGACGACATTCTGGTAAGACTACTTTTGTCAAATTAGATCTTGAATTCCAGTATGATCATCGGTTTTCATTTTATTTCCGATTTTAAGAGTTCTGGGAAAATTGATAGATCTTTTTCTCTCTAATCGGTTAAGGAGTTAAGAATTGAGATCACAGGAACGTGAACGTTAATTCAATTGAAAAAAATGAAGTAGGATTATTTTAAGAGATTGTGACATTGTGACAATAAAGATAGTCATAGAGTAATCGCATACTTTACTCGGAATGGATAATCTTCTCCGATCTCATTTATTGTTCATAATAATAATGAAAAAATAGATCATCTTTGCTGTCTGTTACTTTAGAGCACTTTTGAGTGACACCGAAGTCATGAGAATTCAGGACTTCACTGAAGCCTTTATTTTTTCAAATTCAAGATATATTATATATACACTTGGATTCAATATTACCGAGGAGTGGAGATCAGATTTGAGATTAAGATTCCTTCTAATTTTACTCGATATTTATCTTAAAAAATAGACATTTAAAGTAAAACACAATTATGTAGTTCAATTTAGAATCACTTTCTGAACCTGAATTAATAAGATTTGCCTAATTCAATTAATGCAAAGTCGTTTTAGTCGTTTATGAACTCATTTAGTCAAATTGATACTAAATGAATTAGGGAACGACCTGGCACAAAAATCTTCGATATTGAAAATTCTTAAAAATCTTTCAAATTTACGACAACTTTGGAAATCTCTTAAAATTCATTGAAATTTCTTGAAATTCCTAGAAACATCTTAAAATTCGCGCAAAATCCTTTCAAATTTGTTAATATTTCGTGAAAATCTTTAAATTTTCACTAATATTGTTTTAAAATTCCTCAAAATCGCAGTTCTTTGACATATTCCTGACAAATTTTTTTTTCCCTGATATTTCCCTGATTTCCCTGACTTCCCTGACAATACTTCAATATTGCACTAGAAATAAAATCGTTAATTTAAGGCGAATTTCTTGCTCTATACAATTTCCGGCGGAGACTATAATAAAGTCCTAAAAAAGAGACAAATAAAATTTCAAAAATAGCGAAAATTTCAAAAAATAAAAACTATATCTAAAAATATCTAAAAACTCTCACACCTTAAAAAAATTGGACAAAATTAATGAAAATCGAAGCCTGTATATTTCTCATCCCTTACCGCAGCGCCACGAACGATCCGTTTTTCGTTCTCCGCAGTAACATCCCGGTATCGCAATCCAAATTGATATTCCAGTTCATCAAAATCGAATCCCGGTTGAGCCATTTGGCGGTCTAACGATCCTCAGAAACTTAGAAACTTTGTCGAATCAAAATCGAATCTGTGATGACCTTTCTTTTACACCTGAGACTTAATGCATATCATTTGAAGACTTTCTCTGCCTCTAGTCTCCTTTCGTTTCACTGCGAGCCACCCTCGCCTTTAAAGAGCCGCACTGATTATTTTTATCCAGAAAGTAGTAGTCACGAGTGTTGAAGTGTTGCTTTAGTTGATTTGCTCTTTTGATGTAATACTGTAGTTTTAATTTATGATTTATTTATTATTTTTCTTAAATGGGACAAGAACATTGTCTGGATACTATTCAATTTATAATGTCACGTTGATGTTACATCGTGATGAACCGGCTGCACTCTTTTTTAAATTCGATGAAGAACCACCGTGCAGCCGTGCCCGGAGTGGCACTTTGATACGCTCGCGCTGCAAGAAGAAAAGGAGATTGATCGAAGGCATTGCGCCGGCGTCGCGACGCTTGTCTACTGTGTGGGCTGGAACCGCAGTGCCGTACTTGTATAAAAGCAACTAATGTCTTTGAAAAACAATTAAAGAATTCACATCATTCCACTCATTTCCATTGCACAAGATATTGCGCAAGCAATTTTATTTTCGAGGTATGATAGCACCTTAAGAGTAAGGCAAAATAAATTAAGCATGCCACCAACCGAGCCAAGCCTCCTCTTCTATCTTCTAAATTTGACTAAAAATCGCCTAAGGTGACAACTTTTTTCATAATTGGGCATGTAAATATGACATAACAATGAGGGAGAATTTGGTCACACTTTGGAAAGTGAAGTGTATACACACAGACTTTGTTCTAGTGAACCCAACCCTTACATAGAACCACACAAATAAACCGCATCTCTTATTCACAGCCTTTTTACGGCTCTTTGTCGAAAGTTGTCTTCCGAGCTCAACATTTAATAGTCGTTTCGTTTGCAAAGTCCCCTCTAGCAGGCCAGGCAAAGACGAATATAACATCGCATATGTGTATGCATATGTATATGTAAAAGCTTGTGAACACATATGAAATTGCGTTCAAATGACGCACCACAACCCCTCGAAGTTTCTCTTATTATATGGAGGAGGAAAGGAGAAATACGTCGCCGGTTTCATTCAGATAAGACAGGTGGAACCTTCATAAAAATATAAAGAGCAATTTTTGGAGAAAAAAGAAAGCTCTTGAGAGCTTGAATTTTAAGGTCTTCCCAATTTCAAAATTATTATTAATAAATTGTAAGTGAAAGATCAATTTCAATATTAATAAACGCTCTCAAGGACTTGGTGTAAATTTAATTAAAATCAGCAAGATGCTTCCGTGCAATTTAGAGCCATTGATATTTCATATAACTTTGCGTTGATCTAATCTTGTAAAGTGATTTGAGACTGCTTCAAATGAGAAAAGTTTCAACAGCCAATTCTTTTCGATTTATTCAAGAGGTCACCTTATTTCTAAAATATAGGTGATTTTAAGGGACTTTTAATGGTTCCAAAGGATTTTAAACTTGGGTCGAACGTCCTTAACACGTTCAAATTTGTTGGTTTTCATTTTCCGGTCAGATTATCAGGTTCGAAAAGGGTGATTCACGCCCGTTGAGATAAAAAGGAATAAAAATTAAGGAAGAAGGGTGTGAAAGGTCATGCACCGGATGACCCTGTGGTGTGACTCACTGTCCGAAGGTCGGCCTAATCAATAAAGGCGCACCTGCCATAAACAAACCAGTCGATATCATTTTAATTACTTCTCTTCAAAAAATAAAACTCTGAGCAGAAGGGCAAAAGATTGTCTAAAATTAAATTATTGAAAAGTTGCCCTGCTTCAAAAAATTACTCTTTTTTAAATTAAAAATGTGGGGCATGATTCTGAAATCTGAAGCTCTCACTGTACTTATACAGTATATATACCTATAGTACGATAATTGTTGTATAGTTGCTGGCAATGTAGCTACGATCACCAACAAAGAAAGTTCTTCTGAGTTCGAGAAGATAGCAGCACAGTCCAGGTAAATATTTAACATATTTCAGATGTCTACCTTATCTTTGTTATAAACTGGCATTATTAGATTAATCTATTATTTTTAAAAAAGACAATTTTGATTTTCTCGCAAAGTTTTTAATCAAAGATGTGCAAGATAATGAAGTTTGGCCTTGAATGAATTTTCTTATTTGAAATTTTACTGAAAAAAACCTTCGCAATCGCAATCAAAATAACATATATAATTCAAATATTTTTTAAGTATAAAATGAAAATATTGAATTTTAAAGTCAAATTTTGAATTCCTTGTTTTATGCAAAAAGTAATCGAAACTGATTATTTTTTCGCTCTGTATGCAGTCTTATATTTGAAAAAAGATTAGTGCTGCAGAGCGAATATATATCATTTTCTCAATATCCTTCTATTTCCATTGTTGATTCAGTCAAGTAATTTTCAGTCGCTTATAATAATTTTTAAAAAACGTTAAAAAATTACCATTTTAACGGATTCTCGACAAAGAAAACTTTATAATTCATGAACTGATTAGTATTCCAGCTTCGCAAAGTTATTCCGGTTCCTAAAGAAATTTAGATTCCTAACAGAAAGACTGACAAATATAAAACCTCCGTAAAATCGCAAGTAAAAAGCATCTAAATTAAAACTGTTTATTATTTCCTTTCTTTCTCTCATTTGATTTATGCCACAGACTCTCAGAGTTTCTTAGACTAATTTCGAGGGAGTTCTTAATCTGGTATCCGGTGAAAGTTCACATTTGGAAGATTCTATTGGAAACGATCGTGAATTAATGCAGATTTACATCTTATTAGTGCAAAAAACAAGATATAATAATTACTGATGATGTGATTACTGCATGTTATTCTAAATAAATTGACTTCATTATAAGAAAATAAAACATGTGGATGAATAATGAAGGTGCATGAGAAGTCAATCATTTCCGGAAACAGGAACGAGATGTTTTTTTTCTATAATTCTAAGGGAAAATAAGAGAAAGAGAAGCCGGAAATTGAAAGTGTGCATAAAGCGAGCACGCGATGTCCTTTTCAGAAATATGCTGAATATTTTCTCAAGAAATACTTTTTACTAGAGTATTAATAAATATTCAAATATTCCACTGTGATTTCTTTTCCCAGAACATATTGCGGAATATTCTATGTAAAATTTGTTATAATAATTATTACCGATCTCTGAGAATAAAAGACGATCATGCATTATAATCACGAACACAACAAGAGAGTGTCAATCCTCTGTTTTTGGCCTTCGCCATTGTCTACAACTCGATTTCTGTACTCCGGAGCTCGATCATCTCCATGTATATGTATATCTATATATAGTACTACAAAGGCATGTATAAGGTCAAAGAAGCGGTACAGACAGCAAATACCTACAGCAGAACGAATCTCTATTCGATAATATGCCAACAATGACTAGAAAGTAGACTGTAATACCTTTTTAATTGAGTTTTTTCTCCTCGATCAATCGAATTTAAACATCACCTCGTTCATTCTTCACGGTTGGCAAGTAAGTAAAGCTAAACTGCACAACATCATTCCTAGTCTTACGGCTATTTTACTTCCGTTCTTATCCATCAGGTGTACAATAGAATTTTCAGAAGTAAGAGCTAAAAAGTCTTCGGTAGTCTCTTCATTCCAGGTTTCCGGCACGAAAAGCAATTCACGATTCACGCGTTTCTTTCTTCCCATGAATCTCCTATCAACGGTATATCAAACCTACAATCAAGGGAGTCGTGATTCTAAAGCCGAGAAATCCGATGGAGAATGACATTTCAAGTGCTACGCTGTGTTTCCTATTAACCTTTTGACCACTTCTGAGATAAAGTGTGTGCAGTCAAATGTGAAGGTGTGAAATTATAATAATTGCAGGCTTCACAGCACAAAATGTTCTCAAAATAGGGAAAACAGCTATAGGGTGATTTTTTTCACGACTTTGGAACTTACCCCATATCATCCCTCAGATCTAAAAAAATTCACCAAAAATTCTCTAATTCGTGGGATCAAAACTTTATTATTGCCGATAATAAGTCTTTTTAATGCTAAAAGACACCCCAACTTTTGGATCTTGTATCTTTTAGAAAAATAAATATTTTTTTCATTTTCATTTATCGTAAACATTTCCAAAAACATTTTAAAGCTATAAATTTGTATGAATTCAAATTGAAAAGCTGTTTAGCAAATATTCAGTATAACATGGCAAACTATAATATAAAACCTGTTGAATTGTGCTCTGTGATAAAAAAGAGCAATTTGTCGACTGAAATCATAAGTTCGAATCAAATATCACTGGAACAATCCACAGGTGCTTTGATGTAAGCATTAAAGTATCAGGCAGGACACGACAAGGCCGTTGAACCTTACGAGTGTGAACTTCAGCCGGTTGCGCATGTAATCAGCTGGTTTACTGCTACATCTATTATCCTTATCCAACGTTACGTGTGCACATGCTCACACAGACACAAATTCAATGAGTATACGAATGACATAACTGTAAATGTGAATTATTCACCAGAAGAAGAGTCCACTTCAAATGAGGATCTTTCAAGATTTCACGATTCTCATAAAAGTTCAAGTGCAAAATACGAGTAGCATCAATTCTCTAATTTTATTGTAAGCCGGCCTTCACTAAAAAAACCAACTCAAAATCCGATTCACTTTAAACGAAATCTAATAATAAGAATAAACTTAGAATTCAGATCCAAAATTCGTATTTGAGCTGTGTAATCATTAGTCATTCGGTGAAAGAGAATGACACAACCAATGACACAACCGAACGTGTTTTTGAGAGGCAAATATTGTTACACGTTGACAACTTTGCCATTCTCTGCATCATATTTTATTTGAGGCACGCAAGATTTTGTAATACTAGTTGTCAGTTCTCAGCAAAGGAGAGTTCAGATGTGAATTGTTCACATGGGAAAGACTTCTTCCAAAATATTTGCGGAATACATATTTAATCCCTTAAAATTTCAAAACAAGTTTTATTGTTTATAGTTTGGTTATTTATATCCAAGGGATTTACAACTCAACTGATCGATTGTACAAATGTACACCTACTTCAAAATTTGTAATATTTTAGGATATTTTAAGGCTTTCAAGTGTCTTCAAATATTTCAGATATTTCTGAAGAATTCAGTAGATTTCTATGCAAGTGTATACCTGATTTCATGAATCATCAACCCCTCGTTTATACCATAAACTCATAAAGTCTGGAGAGCATTCTAGAAACGAAATAATAAAAGATAAAACTGGTTTAATAGTTTATATTTATAAAAGATAAGACTCCAAGTTTCTTTTTCCAGTAGGATAGAGAACATTTGTACTTGTTAGTTGGTTCCTAGAAGAGAATCAAGTATTTTCACGATCGACAACCTGGTCGTTTTAACTTGCCGATGTCGATAGTGAAAATGGGACGATTTCTTTTACATACCTTTGCCAATACTGTTTTCGAGTTCATGAGTATATCGAATCTAGAGCCTTGAACAAATTGCGAAGTTTGCATAAAAAGTGAAGAAATTTTACTTCATTTTGTCGAACAACTGAGTAAAAATTATCAGAACTATATAATTTCAATTCTAGCAAAATTCTAAATTCACGATTGAATTATTCACATCTCGAACAACTGAGCAATAAATAAGGTACTTGAATAAGGAGCGTAACAATGGGAAAGTTCACAGAGAAAAAAATACAACGAACGTTCCCACATCTTTTCTATCTAGTTAGTAGCTCTTTCAACTTTTGTACAAAAGCCATCAGTGACGGACGAGCAACGAAGACAATTTTAATTGGGGGAGTAGCTCACGAGGAAGTAAACACATGTGCACGGAGAAAGTTGGAAGAAAGAAAGAAAGGTGAGAATGCACTTTTGTTATCTTTGGAATACAGATTATGTGATATAAAATTATCGTAGGAGTAAACAAATAAGGCGTAAATAATGATAAGAGATTACTAGGTTTTGTAGAATAAATAATTTCGAATGCTTTATTCACATATAATACTTTGCTTAAAAGGATCCACTTCGAGATAATAGCAGCTCTCAGTGAAAGTAAACTCATTTTTAAAATTCCATATAATCTTCTTCGTTCTTCAACAGAAAATCATAAGAAATATCCTGAAATCTTCAAATTCTAACTGGCAAAGTGTATAATTGTATGTATATGATCATTTATATTTATATTTTTATGTACCTCTATATCATTTATATTTTATTCGATTATATGTAGACAAAAGCATTATAAAGAAAAGTGTGGAGGCGAATGAAGAACTGTAAAGAGAGATTTATTTACTGCTCTGATATATCACAGGAGCTTCTTTTGTAACGGGATGCGGATAATAAAGGTGTAGAGGCCATGAAATTAAGATGTTAGTGCAACATTGGAAATTGAAGAAAGTTACATTCCAGAGGAGAAAAAAACCTCAAGAGGATGAAAAATTGCTTTATAACAAAGTCGAAATTTTGCTGATTAATAATCACAAGTCAGAACCTTGACGTGAACTTTTGACCAAGATATCTTCACGACCATTTTCTCATTGCCTCTATTTTCACCTACATTCATCATTTTTTATCTGCATATATACGAGAGTGGATCATTGAACTACGCAACTGAACCTGTCTCAGTTCATCTGGTATTGCCTTTAAAAGCAGAACATACTTTACTCGCTATATGTATTGTGCACTCGAAAGCGGGTCATTCAAAACGAGTGTCATGGGCCAAACTCAGGAGGAAGATCGCTTTACTGATTTCAATTGAATAGCACATTATAAGCTATTATAGATCTTCGAGAAATCGACACGCGATTACGTGCTCAGTAAATTGATGTGCTATTATTACTTGTAATAGACAAAAACTGTAATGTATGATAAATCGATAAAAAAGATGCTCGGTCTAAGTACTGAGTATTAAAAACAGGTAGGAATTCGTGTTTAATAATCAAAACTATCCAGCACATGTTATACATGTCGTGACCAATCATTAATTAATGAGTTGCATTTATGTAGATAAGATTTCATCAAGCCTTCGATTTAATTACCATTGTCTATCTGATTAAGTGGAAGTAAGATTGACTAATAGGCATGCATATGAAGAGAAACTTGGACCTTCAGATGTAATTTATTGGTTTAATTATTCTATATAATTGATCATTTTTTATATAAGTACTGTTGAAGATGTTAAGACTTTATTTGTAACAATCGCAGACGTTTCGAGCATCTCAATATATAATTAAATATTAACAGGTACATATTTTCGAATTATTCAGGATCACGTAAATTTACCAAAATCTTGAATTCCCAAAGTTAAATATTCACGAAAAAGAAAAAATCTCTCATCTTAAAAAAATATTCCAAATAATTTCAGTGAGTTATTAATAATTCTAAGGAAATAAATTAATAAAAGGTTTTTAAGAATTCAAAGTAATTCAAACGAATTCAAAAGAATTCAAAGAATTAAAAAGAATCCAAGAAAAGTAAAGAAAACAAATGAATCGAAAAAGATCCAAATCGAAAGAATTGAATAGAATTCGCCTATATCTGGATCAAATGATAGTGAATCTTTTCTCAAAATTACTATATATATGTAGCAGCAGAAAAAAAAACTAATTATGACAATTATTCTTCAAGACTTCCGTGCTAGTTATGGTTTTAGCGTGTTGAGAAAGTATGAATTCACGTGTGAACATTACTGAACAAGCACAAATATATGTTTGACTATAAATGGCGTCGATGCAGATAATTATTTCAGTTTTAATGATCGTATTGTATGTACGTAAGATATGCACCGTTTGATTAATGAACTTCCTAGGATTTGCATTCCTATCTTATAACACGCACCGATGAATCAAATTACTTTTTACTTGGTGTATTATACATATACTAAGATTTATAGTATGTATGTAATAGGAAACTGGATCGAAGATCCAGCCTTTTATGATTCCTTATAATTGAACAAGTTCGGATCCTTAATTAACGATTTCCCCATTGGTATAAATCACATTAAATTTTTACCTTATTTGACATGCCTTGCTATGTTAAAATTTTTACCCAATTAATGAACTCAAAGCATACCTATCAGGGCATAAACTCAATGTGAAACTCAAAGAAAATTCGCAGCAGGTAATTAATTAACATTTTACAAGTTTGCGCAGAAGCTGTAATTTAACTAATGTCCACAAAATCATATATTTTATTACACCAACAATTGGTTAGCATCGATTTAAATTTATGGAGTTACTTTCTTATAGCAATACGAATCTTGAAGGCAATATTTTTAGGAGAAATATATTGCATTTTAAAGATCATCTCTACATGAACTAATAAACTAATAACAAACATAAATCATCTTTCTCACGAGTCAAATATAGAATAGATGATAATAAAGTGTGAAAGTTTGGAGCCATATTATATGTATGTATGATATTGCTGATCAAGATCATAATCTTCAGGAAATCACGTTCGGTTTTAATGACTAGAACGAATCTCGGTGGTAATGAACGTGATCATGTGGTTATTAATTTCCAAGGTTGCCCACGAGAAAATAACAATCAATTTCAAGAAGAGGTCGAAATTTATAAATAATTGCAATTTAATAAAAACATCATTGAAAATTGTGGTTCCTTGTTATGATTGTTTCTACATACAAATCCTGAATAATTGCTGGACAAGTTTTGTTTTTGACAAATTTTATTGCCAAGAGCGAAAGGAATGAGTGAAAGTTTTACTACGTGATGATCAGCAAAACTCGGTTCTATGTAGACTAGGTTACGTTTTTAAGTATTAAAACTAGAGTTAATGTATGATAACGCCCACTGGTTTGACAGAGAATAATTTATCGAGGTATATATGAGAGCACGCCTCTAGAAACATTGTAGATCTTTCGACAAAAAAAGAGGCACACCTTATTCAAAGAACTTTTTCACTTTCCTACACTGGTTCACCATCACGGAATTCTCTTCTTTATAAATACCTTACATTTTAAGAAAATAACAAATGATTCAGGAGAATTTACAACTGCAATTTGCAGCTTTGAATTGACATAAAAGTTCGGCAATATTAATTGCAAAAAATTTTTGGTTAAGAACGAGGTTAAGAATTATAAATGAGAGTATACAAGTTGTGAAATGATTATGTGAATGCATAAATACATTAAAGATCAAGAGTTTGAGAGCAGTTCTCTGTCCTGGCAATAATTTTATTGTTACGTCAGGTTACACCTACAGTAGAATATACCTACCAGTGACTCCGGAGGAGTTATAAAAGCAAGTTGTAATCGATCTTACGCGACTCGTTTGCGGATTGTCTTACATTTGTGAGATGATATAAAAACAAGGGTAAAAGAAAACAGTCAACGCACTGTAAAGCCGCTTCCAGAGGTACAAAGAAGATGTTTTCACTCATTGTCAGAAGAATTTTGACAAAGGATTTCAATTGATTTCAAACGATTTTGCTTTGCTTTTGATTGCAATCGCCGAAAACTGCTTTACACAGGGGAATATTTTCACATTCGCTTCCAGGGTGGTCACAAGATTCAATTTTTTCATTTCCCTGACATTTTTTGTTCTTTATTACTCTGGATTCCTCCTTGATATGGGCATGCTCTATGCTCCGAAAATGAAAAATTTTTCCATGATCACCATGGCCAAATGCAATGATATATCGCTCTGAAAGTTTGGAATATAGGAAATAAGACATTAAATTACGTTACGAAATTTATTTTGAGTAGAAATTTTGAAAAAAATTATTTCAGTAAAAAATAAATATGTAAAATCAGGTAAAATTATTTTATTTTTGTGGTAATATATTACCACTCGAGTGGTAATATCGTATTTTATCAATTTATTATAAATGGGCTTTTCATAACGTAATTTAATGTCTTATTTCCTATATTCCAAACTTTCAGAGCGATATATCATTGCGTTTGGCCATGGTGACCATGGAAAAATTTTTCATTTTCGGAGCATTATAGTTCAAGAGAGAATGGCCCCTCGTTAATGCCTATTGATAAGTAGTGAATGCTTTCTAAGTTAGAAAAGAGTCAACCGGTATACAGATTGAACTCCAGGAACTCTACTAGAAATAAATTGACTGATATATTGCTAGAAATTCACTTTTTACGTGAATGAAGGAAGTGGACTTTTTCATAATCGCGGAATGCCATCGGTCACGTTTCTGAGACGCGAGCTAATGCACCGTGAATATTGAATTTACCCGTTGCATACTAAGTTATGAATATTTCAATTTCCCTTTCATTCAAACTTACGCACATTTTTTCGAAAAAAAATTTTACACGAGGAAAAATAACCATATATTTGATATTTGTTGACCTTTCTTTTTCTAAAACTGAAGCGCAAAAAGTGTAAGAATGAATAAAAGTGCGTAACTAACGATTTTGGCGTCACTGACCTGAATAGAATCACTGCATCTTATGGAATGCCTTTTATTCGTCGACACGAAAGGTAGTATAAGACTTTCCTTGTGAGTTTAAATCGTTTCGGTATTGAAATATGAAAGCGAAAACATTTGTATTTCAAAATCATAAGAATGTCAGATACGTTTTTTTTTACAAAGTTTTAAAAGGAATATTTCCTATTTAAAAAGAATAAAGGAAACCAACAGTTTGTTTTTGAAGCAATCTTCTGTCTCGACTCTGGTCTCGACTTGCATGAAAACTTTTTCTGGAACGTTGACGACAAGGTTTGCCTGCTGCAATTACTGGAGGCATGATTGATTCCTACTAACATTCTTCACAAAATTTTAACCTTTCAGAACAATTATAACTTGTTGGTTGAAATTGTAATAAGATTCCGTTAGCATAAAATATAGCTTTTGTGAGTCTGATTTAATTGTAAAGAATATAGGTCAAAAGAACATTCACAAATCTCTCTCTCAAATTCTTAAACGTTCCGTTCAGCCAGAACCATATGAGTGTGTATATGTATATATATTTATTTTTAACTGCAAAAAAAACTCACCTGCTTCTTGGGGGGCTTGTCCATGATTCGATAAGATGGTGAGTAGCCGGATGCTGCGATGACAGCCCCCGCCTTACGAGATACGCATTGCCCCATATAGATCTGCCAACCTCACCCGTGCACAACCTGCGAAGATAAAATAAATTTAAAAAAACTGTTTATGAATACATAAGAACTCTATCCAGCTCTACCAATAAGAGAACGAAATAAAATTATAAGAAACCATGATGATAATAATTATTATTATTTCGGGAAAGAAGACAGTTATTTAAACGCTGACAAATTCACCCCCATCTAGTTGTTAGTAGGACGGCACCATAACTGATATATCAGTTAGTCATCAGAGAATGTTGTGTCATTAAAAAATTTAATTTTTTCCAAAAGTAGGTGAAAAATAAATAAGCAAAATTCTATATATACATCTTGTAACCAAGAAAAAATTCCATTTGAAGATCACAGAGCAATTTTCTACAAGCGTGTGCGAGATTCCTACAGAGTGGAGCTTCAACCATGAAGAAACAACGAGAAATTCCCTGCGGTGATGAACAAGAGGAAGAAACGACCACGCCATAATAATATATCGCAGGTAACGTTCTCAGCAGTAATAACGCCGAGCTGCTTCATCGTTATCGTTTGCTATATAATATTTGCATCGTATTTTCTCATTTAGATATGCATAAGTGCGTCTGAAAATCCTAGATTAAGTACTAGAGAGAACATTAAACATCACCTTTCGCTAATTTATATTATTTTTATAGTAAAAACTAGGCTCATCAAAATTAGAAAGTCTTTTGTTTACATGGTTAAATATATTTCTGAATGCGGTATTCTCTTGTATTTTCAAAAATTGTTCATGTAAGTCGTCAACATAAATTTTTTAACTTGAAACTTCTCTCTATGAATTCATGGTAATTTGCAGGTCGGAAATTGGACGTATTGATTTTAGCCACCCCTTGTTCTCTTATATTCCAACGACCGCGAGTCTTACTTTTATCCTATCCCAATATGTACAGCAGACTTTGCTTAGTAGGAAGTAAAACTCCATCACAGCATTGTTGTCGAATATAATATGATCGTGATAGGACGCGCTTTCGTTTTAATTGCAAGATTTGTTTCGTTGAAGCAGATACAACATGTTCATGTTATTCAACTATCTGAACGATCACAAATATTCCTATAATCATCATTTAGATATATAATTGTACGTTTAATCATATATATCGCAGACGGGCAAAAATGTCCTCAGATCTGAAGAAAAATCTCCAGATCTGATAGTACTAATCAAAGATATCTTCAAAATATTTGAGATATGTTAGGCATCCGATCTAGAAATGATTCCTTCTCACAAACTGGTTTTGAACAATGACAAAAAAAGCAATCTGTGAATCACGATGCGCCATCGGCGGTGAATGTCTGATCCGGAAGCGAAAACCTCGGCTAAAACTAGTATCAAAGAAACTAAACTACATCCAATGATATAGAAGACCGAGGACAAAGCCTTCGCTTGAATCGATGACCTATCGAAGGTTAAGGGCGACAGAGCTAAGAGAAAGAAACCCTTTAAGAGCTTGTGCCCTTTTGCAATACTATTTTTTTTAGTTGGAAAAAAAGTAACAATATCTTCTTTTAAATAAAATGGATTGGGATTAGAAATAATATGTATATAATTAAATCAGAGTTTGACCTTGATTTCAAGGACATCTTATTTAAATACCCTTGACGTTATTTCGTCGTGTCGAGAAAGCGTCATCAAGAAAGCAAGCACTTTAACGCCTGGTTGGTCATCTCGTTAACTGTGCATTGTAAACCGCTAATTATGATTAGTACTGCAGTCAATGTGGAGAGACAATCAAAAAGGCTTGACTCTAAATCACGGTTTCGTAATATATAAAGAGACATTTTTGAGAAATAAAATCTAATGATGAAAGTAAATGAGATTTGTTACGCATCATCTTTTTCAGATAATCCTTTGATCAGCCATTAATATTTTCTTGCGTATCATCTTCACAATAAACTGGGAGGACTATAATATGATTTCATTAACCCTTTTAATCAAGGTCGTTGGACCCAAGTGTTAAGCTCAAAATTTCATTCTCCATTTTACTCAACGAAAATATTTAATTTCGATACTTTTTGCATAAAACGAAGAATTGAAAATCTAACTTGAAAATTCAATATTTTCATTTTATGTACTTAAAAAATATTTGAATTATTTGCTCTGTGCACATAATTCTAGTTAAAAATTGATTAATTCTACAGAGGGAAAAAATTCCAAATTTAATATTTGTTCAATGCGTTGCTTGGAAGATTTTGGTTCAATTTGTAATAATATTTGTGGAGTTGAAAGTACTGTTTGTCATCCTGAGGATGCAATAAAATGGAGACTAGAATTACTACATCTTCGTGATCGAGCTAACCGCAACTTTCAATGAGATTGTAGCTATAGAACAAACAAAAATCTATGAACCGAGAAAACCGTAACGTTATTACGCGATACATTCTAAATACCATTCTCCTTAGATTATAATAACCTAGCTACACTACGATGTAGGTGTATCCTAGATTATATGAAGAGGAATGCACAAATGGCCTATTATTTATAATGGTACCCTTGAGAAAGTATTTAAACACATTTAGCGTTTTTATATGTTCATTTTAACCCTTTAACGGCCAGTGGGACACATACCGTTAAAGGGTTAAACGAATTTATTATCGCTTATTGATTCTAGAATCTACCTAGGAAGAAGAAACCGATTAGAAAATTTAAATAGATCTGAGGAATCGATTTCCGATTAAAAATTTAGCAAAGTAGTTTATTTTAAGATTTATTTACTTTATTGACACAAACTCTACTATGTAATTGGTCTTTTATATATTCTTGAAATCGAAATCTGCGTTAATTCTGATTTTCTAGTACACAGCTGTGTTTAATTGCTCAACGGTTTAAAAAATTGAGAATTTGGTGTGAAATATATGACAAGAAAAATAATGAGTCAATTTCTGTTCAATCGGAGTTTTCTGCGACAAAACCATCTAAATTTTGGAGATGACAAATTGAAACACATCATTTTGATTCAGAAAGACGACTGTTGAATCCGCATTCTAAAAAAAAAATCCATAAATTCACTAAAGCAATCGTTCATTCTACAATCTACAACTTAAAAGCTTCTTTTAATATTAATATCATTAACAAAATAAGTACCCAACACCTGTATTTTTAGAATTTAATACAAATAAAAATATATCTCTAAAAAGTGTCACCTAATCAAGATTCAGTGCGTGTTTATTTAATGTCTTCCAAACAAGTATAATTTCAAATTTAAATAAGCGCTTAAAATTAAAATTAAAGGTAGAGATGTAAGCAGTACCAAAGCCTCTTATGTTTATCATTGTAATTTTAAAGTTAGCATCGTTATAAAATTTCACCGGTCTCAAAAAATTCTCAATTTTCACAGTTTCCCCGTTGAGGAGAACCTGGACTGGACCAAAAATCTCAACATTCTAGGTTAGTAGGAAAGCAGATACTATCTACATACATATATGTATATGTATCTGCTAAACTTTTGCGCATGCACCATCCCCGAGGAAGCTGAACCCTACGACTATCCCATCTCCAAGTAACTTTTTTAATCTTTTTCTTTACTCACGAGTACAAACCACTTCTCCGCCCTATGCTTGGCCCCTTGGACCGTTTCTTCAAATACGCTGAAAAAATAAATTCTTCACTAATTTCTTTTTCAGATGATTAACCTCTCCTGTTCAATTCCTTCACCCCTTTTTGTAAAAAAATATCCGTCAAATATGCACTGAAAGATCCTGTCTAAATTGTGGACTAGCCCAGAAATCAAATCTATCTTTATTAACTTAAATTTTTATTAGCTTCTAAATACCTCCGAGCTTCGAAAAAAGCTTTTCTCTTATTACAGGTGTTGAAACCTGTTCAAAAAGAGATTGAAATATATGTACAGCTATCTTCGTGGGTAGTAATAACAATATGTAATAATCGAAAGGAAATTAGAAGAATAAATAAAAGAATTACCTTTCCTTACGTAGCTAAGTGTCTCGGGAAGATCGTACAAATTCGCGGTACACATTATAAAACTTGACACTGACTAACTACAATCAACACGGTTCACGTAGAACATTAACATGTCACACAGAACGGTCAATACTTGATTGACACTTGTATACTTGCAATATATCCAATTATCGAGCTTATAAATAACAGCACTTACAACTTACAATACACTAAACACCTGCGAAACAGAACACTAACGAACACTCTCTCACAGCGGAACTCGAAACGAATAAGCAGCGTACCACCTGTCATTCGAATATATTCGATAGTATGGAACATGCGTCGTGACGTCACCCCACTATTCGCACTTCTTTCATCCTCCCACTCCACCAATCAGAATTAGGCTGTGCAATTATACGTCACAGGCCATATGGTGGGGGGTAGACTGTCAGGAAGGTTAGACTTGGGTAGCAAACTGCAAAAATGCAAAAATGTATATAGAGAAAGCATTGTGAAATTAAAAATTATAATGAAAACAATTTTTCAGCGTACAAGTCATAAATTTAAAAATTCATTTCCGCTTATTTTCAGTACCTACTTGTCGCTTGACATACTTTTAATTCTTTAATATAAAATGTCATAAATTTTTAGGTTATTTGTCCGTTTGATTTGAGTTGATAACTCCAAACATAGGAAAAGTCCATGGAAAAATCGATGCTATAACATTTAAATGGTTAAGTTAATTGTTACAGCATCGATTTTTCCTATGTTTGGAGTTATCAACACAAATCAAACGGAAAAATAACCTACAAATTTATGACATTTTATTTTATATTAAAAAATTAAAAGTATGTCAAGCAACAATTAGGTACTCAAAATAAGCGGAAATGAATTTTGCACTTAAAAATATACTTATTAATAAGTTTATGACTTACCTGTACGCTGAAAAATTGTTTTCATTAATTGCACAATGCTTTCTCTATACATTTTTGCCATTTTTGCTACCCAAGCCTAACCTTCCTGACAGTCTACATCCGCCGTTAACTTCAAGTCGTGTTCTTCTGCATTTGTTGCACATGATCACCATCAGACACCACTTTTATTATTATTACTCGACAAATTCCTCGCGTATTCAACTCCCTTCAATTTTCTTTTGACAAGATTTGGAAAATTATAGTCATATGTTTGTTTGTTTTTTGTAGATATCACGCGGCCGCGACGACGCCCGACGATTTATCACCGGTTTTCCAGGAGGGTTTTCATACACGCGTGCGCATAAAAATACACATCGAATATCGAAATATCTCGAAATGCGTGGACTGATTCCTTATTGGTCAATACAGGCATCACGTTAACGCGGGAAAATTTAAAAAAATATGAATCATCGCGCACTTGAGCGCGCGTTTGGGCTCGTGATTCAAAGAGTGGAATGTAAAGCTAACGTCATCTGTAGGAGAATTTGTCGGTTAGGTAGAAATTTGTTTTGACATGTTGCGATACTAGCGGTGTCGAACGGCTTTTTGATGATAATTATTGCAGTGAAGCATGGTAATTACCATATGAGCAAGTTTAAATAATAACCCCGTTTTTTAAATAAATGTTTACTTTTTCAAGAAAATAATAGTGTATACCGTGTTCATGTTATCTGAGCATTATTATTTTTTTTAAAAAAGTAAAAATTGTGAAGAAAAAAGAAAAAACCGGGTTATCTGAATCTGCTCATATGGTAAGTAACACAATTACTTATGCGATCCCTACCTTACTGACATTTTTTCTCTGCAACCCCTGCAACGTTACCTCTAGATTAATTATAAATTTATTGTGATATAAAATGGCAAACGAACAAATTGCTAACCAACTTGACCTTCATTTTTATGTGAACTCAAAAAAACAAGTTCACGATGAAGTTTTTTCATGTAAAGAATATATAGTACACGAAGAAACATGAGGACGTTCTATTATATTTCTATTTTTCGATTATTAGGTGAGCGTTCTAAATCGAGATGTGGGTAAATTAAAAGTAAGGCAAGATCGTTCGGATATTTATTCAGATCGAAATCGTTGTGAGTATATTTTTTTTCTATATGGTGATAGAATTGCAAAAAAAATCAAGAGGTCCATAAACAGTTTCTCTCCGTATTTTATTTAAAAAGTTTGACAATTCAGATCGGAAACTAGAAACACAATTTTGTGTAAATCTAAATCTAAATCTCTGTATCTACACTCCATATTTAATACCATTGTAACCATCTTGTCAAATGTTTATTTTATTTAATGTACTTGTCGATAAGAGCGCGCACTTTTAATGCATAAATATACACGCTAAAAAAGATTCATTAAATTTTATATAGAACTAGTCCTATAGTAGAGGATAAGAGCGAATCTTGAAAAAATTTTATAAATTTTGTATAAAAAAAATATAATACAAGCATTTTGCAAAAATTGCAATTTTTTCTCGTAATTAGTGTAAGAGATATAATTGCTCAAAGAATGATATTTTTATTCAAGCAAGAAATATAGGAAGTACTGAAGATTTGGCAATACTGTTTGGCTCGATAATGAAGTATGTAATGTATAATAATGTATAATACACAAAAAAACATTTTATCTCAACAAAGAGTATAAAAATCTAATAAAAATTTTTGACGAAAGGTGAGGAGAAACACATTGGCGTTTTATACATACCTGAGCGTACATACCTGTTTGCATTAATTTAGACAAAAGTTTTTGTCTTCCTCTTCCGTATAATGCACAAATATACTAAATATAAAAGTTTAATTTCCTTATATACATGCCCTATAAAGATAAATGGGGGATTTCATGTCAAGAGTACTCACTTCAAAATTTGACTTTGTCTGATCGAACTCAAACTTGGGCAAAGTGTAGTCCTATTGGATGGTAGTTTGTGGGAAAAAAATTTTAATGATTGAGCTAATATTTACTGAAGAGGAGGAGCTGAAATCTCTAGGTTTTGTGCAGATACCGCACCTAATATTTCGGATATTTGTGACTCTGAATAGCTTTGAACGTGACTCTTTGTCTTTTGACGGTCAAATACTTATTTTTTTAAAAAATGCTTACGGCGGTCAATCGAAAAGGGCCTAAGAAAATCTATCGAAACTGTAGTGTGCAAAAATTTGTTTATTGTTATTCAAAGAATCACAAACATCCGAAAAAATGGTATCTGCACAAAACCTACAGAAATTTCAACCCTTCTCCTTCAGTAAATATATGCTCAATCAGTAAAATTTTTTTCCCACAATCTACCATCCAATAGGACTACACTTTGCCCAAGTTTCAGTTCGATCGGACAAAATAAAATTTCACTGTGAGTTCACTTGACATAAAATCCCCCCCCCCCCCCATATGTAAGTATGTATCTGCGCATTAAAAGTGCTCTTATCGAACAAGTATGTACATTAAATAAAATAAACATTTGATAACATGGTTACAAACAAAGGTATTAAATATAGTGTGTAGGTACACAGATTTTCACAAAATTGTGTTTCAAGTTTCCCATCTGAATTGTCGAACTTGTTAAATAAAATGCGGAAAGAAACTGTTATGGACCTCTTGATTTTTTTTGCAATTCTATCTCAGGGAATTGTAACCTCATCAGAGCAAAATCAGAGTAAGTAAATAATTTGTCAGCATCGACTCATAAATGGGTATACGATATGATCTACTTAAATAAGGATATGTGCGACAAAAGTGTAAAATTAGTACCTATACTGATAAGATAATTGTATAATTCTTAAAGAGAAATCATTGGATATCCACATCAGAAAGAAGCGTGTGATAAATGAATTACCAAATGGAAATAAGTCAGAAAGAATTGAAAACGTTCGCTACATTGTAAACATTGTATACCAGGGATGTTCTGCGTGTGTAGGTTCGATATTGTCTCCTCGGTCCATCATAACTGCTGCTCACTGTGTTATGGCCGCGAATGCTGAATATACGGTTTTATCTGGTTCAGCACATGCAGATCGGGGACAAATTCACCATATAGAAGGAAAATATATCCACAACGATTTCGATCTGAATAAATATCCGAACGATCTTGCCTTACTTTTAATTTATCCACATCTCGATTTAGAACGCTCACCTAATCGAAAAATAGAAATAATAGAACGTCCTCTACCATCAGATGCCATTGGTATTGTTAGCGGCTGGGGATGTATCGGCATGACAGGGTGAGAAAATTAAAGAATATTAAAAATACAATCTCTCAATTTGAATCGGTAATATTTCACTGATTAATCAATTTCTTGTTTCATATTTCAGAAACGAGTGCCATTTTCCTGATCAATTACGATCAATAAATGTGCCCATAATAAGCCAAGAGAGGTGTAGAGATATCTACAGAGTTAATAATATTAATATTACAGATAATGATATATGTACTCTTGATGAACGTGGACACCAGCGTTGTGGCATTGGTGATTGTGGTGCACCATTGGTTTTCAATGGTCGACTAGTTGGTACTTTGGCTTTTGGTGGAACGTATGAACGGCGAGACAAACCTGATGTCTTTGTAAGGTTGGCTAATTACAAAAATTGGATACATGAACGCATGCAATAGCTAAAAAAGGCAAAAATTATTATAATTAAATAATTAATTCTATTTCTTTATTGTATGACGTGCTTTTCCGAATAGATTAGCAAATCTTTTAGAACATCTTTTTCAAACTATATATTAATTATTAAAATGTGTGGGGGTATATACGTAATATATAATAACACTGATAATAATTCACACTTTGTATATAATTTATGTATAATACAAATGTATATTAAACATTTGGATTACTACCCTAAATATTCATATATGTATTTACCTCTTCTTTCAATTATAGTTTTCTGATGAGGAAACTATTCAACGAATCATCAATGTGAAATTTGGCATGTAGATTTATCCAGCACCATAACTTCAAATTACCTCGTTGGATTGGATTTCGCTTTGGTACACTTTTTTAGGAACTTTGAAAAAAGATAATTTCCCTTACCCAGTCATTTATGACCAATGGTTCTGGTTTTATCCAACAAAAATGGTTTTGCAAATTTCGTAAAAACCATTTTCCGGCTAAATTATGCAAGATACAGTAAAATATCAAGAAACAAAATTATTCAGCTGATAAAGTTCTGTAAATTTTGTTTAGATTTTTATTTTTATTTTGATCGGACAATTACTATTATAATATCATTTTATTGATAAAAGACGTTATTAAATAGCAAAAAATTTTCTATTTATATGGTCGAACCACATATGCGAAATACGAAATAATATTACAAAGAAAAGTGCGTTATTAATCTAAAAAAGTCCTACAAGCTTCCTGTTAAACATTTTTTAATATGATTTCTTATATGACTTAGATTTCGTTTTAATCGCGAAAATTTATGTGTATTAAACATGGAGTGATAGTAAGGAGACGAAACGCCAAATCGCTAATGCGAGCGCGAATCAAAAGTGATGCCAAGTTTTTCGGTCATAGTAAGGGGGGAGGATGTACGCTAAATGTAAAAGGTGGTCGTTCTGTTTTTAGTGGAATATCTGCGAGAGCTGTATGTTGAGTTTTTGGCGCTAAGTTTGAATCATGACAAAGTTTAGAATATCTAATATTATATGTATATTATAATATCAATATTATCTATTAATTAAATAATATCAAATATTATATATTATATATATATATTATATTACTATATATTGAGATGATATATAATATTTGATATTCTAAACTTTGTTATGATTCAAACTTAGTGCCAAAAACTCAACAACTACAGCTATCGCAGATATTCCACTAATGGCCGATTTCTTCACCTCCGAAAAAATTTATCTTGCAGATAAATCCTATTTAACCATTATTTCTGATTGGTGGATTCAGGGTTTATCTGCAAGATAAATTTTATCCGGAGGTGAAGAAATCGGCCATTAAACTTTCAATTTTTTTGGAAAGAGATAGACTGATGAATAGAAAGAGATAGGAAAAGATAGTCTGCTTTCTGACACCTCGTACCCAAGAAGTGCAACATTTTTAAATACTTTCGAATACTTTTCAATCTGACGTTTATTGCAGGGATATGACAATCTTAACTATCGCAGTGTATTTATAATCTTGCTCAAGCACTGCTCAAGCACTTGAAAGTTAAGATTAATTACCAATAAATAAAAAGTCGTGTGTTCATAACAACAAACAATATACCAACATTGTTTTCAGTTCTTGTACAATCCTATATGTTGAAATCTAAATCATCAATTTTTATGAGATGAATAATGAAACTTCTCCCAGTTACCGCCAATCATAAAAAATATCGAGTATAAATGCTGAAGTATGCAATGATTTTGCTCAAAATAACTTTTATCTGATATTTATTTAAAGCAGATGTTCAAGAAAAATTGTGATCAAAAGTAACTATAAAGTTTCTGTTGAAAAATGTGGGGTAAAAATTATTTGAGCCTCTTAATTCTTTGTGTCATTTTTTCTCAAGAAATTGAATCTTTGCTTGATGAGAATATTGGTGAGTGATATAATATTCTGAACTTATTAGAACTTTTATGTGTAAGACTTTTTTTATAAAATCTTTATTTGCCGATTTTGCAAAAGAAAAATTCGATTAAAAAAAAAACAGGTGAGCAGAATATTCCAGAATTTTGAATTTTAACTGTGATCACATTTTTGGTCAAAATAATTTTTTTATTTGTCATTGCCATGAACATATTTTCTGTTTTTGACATTAGGAATTTATAATGTTCTTAAGTTTAATAAATTTAATAAATAATTTCTCCTTATCTTATCTTTCAATTCCATATGAAATATTACAAAACAACAACGTTTTATTATTGTCGTAAACATATTTTATAGGCAATATATCATCAAGAAGCCGTCTAAAAAAGTTTTCCTTCAAATAGGGATAAATTATTTATTACATAATAAATCATTATTAATTACAAAATTATTTTCATAATTAATTAACTGTTCAAACAATGATAGTTACAAGATCTTCATGAATGGCTGTGTGTATATTTTTTCAATTTTTTGTCAACTTTAACAGTTGGAAAGAAGTCAAGGTTTTGAAAATGAAGTACTAATAACGAATAAATCAAAAATGCCATACTCATTCAAATAAATAAATTATTTAAAAATATGTTTCCAGAGGAATCATCGCATCTTCACGTCCGGACAAAACGTATAATTAATGAATCGCTAAAAGGAGTTAGAGAAGTGATACATGGACATGTTCCCTACATTGTCAATATTCACAAAAATAACGTTAGTAATTGTGCCGGTACTATATTAACGCCTCATATTATAGCAACTGCTGGGCACTGTTTTCGATCAATTGCAGCATACAAAGTTCTATCTGGATCGTCATCCAGAATTTCTGGCAAGGAACACATAATAATTCACAAAACTTTTCATAAAAACTTTAATCCAAGTCATGTTTCGACTGATCTAGTCTTACTTGTAATTAATCCAGCTATTGACTTAAAACGCTCTCCTAATAGAAGTATAAAACTGTACGATGGACATGTACCACCAGGGACTTTTGGTTTTCTCAGTGGCTGGGGATGTACAGGGATAGTACAGTAAGTTTTTTTTAAGTAACACACTTGCATTTTTAAAAATGTTGAAACCATTAATTTTTAAAAATTCCAAATTCATTCTGAACAAGTCTAATAAAATTTTTCGAATCATTCCAGAGTTTGTGTCCGAACTAAACAGTTTCATTCTGATCTAATCTGAAGGAAATTTTAAATCCCAATCAATTCGAGGTAGATTTAAAATCAATCCGAACTTTGAATATCGAATGAATCCGGACAATCCGCCGAATAAATCTGAATGAATCCGTCAATCCGAAATTAATCAGAATTAATCTGGTCTGTCCGAATCAATTCGAATTAATCTGAATTTTCACCCCGAATGCTTCCGGTTTATCCGAATCAATCCGAATTTTCAAACCGAATGAATCCGGCCAGGATATCTATAATCTCGCGGAGTTACTGCCACCAGTCATTAATTTAAATACGTTTATTTATTCTTAAAATTAAAGTGTGTTGGCTGAAAATATTATTTATAATTTAAAAATTCTCGATTTTCTTGTTTCAGAGGGAAAAAGAGGGTCGCTACCGAATTACGTACAATAAAAGTGCCTGTAATTAGCGAGGCGGTGTGTCGACTGGAATACAAAGATTTTTTCACTATTACAAGTGAACGTCTTTGTACCCTTGATGCGGATGGAATATCAGGAAGTTGCGAAGGTGATTCTGGTGGTCCATTAGTTGTCAATAACCAGTTGGCTGGTATTCTGTCTTGGAATAAAGGGATGCCACATGACCTGTCTCCTGATGTTTACACGAATGTGGGTGACCCCTTTATCAGGAATTGGATTCTTGAATTCATTAGATGCATGATTCAGGATGGTTTTTAATTTTACTCTATATATGTATATGAAATAAAGATTTTAATGAGACGACTGAAATAATCCGAAAATATGCTTCTTATGACTGAACAAAATATAACTATTTATAACAATAAAGATAACAATTTATCACAAATAGAAAGGTCAATTTAATCATTTGTACAAATATTTTAAGATGAAAACCTTCTTTACATACGTTTAAAAATACAATAAAATACATTTAATATTTTAAATCTAATTATTTAGTTAAAATCACTTTACACGATCGCTTAATTTATTATTATTGTTATTATTATTTCTGCTTTGCTGGTATTCACTCAGTCTTTTCGATATGGAAGTCGCAGCATGAACAACACTGACAAAGAGACGAGGCTGCTGTTGTTTCAAGCCCCAATCGGGTTTCAGATTCGGCAAAAGTTCTTCCCTTGCTTCAGAATTCGCTCTTACAAATTTATTTTTTTTCCGATTAACCGTACTGTAGAGATACTTCAACAACCAAGTAGAACGCGCATTTTCTAAAACCGCCTGCAATCAAAAACAATTACGAGATTAATTACAAGTTGATTAGCCATTTTTTTTAATTTTTTCTGGAAATTTTTGAGTACTGTACTATACTTAATACCTTAGCGTATGTCGGATCTTTGACGAGGAACCACATTAGAGTGGCGAGGTGAAGAAACAACTCAACTTCTTTCTCCACAGTGACTGTCAAGAGTCTTGCCAGGGTTTCTATGTACTGTTTCTGCAAATGAAACCGTAAAGTTAATTTAGGAAAGGATATGTTTTTACCTTTAGGAAAGGATTGTTTTTACCTTTAATACGAATGGTTTAGTGGGAGGATATTTTGCAAGAGTTATCAAAATGTTGGTTGCTCGTATACAAACATTCATCCATGGCAAAGATCTATTGGACTGAACCAACGTCATGTAGATTTTATTCACTAAACCAACTTGGCATAGAGTGACGCAACTATTCGCTGATAAACGTGTTATGAGATCTGTAAAAGAAATACCAATTAATAAAAGCGACTCAAATTCGACATTTTGAATTGCAAAGATATTTAGCTTTATACCTAAAGAAGCGAGACACATTGACAATCGACCCATATCATTCGAAAACAGAAAGATATTAATCGTCTTCTGCAATATATTCGACAATGTTATTTCTTTCCCATTTTCCATTTTTCCAGAATTTTCGATACTCATTTCATTTTCTCTTTCCACTACTAATTGTTTCTTGTTCAAAACTTCTCTCCACCAATTTTGAATGTAAATCGCCGCTTCTCTTTTTAATCTGTACTTCTTTCTCGCTGCGTAGCATCTCCAGTCTTTCTGAATCATTACAATCTCTTCCAAAAAGTCATTTCTCCTTAATCTCATATATAAAATAGCTCGCCATCTGCTCTGAATTACAATCGCTGCTTTATGACATTTCAGAAAATTTTCAAACTTCCTCTTCTCTTTTATCATTCTGAACCAGGATTGGATCTTCACAGCAGATTTCATTTTAAAATAATTTTTCTGCACTCCCTCAGTCAATTTCTTCGCCCGCCATCTTCGTTGAAGAGCTACGACTCTTAATTTTAATTCTCTATACTTCCTCATAGTCCTTATCATTCTCCAATTTTTCTGAATAATTACAACTGCATTTTTCTCTCTGAAGTACCTAGCTTGACAAGTAGCTTTCATCTCTTTCAGGGATCTCCACCAGTTCTGAATTTTCGAAGAACTCTTCCTCTTCATTCTATACTCCCGAAAAAGCACAACCATTCTCCACCAAGATTGAATCTTCAGAGAAGATTGTTTGCAAACTCGAATCTGTGAAACTTCTTTCTCCGTAGCTTTACACCTTCTCCAAAATTTCTGAATAACAATTGCCTTTCTTCTCTTCTTCAGGAACTGATTCCTCTCTTCCCTAATCATCTTCTTCTCCATCCACCTTTTCTCAAAAACACAGACTGCGTGCTTCACCAACAGAAATTCATCCCGATCCCTCTTCAAGGTCAAAATTCCTCTCCACCACCTTTGAATTGTTTTACATGCACTCAATTTCCTTCCGAGATCCTCAACAAAAGGTTTCGTCTCTCGAGTTCTTCTCCACCATCTCTCGATTCTCAGAACGGCTGCTAAAGTTTCGAAGTCTTGTCGTCGTTTCCTGGTTTTCTCTCTTTGAAGAATCCACCATTCTTGAATTATCCGAGCGGCCTTCTTTCTTATCTCAAAATTTTTCTTGTTCTCTACTCGCCGCTGATTTAGTTCCTTCTTTGCCAAGTGAACCCTCCAGGCTTTTTGAATTACAGATGCTGTTTCATTTCTGTGTTTCCTCAAGAAATTTTTGACCCGCACGTACCAAAGTTTTGAACGCCACCATGTCTGCAGACATGTCGCTGCCTTTTCGAACCTTGGAGATTGGACTTTGTAGATAATTTGCCAGAGTAGTGACAGCGTTTTATCTCTATCGCCATTGACGATGCATTTAGCCTCGATCTCCCCAGTCAGAAAATAACCCGAATCCAGAAGAGCTGTGAGAGCGATATTCACATTGTGGATCTTCTGCAGCTTTGAAATAGCTGGAACTCGACAATGCTTGATTAAATTCTTCTTTCCTCGGATCAACTCCATTGTTCTGCAAAGTCTCACTCCATCCCTCAAATCTAAGCTTATATCATTAACCGCGTAATCAAACTCGTCCAAATACGCCTGCTTGTAATTTACAACATATCCGGCAAGTCTTAGCACCTTCGTAATGTCACCAATTCCACTCAGAGCTTCTCTCGAAAAGGTCAGAAGTATCGATCGACTCTCTTTGTGTTGAGCATTCCTGCGAAAAAGACAAGGATCGTGACCTATTAATTTGTTCATCTTGGCGTAATCGAGGAAGTAGACGATCTGGAGGAACTTCCTCAACATGAAGTTCTTCATGCACAAGGTGAAGGTCGGCAACTTCATGCCAGCGACTGTAGGATGAGAATTTTTTTTAAGAATTATCGGATCAGAGAAGAACCTTGTGAGGAGAAATCTTGTCAGTCCGATCAAGTCGTTGTTCGATTGCAGGGGAATTGTTTCGCCATAGACTGTTTCTAATCCAATTCTTAACCACAGGGGATTGTAGCTCAGAAAGAGCTGGAGGATTTCCTTCTGTAGGCCGATATCTAGATGGGGGTCCTTATCTTTTTTGAAGACTAGGGATCCATTTTCTATGCATCGTGTTGCTGCTGAAAAAGCTTCTCTCACTTCATCCTTCAGATACATGACGTTAGCTGCCTTCCTCAAGGTGTTCAACCTTGTGTTTGTGTGGTATCGAGCCGAAATAGATTCTTTCGATTCCGCAAGGATGACTTCCTCCCTCATTCGACAAGATTGCCAGACCTTACCAACATCCACGGAAGCTGCATCTAGGTCGGTGCTTAAATGTTCGGGTGCAGTCATCAGCGCATTTAGCCACTTCTTGAACTCCAGTTCCTGCAGGAAGGTCCTCTTTTCGTCATTGTGATCCTGACTGATTAAATTGGCCATAAAATCGCTTGGCTCATGAAAGGTGACACTGGCTTTCTTCTCAGTTTGCAAGTCCAGATTTGCTTTCTTTTTAGCTTCGAGAGAGCGATTCGCGATTTTCCCTCCTATAATTGAAGAACTTTTTTTCTTGGAAGTCTTGTTGAGTTTAGTTTGCAGCACTGGAATTTTCTTCATGGAGGTAGATTGGTGAAAGGAGGGATAAATTTTCTGGGACTTGCAGGGCTTCGAAAGATCTAAAAGACTTTCTGCATCGTGGAGTACGAAGGGTTCTGAGTTTTCCTTTTCTTCTTTAGTTCCTAATTCTAAATTCGAGTAACCCGAGAACAGAAAATATGAAGTTCTTTTAGATTGTGGAGGTGATTTTATTGGAGTTGAAGCATACAAATCATCGAGAAGAGTAGTAGGTTTTAGGAAATCAACATGGTCTTTATCAATAAGGTTTGGTTTCTTAGGTGTAATCCAGGTTGAGGAGCCTCGAGAGAATTCAAAAACACCCTCAGGAGAGGCGGAAATTTTCGGGGTGAAATTAATCTTGTCGACTGCAAGGGAAATATTTTGGGGAGGTGTTAGTTTGGGAGGGGATAGAGGATCATCTAAAAAATCGTTTTCTTCTCCATTTTGATAAATTTTGATCAACTTTTGTCGATTTTTCGGCGTGGTAATGTAATTTTCTCTTCTGAGAGTCGTCTTTAGACGTTTTTCTTTAATTGACAGTAAGTTTTCACTTCGTGATGAGATATTCATTTCAGACTCATAATTAATGGCAGATAGTTTGAAAGTTTTACTCAAGATTTCCGTTCGTGGTTTTTTAATTACTGTTTCGGTGGAAAAATCACGTTCAAAATTGAATGACTTCTTCATGGGTGCAGAAATTACTTGATTTCTGATATCAGTTCGAGGAACTTGAGCATTCATTACAAGAATGATGTCATATTTGTGGTGAGAACCGTATGTTAACTGAAGAAGATTGCGCTTGAAACCCGACTTTTTTGGAGACCAAGTTATTTTCAAGGTCACGCTGCTTTTAGCTTGAATCAATGCACTCGTAAAACTTAATTCGACAAATCTTTCCGGAGGCGGCCTTTTTGTGATGTTTACCTTGAAAAATCATGATAGGAAAATTTGAATGATATTATACAATATTGAAATTTTATAAAGCCTTCATTAAAAAATATTTAAATGTTTGCATCAGAATTAAGAATTTAAAGAATATAAAATGTCAGAAACTTACGTTTAAAGCGTATTCATTCGTATTTCTGATATGTAATAATCGATCGGTTTTCGTATTTACTAAAGTCTCTATAGAAATTTTAGTTGAAGTTTTAGAAGGTTGTAACACAATATAAATATCATTATCGAATTTGCGATGTTGCCCAGAAGACTCAGCACTCCTCTCATTTTTGAGAATACCATTTTTCTGTGGGAAAGTAATAAAAGCGCGTGTTAATTTATTATACAAAAAAATGGATATTCTCTGGTTTAAAAAAGAAAATACCGGATTCTTTTCATAATAGATTTAGGGGTAAAATATGTTCCGTCTTTCAAAATTTTCTTTTTGAAAAACTAGGAACAAGAATCGTCAGAAAAAATTATTCACGCACTTGTGCAAAATTAAAAAATAAGAATAATGCTTAGAAAGTATAAAGTAATTTTTCTTCAGACTGGAATTTTAAACGTGAGAATTTCTTATCATTTTATATATTAAAATTTCTTATCGCATATGCTAAATGGTTTCTGTTGTATTTTGTTTACAAGCAAGTACGTCCTTACGTCTCATTACAGTCAATCGTGTAAATATTTATCTAATTTTGAATAAACATCTTCCGTAGAAAAGAAAAAAATATTAATTAATTGTTAGAAAATCTAAATAATAAATATAAAAGAGATAAAATCATGTTTCATCAAACTTTTACCTGAGTAGACAGCATCATGGTTGGTGACGAATAAAGTTATTTTTCCCGATAACTGGTCAAAATAGGGTTAAAACAAAAGAGGCTCTTAAGTCAAAGACACAATATTGCGAAAAATTGTTTCATAGCGACAATTAATAAACGATAACAGTTGCTCGAATTGAGAGAAAAATACATATTTGTATGTATTTGCGAGGTTGCTTAACCAAGAACCGTCAACCACCGCTTTTCGAACAACTACACATTGGCACAAATCAACAGACTTCGGGCTATCGCAATTCGCAAATATCACCTGATTCAAAAACTACAAACAGTCAGTGGTAGAATTTCTCCAGCGGAAACCGGGAAGTTAACAAGCGCTGCGCGCGCATAACTTGCCGCTTGGATTTTCAAATATACATAAATTTTTATTAATTTTTAACTCATCTAATTGAGCTAATAAGACTTTGCAGAAAACTTCTTTAAACCTCTCACTGGAAGTTTTTCGTAGCTTAAAATTCGCTCGACAAAAAATAAAGCGCTTGAGGCTGAAATTAATGATTCTTGCAAAGTCTCAAAAAAAATTAACAATTTTTTTGTTTATAACAATATGCCCGTAAACCACTTACCCTATGTGAGGTGAATATAAATTTCTTTATCGGCAGTAAAGAGATATTTTTACGACTTACTGCTTACGTACATCGCTGGTTGATAGATTCTTTGTTAACCGACATATGATAAATTCTGCATAGTAATAAATAATAATAAATGTTATCAATGATTGGTTAGTAACATATTACCTACGAAATAATTTAAGATTAATGATTTATCGACTTTATGATAAGATAATTAGAAGCAATCTTTGTTAGAACTTAATAGTGTTTTTTCCTTTAACGGTTTTTAATTATTGAGAATTAAAAAAAACACAGGATTTCTATATATATTTTCATATCTCATAAAAAGGTGAAGAAGGATCTCTTTTCCAATATTTACAGGTTCTTTTACTCCAAATATGCCTTGAAAGCAACCAAAAAATCGTTCATTGAACCATTGAGGAAACCCAAGTGCGTTGAATACAGGGACATTTTCATCGTAGAATTTCTTAATAGAAACTTCAGGCAAGATTGGCAGCATCTGCGAATGGAGGTGGGTCGGAAACTTGGGGTGGAGGGTCCTATGTTGACGCTGGAAATGCTGTCCGATCGATCTTCGTCAGACTTGATTTCGTAGCAGTACAATCATCCAACAAATAGAATTGTACGTTGCCCTAGCCAGACTGGGCTCCTCGAAAACTTCACAACTGCCAATCGTTGTCAACAACCCCTAAAAATTCACAAATAATCCTTTGTCAGATCTTTCCGTTCCTTCCAGCGCGCAACTCACCGACAAAATGTCTTCTTTCCAAAACAAAATATGCCGAAAGCAATCTGGATCTCGAAATTATCTTCTCAAAATCAGAAAAAGAAACATCTGGAGTTAAATCAGTTTTCGCTTCAAGAGATTTTGTTGTATTATAAATTGATAAAAAAGATCTTCAGCACTTCTCCACAGCACTTCTCTCACATCTTCAACACTTCTCCACAAGGCATGCAGATAAAAGTTCCTCCTCCAAAGCAATAAACATCAGTTTCAGACAATCTATGTTTGAAACAATGCCAAGCGATCAAATCAATTATACCCAATCTAGAAACCCTGCACCTTGCTTCAGAGATTCTATAGCCTCGAGTTCTCGCCTTCAGTCTCAAAACCCTTGTTCAATTCAATTCTTCGGACGAAAAACATGAACGCTTTATCGCCAGCTAATCAAGTGACACGCAGCGGAGAGCAGCATGATTGATACTCATACTCCTTATGGTATCTTTAGCATATTAATCGACAATGGCGATGTTTTAATTAAAATGTAACTGGTTGCCGACGGGTCGAGACCCTTGAACAAACATCTGGACCTCGCGTTGTTTGTTAAGCGAGTCGCGTGTCCAAGTGTAACGTGTACATTAATTCATATCGGTCAACCGGTGGGCTATATATACCATCAAACCATCATACCATATCAAACCACTGTAGTACTATACTATCATGGGATCATACTGCCGTCTTTCTTTTTGTATGTGTCGAGGGAGCTGGTTGATGCTTAGAGGAAGAGAAAGAAGGCGATTGAACGGTTGGACAAACCAACAGACAGAGGTAGAGACTGAAAGAGGCAAGAGGAAGCAGTGGCAGCGAGAAGAATGTCATAGCTAGTTGTTTCTGGCGAGGAGGGAGGCTGACACCTTGGTGATGGATGGTTGCCGCCCGCCAAAGCCGCTGCGTTGCTGCTGCTTCTACTGCCGTCACTTCTGGTGCTTCTAGTGCTGCTGATGCTGATGCTAGCTAGTATATCGTACATTCGTATATAGGTATAGGTATATATCGCGGCCATTGCGAAATAGGGTCGGCTTCCACGAGTTTGACGTCTTTGTTTCACCTTGGCGGTGTCACGATCCTGGCCTCAAACATCGATCCGGAAACCAGACGGATTACACGCGTCCTGGGAGTCCCGCAGTCCTGAGTCCACGTTTATTTAACCAATACCCTAGATAGCTTTCAAGAAAATTGTTTGCGGAGAGTGTCAACAGTGATGCCACAACTCACAAGGAGCTAGGAGACTTCGACATATATCAGACCGGATCTTAGAATATGTGTGCATACAATCTAGAGGGTTGAAGTTTTAGATGTTTTAGAATTATATGATGAATAATTTTTTTTATATATATACTAGCAAACCAACACGCGCGGAATTATTTTCTTTTTCTCCTTTTACAATTTCAAGTCATTCCAAAGCCAATCAGATTTGAAACTATATAATATATGCGAGATTTTCGAGACATTTTTAGAGAAGCGAATTTCAAGAGGTTTCTAAGACTTTTAAGGAAATTTTAGAATTCTTGAAATATTTCTATTATAGGAATTTTAAGGTATTTCGATGATATTCAATTTATTTTTACGAAATTCAAAAGAATTGTAGGATATGCAATTTTAAGAGATTATAGTAGCCCACTTATTTAGCACCACCTGCACATTAGCAATTAGACGGTCTAATTTGGGCCCGATTACTTCCCCAAAATTTTTCCACACTGGTACTTACCTACAATTACGCAAATTAAGTACTCTTGTAACCTAAGCCGCGAGCCTGAAAGAAATTAATTTGTAGAAAATTGGTGAAATCTAGTATACAAACTAATAAAACTAACAAGAATATAGAAAGAAGCTGTCAATGGAATTTTGAAGTCGGGTTTACGGGACGTCTGGAAGCAATACGGTTCTTGGATCCTGGAGGATCAAGGAATATCCTCAGGGACAGATACGTCAACATGGACAACAGGAGTGGATGTCGGCGTCGCCACAGCGTCTGCCGTCTGCTGACGTACCCGCCACTGGGATGCCCATTGCCCTTGGTATCATAAGAGCGGTGATAGTTATAATTCGCCCTTTTTTTGCCCCATTTTCCCCTTGCCATACAGTGTATATATATATATACCGCGAGTCGCACGTATTTCCTTCTCGCGCGGGGTTGGAAACGAGGAAGAGTGGTACCCGATCCATCAAAACTGCATGTCAGTAGCCATTAGCACGCTCCCATCGGTGGCTATACCCTCAGTCCGTCCTTCATCCTCCAACCCACTTCGTATAGAGCCCAGCGGTACCCGCCACCTTCTTATAAACCCAGAAACTTGCTACCAAACTCTCGAATCGAGTTTTCTTGTACGCAGTATTCTTGCAACTTGATTCTGGACCTTGTGGGAATTGTAGATTGAATGAAGAAGGCGGTCTTGGGTGTTAATTAGATACTCTTGATTATACAAATTATCAAAGTCATTTCTTTAGGGATATTCGAGGGGTCGACCTTTATTCCACATATATGTTTAGTTGGGAAAATAATTTTCCCGAACATATTTTAGGGAATTTCCTTAAAACGTCTGGAAATGTATACTAAAATTTTTGGAAAATTCCCTAAAATTTAGGAAATTGAACAAAATATCTACAATTTTATAGGGAATTTTCCTGAATCATTTGGGAATTTATCAGAAAAATTAAGGAATATTCCCTAAATATTTATGAATTAAAAAATGCTTAAAACATATTGAGAATTTTACCAAAAAATGTTTGATTTTCAATATAACTTAGTTAAATTTAAACAAATTCGACTTTTTTTTATCTTGGTTTATTTTCGAATCTTGGCAAGTTTTGTGGAAAGTTTTTAGTAAGGTATATATTGAGAAAAAAAATTTAGTGAATGATATAATTATGTAAATGACAATTCAGAAAAGACTTTAAGAAGCTTTTCATTATCCGCAAAATAAACTTTTTCGAGAACTGCTTTTTCATTCTGATAAAGAATAATCTTTCGCTTTGACCTTTTCCGATGCATTTTTTAAAAGGATGCCGCACATGAAGCCGAGTGCTGTCGACAAAATGAAAAACGAACTTTTTGATTCGCTTTCAAAAAAATGCACTGTGTGGTTCCATGTTTCGCAGGATTAAACGCGTGACTTGGAATACGAATCCTCTGGGACGCGACGAGAGGTCCCACAAAGTGTAGGATCATGTTGGTACCTCTGACCAAGCTCCCCAAAAGTCCCGTGGGATCTCCCCATGTACTTGGACCTGAACCAACTTCGAAAGGTCTCGAGGAAAAAAACGATACGCATTTACATGAATAAACATTCCACTCGAATCTTCAACATTCTTCCGAGTCCATCAAATACTCTTCTCAAATTTAGAGTTTTTGAAGAAATAAAAAAAAATTTCTTCATTTTCGCTTACATTATAGAGACATTTCGTAACATCGCTTTTTTAGAGAGGAATTTCAAGAAGTTTCTAGGAAATTTAAGGGATTTCAGGGGTTTTTCTGATTTTTAAAAGATTTTATAGAATTTTGATATTTTGAAGGATTTTATGGAATGCGTGATAAGATTGGTGATCGGTGATCGAATGACAACCTTTAAAAAATACATTCCGTCCAAAAAGCTAAGTATATATAAATTGTATAGTCCTGGGACTTCAAGTTTGCCCACAATCTTACAATCACCCATCTACGAGTTGTATATTTACTGATTGTGAGAGGATGAAGCATGAAAAAGTGACAATCCTTCGAAACCGGATCATTATCTATTCAGCGGCATGATGAGCACTTTCTCATGCGACTCTGAGAAGAATTAATTAACATCGTATAGACTGGTATTCGAAGACGGTTCGGTCCGGGGCCCGAAGTCGTCGCAATGATTAAGGAATCGATCTGACGTCCATCCACGTCTTGCTTCTTCGTTGTTCTTGCTAAAAATTTCCTCCCAATAATGACGTTTCACCTCAACAATTTGGCGGCCACCTGAAGTCTGAATTACGCAAATTAATTTCAAGAAAAAAAATTTTTTTGCGCTCAAAAAAAAGTAAAGCTACTAGATATGATTCTGGAAATTAATTCATTCATTCGAAATTAATCCGAAACCCATTCAAAATCAATCCGAACCTTTAGTCCGAATGAATTCGGTCAATCCGAGATAATCAGAATGAATCCGAACTTTCAATCGTAGAATTTATCCGGTTAATCAGAATGAATTCGATTAATTCGGATTGACCAGATCCTGTGCTTTCGATAGGGTTCTAAAATGGTTCTAAACAGGAATCTGTCTAAGAACCTGTACATATAGTATATGTACAGAAAACCTTGAATAATCTTTGTATTATAATTTTCTGCTTGACACATTGAACTGCTATTTCCGTTCATATAAACAGCTCTAAAGAGGGGAGTCTATTATTCCATTAAAAAATGAAAAAAATGTCATCGACCTTAAAATAAAGCATCAGACCTGTCAAAAATATCAGCGTTCGGCTTTCACAATACTACGGCCAAAGATTAGCCGAAGTGTGTAGGAAGGCCCTAAAGATAAGAAATTGAGAAAAGATACCTACTTTGGATTTTAGTGGGCACTCCAGATAGCTGGTGCACCCAACTGCTCATTACGAAGTTAGATTCGTTGTCGCGGATGTCCTCCACATCCGCAATACAGGCATCGGCGTTATCTATACGGTGCCGGTTTTGAGACGAGTGTGGATTGAAATATTGCTCATTTCGATCGTGTAGTTTAGTTAGGTAGGTAGGTATGGGAATGAGTGAGAAGCAGGATGACACGGTCACTGAAACTGACAGGTACACGGTCTCGAAGCCAGGGACCCGAGTCTGATATCGCGAGCTCATCTGACACAACCCTGGTCGGTCAGCCCGTCGTCTCAGTCTCCAAGTTTCTTGTCCGCCTGCCAATATGCCTACCTGTCAACACACGCTGCATTCAATTAAACCAGTGCCACGCCTGTGTAATGACGCGGAAATCTAACCTAACCCTCGCCTGAGACTCGCCGTCACCTCCCGAATCTTCTGACCTCTCATTTGTGACGTTCTTTTCTTGTTTACCAATTTTTTTTAGCCATTAGTTGGCGAAATTTTTAGAGAGGAGAGGACCTTGAGATTTTATGCAATCTTTGATGCATCCATGCAATCCCAGGGTGTCTGCTATATGTGGGAATTTAAGGGAAGCTGGGAATTGTAGCGATTTCAAGTTATTTTAAGGAATATAAGGATTTTAAGCCCTAGCGAAAGCTAGGATTGAAATTCATTCTGAATCATTCCGAAATTTGTATCCAAAAGAAACAGTTTCAATCCGATTTAATCCCAAGCCCATTCAAAATCAATCCGAATAAATCCGAATTAAATTCCGGTTTAAATTCTCTTTAAAAATATGAAAATAGACAAGATTTTAGATACCACCACACGTTTATGAGTCTAGAAAGAAGAAAATTAAAATTCTTGACTACACCACTCCCTAATTATACGTACTCCTACCTGAAGTCCTATTATTTGTATTGGTGACAACGTATATCGAGTTGTATCATGAGATACTTTTTACATGGGAACTCTGGCAGGTCTTATGTTGGCATGTCATAAAAATTATGTTCCACTTCGATAACTCGTCTGAGAACCAAAGAATCGAACTGCTAACACAGTTTAGATAAAGCAAAATCAACATTTTTGTGTCGAATTCATTCACTACATTTTCCCTCATGATTTCTGAAAGAATTTAAAGACATAAAAAATATTTTAGGATTCTTTATTAAAATCTGTTAAATCTTTCTAAAATGATAGGACTGTTGACAATTTGAATTAGTAAGGAAATATTTTCAATTAATAAGATTTAACTAATTCAGGCTGTATAAGTGGCTGGTATATTCATTTTGAATATCAAATTAAATTCTAATTAAATTTGTCAGACGGTAGCTCTCGTTGGGTTTTTAATTTCGCTCTAAGTTAATCTTTATCTAGAATACTGATTTTTAATAAGATTCTGTTCGACCTTGTCAAGGATCATTTTTAATCGGTGCAGATATCTATCCGGTCTCATCATTGGTATAATAAGCGTCGAATCGAGCGTCGAATAATACGACGTAAACCAAATGCGGTCGTGGATATGAAAAGAAAACGTGAATTTTATCGAAATTTTTCAGTACTGAAGTATGTATATCGAATAAATCGTGCACGATAAGAATGGAATGTTTACTGAAGATAGAGCCTATCTTCTCAAAGAATATTATTCCTGATCTGTCGACAATTCTGGGAGCACTTCGATTGATTTTATCACTGAGATGAAAAGATACTCATATTTATTCAGAAAACTGCGACTTTGAAAAACATAAAAAAAGGAAGTTTTAAGTCATTTTATGTATATAATTTATTATTATTATTACTATTATCGAAAGTAGAAAAAAAGGTAAAAATATCTCTTTATTAATTAAATACCTTATACTTAGAAATTCCATAAAATTCCTGAAAAATTTTCATGGTTTTATGTAATCAAATATACTTCTTGAAATTAAAAAAAAACCTTCTTTCATTTGAATCTTTTATCTTAAAAAAGAGTGGTGAAACGAAATGTCTCGAAAATTTTGCATACATTGTTGTTATAAACCTGATTGACTTTTGAATGACTTGAAGTTGTAGGCAAAAAAAAAAAAAAACAAAATAATCGCACTAGTAAGGTGCGTGGTTTATTACATTTTTAATCATTTTCAATCAATGTTTTCAATGTAATGTTTGCAGTGCACTGTAGCGCACGTATAATATTACCAAACCATTAATACTTCTGAAGATCAATTTAAAACTACATTCAGTTACTAATTTTATTCTGGTTGAACATATTTGTCTACAGAGATTGACAGTTTTGAAGGATTTGCCTGTCGCGTGATAATTACAATCATTCTTAACGAAAAGGGTAACGGGTTAAATGTAAAATTGTACAGGCAAGGCTTGTTTACGAACAAAACAGAATTACAGGATGGTACCAGCCACCCCTTGGCTCAACGCGTCCATTTATTAACACTTCATATCCCGCGCGACGTGCTGGTAACGAGCCTGTCATAATTACCGTGCTAACTTTATTACTACAGATATAAGCTCGATCCCTGCTTTCCCTTAACATAACGCTGAAGCACTAACGTGCGTCATAGGGCAAATTGCCTTCTTTTTCTATGACCACAATCCAATCTTAAAATACAGTAAAATTCACGCACACACACAATAAATCAAAATTTAATTCAAAACCTTACGAGAGATTAATATAGAACACTTGATATTATACATTTTTCACGCGATCATAGTTGACAGATTGACACAAACAAATTTTCTTCCTCTTCGACATGTAAGAAAATCTAAATTTTCAGACCCATTTTAAAAAATTGAATCGTGTATAATATTTAATTTTAATATAAAATTATTAATATTATGTGCGTTAGTGTGATAACATTAAAACTACACACACTCCCACACACACACACACATCCGGACAATTTTTCAGGACATTATATTAGATATATTCCCCTATGTTCAAAAAAACCATTTTTTAGAAACTGTATTTTGTCATCACTACAAAGCTTCCTCTATGAGGAAGCAAAAAATATACTATCATTTAAAATGACGTCTGGCTATTAATTAAGTAGCATAGTGAAATAAGATAATAGAGGGGTGACATGGAATTCAGCCAATAATGCTAAGAGGAACCGTTTCGTTGGTCAGTGCATGATGACTTTGCACATTTCGACCTGTCGCTGTCGTTTCACTGAACCTTGCTCACGACATTCATTCTCTGCACCAGATCTTATCAGTGTAGGTATTGAATAAATATAATTAGTCGTTGGCATTAGCAACGTACACTCAAAGCTTACGTTTATAAGTAAAAGCAAAGGGAACCAGCCTGATTAAAATCTAATTTGTAAATGTATTAATGCTCACAGCTGTAAATAACTTCATCGAATGGCCACAACGTGGGAGTAATGAAACCTTTCAACAAATATGTAATAGCATCGTAACTTGCCTTGATGAATTGGAAAAATTCTTTTGATTAATACATTTTTAATCTCCCGTATATAATATAAATATTTCGACGGATAAAATCAGAACTAATGGTAGAAAAATGCTGGTTAATAGAGAGGTCCTTTCTTTTTTGATCCTGAAAAAATGTGCCAAAGCTAAATCCAATTCGATAGTTTTGTCGCGAAAGTTATCGTTGTCACAGGCGAAATCGCATAGACAACGACATAGACAACGACAAAACAAAACTATATGTATAATAATATAAGGAGAAGAAAACGACATAACAAGGCGACAATGACAAAGTCAATGACAATGAAAAAATCTTGATAAAAACCTGAAAAAGGTGAAATTGGGAAGAATATTTTTTTGATAAAATTGTAGAATATTACACGCAGATAAGGATTTCCATCAGTAATCTGAAGTAGGGCAGGCGGTGAAATGTGAATTACGAGATGAAGAGTTTACCTCATCGAATAGAATCCTGTGTTTGTAAATGTATTAGATTACGTTCACATTCATGCCCGTTGCTTGCAAGGCCCTTGCAGTTAGCAATCGAGCGACTCTCGTACGAAATGATTGATGACTCCATTGTAGAGGGGTTTCTCATATCCCCGGCACGAACCAAACGCACGGTATACAAAAAGCGGGCGCCATTTCAAAAATGGGAAGAATTACAGAAAATGGGAAAATTCAGCGTGGAAGATCGATCGCCTGTTATTTGCGACGCGATTTTGAACACGTTGCTAATCCCCCTTGCACTCAAATCAGAATAATGACGAGTTCATTTCAATTCCGTCATGTTATTGAAACCGAAAATCAGAGACAAACATTTATCCCAGAAATTGTTGTTATTATAATTTTCATTATTTAACTAATGTTAATTATACATTCATTAGTGGCTGATAGCAAAAGCACGCAGGTTAAAAAAATTTAAGCTGTTATAGCAAAAATGAGTTAAGAAAGTTGTATATAGACAAATTGGGGTCTAAAACTAGACGTGCATAGATTTTCTACTCACAAAGAATGAAAAATCCTATAACAGTGCCTTGAAAGGTCCTGACTTATAGAACTTACTTTCCAGTTGTTCTAGCGAGCTGCGAGGATCTAAGCACCGCCCTAATTGACATGGGAACAAATGGGGCAATTTCTACACGGGGGTTTTCCACTTCCATTTTCCTAATTATACTAATTCAGTAGACAAGTATAAGGCTATTAATTCAATTAGCAAAATTCTTACTATGTAATTGAGATTAAGAGAAAAAAAATGGTAAACTAATTTCAAACAGTTACATACCTACATACAAGCAAAAAAATATTCGAACTTGCCACCAACTTCATAAAATATTTGTAGGTCGTGGGAGGTAGCACAAAAAATAAAATTAACATCGAAACCTCAAACGAGGCGGAGCTCGAATGAGATCTCTCTCACGGGAGTTGACTTCTTCCGAAATTCCAACAAACTTTCCAGGTATCTTCTTTTATTTTGTCTTGCTAGAGGAGATAGGCGTGTTCATTGTATCCGCGAAATGTTGCGAGGTCAATGGATCTGATTCCATTATGCCATTATGTGGTCAAGTCAGTGTAAAAACGCTGCGATATGGAACATGAAAAATGAAATATGAATAGAGTCTCTCCTGAGCTGAACATTGTCCATCCGTCGCTTGGTAACCTCCTGCTGTAGTGTTGTGACGTGATGTTTGAGTGACACGTCGATGGACATAGTAGAATCGTTTAAGATCCTGACTTTTCGAATAAGGCAGACAATAATTATTGTTCCAAAAGATACCCGGTAGTAGGTGAATTTGGGAAGGTGCTTCCTTTTCAAAACTGCGGTGGGAAGTGTCAACAACTCAAGAGGATGTTCGAAAGTCATCTTTTAGCTATTTGTATATGTAAAGTGAACCGGAAAAATATTAGATTATATTTATAAAATATGGAATATATGAGGAGAAATGTCATTGTTATTTGAAAAATATACTGGGAAAGCGTTTTGGAAGAAGAAGGTGGAAAATGCTGGCGGGTTGGAAAAAGACGTCTAAAAACGGATTTGGTAAAAGGGGAAAAAGTTAGGAAAAACATTGAGGTAAGTGATGGAAAAAGGTGGAAAAAGCATCCGAAAAAGTATAATTTCATGTAATTTACTTATTGTATAGGTAGGGTAAACCGGGGCAAAGCCGACCAGTTAATAGTGAATGATTTTTTAAAAGTTAATATGATATGGAACTAATCTATTTTTTTTTTCATTTCGAATCCTACATTATTACATATCATATTTCTCTATGCATTAATCACATAAATAAAACAATGATTTAATAATTTAGTTATTTCTAACAAGCTGTACTTCGTCAGCTTTACCCCATACCTTGGGGTAAAGGCGACCTGTAGCTTTTTATGAAAATCAAAAGATTTGAACATTGCAAAATATAATGATTAGCTTCTATGTTATTGAAAGTATTTGTCAAATTACCTTTAAACATATGCAGAAAGAAGAATAAGTTATTTTGAATAAAAATAGTGATAGCTACGATCAGATACAATATAACCTCTTATTTTTGTTGTCATTCTACTGGTGACAGACTACCAGAGTTGCCAACATTGGCGATTTGTCACCAAATTTTCGACTTGACCTTGATTTCTATTGGTCTATCTTTTTAACGCAAGTGTTTATTCGTCTATCTCAGATCCAAGAGAAATAAAGTCGCCAAATGTTGGCAAGCCTGCAGACTACACGCAAAGGTGTCTAGCCTACAAACTATTAAATGGTCACTTTTACCCCAGTGATGAGGCCTAAATTATTTACGAGATTTGATGTATTTTAGACTTGAATTACGTTTAATTATTATAATTACGTGATGTGATATTGTTTCAACTATCAAAATATCAAATTGTCATACTGTAAGTATTAACATTAACGTCAGAAGTGTTATATTTCTGCCAGCGAATCTTCCATTCTTTCGTCGTCAAAACTGTTTTCGGTATAATTTTTCTTTTTTAACGTCAATTTTCAAGATTTAAGTAAGTAACACTATCTCTACAATGAAATAGATTTATTTTGTGCAAAGTGGAATTAAAATTGTTAAATAATAACAACGTTATAAGCAAAGTCACCTTTACCCCACCGGTCGGCTTTGCCCCGGTTTACCCTAATTACGTGGGTTTAAAGTGAACTAAATATAACTTTCTCACATGAAAAGAAAGTGAGACTAATTTTGAAGAGCTCAGAGAAGAGAAAGATAATTTTTGTGGCAGATGAAGTGTGTGATTAGAGGGATAAACTGTAGGATTTTGATGGAATTTCCTAGCTTAGCCTCTGTAAATTTGAGTTTAGCTGTCTAATGGCGGATAAATATCAGCGAGTCTTTTCCTGGGACGTGTAAACTCTATGGGCTAATCCTCTTAAACAATTATGGACCAGTTGATCGGTTTGTATCTATCCTGTTTGGCGCCATGCTGAGTTTTGACGTGGGATGAGGCACCTGCATTGTCATGCTGAGCCACAACCGTCACGTCCAGCCGCTGCAGTTCCTTTTATCTGCAACCCACCCATGGCTCCTCGCTTGTGTCTCCGAGTGTCCAGACTTTCATTGTCGACTATATTCGATCTCGGACGACGTGTTCTGTTTGCTTATCTAGGAAAGTCAATCCCCCGAGCTTCACATCTCTTCTTAAATTTTTTTCATATCTGTTTTTTCTTGCATTCTTCGCAAAATTTTTGCCTAGGTTCTCATTATATTAAAAAAAGATTTAGTGTCTTTTTCTATCACTTTTCCCTTTTTCCAAGCTCCTTTTTTCATCTTTTTTCCAATCAATTTGTATAGACCTTCTCCCAAAATTTTTACACCCCATTTTTTTTTTCGTACCGCTTTTTCTTACCCCATTTCTCCATCAGTTTTTCCAATACTTTTTCCTCTCACTCTTTTTTTGTCAATCTCCTTTCTTCATCTTTTTTCTAATCCCTTTTTTACGATTTATTAAATTTAAATGAGATAATATCATTGTTTCGGAATTAAACTTGAGTCTAGGATCGGTAATCAGTAGTTAAAGTCGTTCATCCTTTCACTTTGCCTCGCTTTGCCGTTGGGGGGTCAAGTCAAGTCAGGCAGGCTGGATTTGTCAGTAGGTGACAGAAGCCGATCAATTTAGTGAAGTTAATGACTGACACTTGACTATCACTATTGAAAGGAAGAGCAATTAATTGTTATAGAAAGGCTATATGTAGCGACATCACGATATTATTGATTTCTTAATCTCTTCCTAATGAAATGATGAATGGCTATTGTATATTGTCTGCACTGAAAAAAAAAGTTCATTAGACTTTACAGAACTATTTCTATAGTCGGGGATGAGAGCGAATCTTGAACGAATTTGATAAATTTTGTATAATTTTCAGTATTTAATGTAGAACAAATCTGGAATAACTCTACAAAAGTTCTGTAAACTTTAAATTGAGTCCGATTTAAAAGAGTTCAATAAAATATATAGAAAAATTCATGAAAAAATGTTGAAAAGTTTCGTAGAAATCATATTTGAGGTATTGAGAGTTTATAGAACTGAGTTCTAGAAAATGAGTTGCGCACTCGTTCTGTGCGCTGGTAGCGACTTTCTTCGCGTCTCCCGCTTATATCTTAGATTTTGTTTTTGTATTTGATTTTAGGTTTAGCTGCGATGCTTTAGGCGTGCGTTAGGAATTAGGAGTGGAATGCGAAAGTGTTAGGGTTCGAACCCCGTGGCGAATAAAAATTTTCATAGCGTGCGTTTATAAATAGTGTAGTGACTGTGTGTGTAATAATAAATAATTGTGCGATAATAAATAATTGGATAATAATAAGTATATAAAACCTTAATTTTTTTCGGCGCAAAATCGGCTTTCGTTTTCTAGAACTGTTCTCTAAAGTTTCGAGACTTCTTCGATATAGATTTCATATTAGCTGGAGTTTTAGATTTTCTAGAACTGTTCTACGTTCTTTGTAGAATAGTTCAACATACATTAAAACCAAGAAGATTTTAACTTTTATTAAACTACCCACCGTATCCTCTAGTCTAGAACTATTTCTGTAAAATCTAATGAACTTTTTTTTTCAGTGTGAAGGCCGTCGGCTATAACTTACTATAATATACGTCAACTTCCCTCTAACCAATACAATGTAGCCCAAATATAATATGAATCAATCCCATTGATAACTCTCTTCTCAAGTTTTATTACCTAATTACCTTTCAATCAATTTTATCCTAATTGCGGCTATATACATACTTATCGAAAATACAAATTTAATATATTGAATTAAAGAAAAGCTGAAAAGGCATTCAATGAAAATAAGGGGGAATAATTCACTATGTAAATTAAAAGTGCAAAACGACTGATGATTAATCAATAATATCGTAGTTCCTAATAATCACTGGTGAGTCAATAATTTTACTGACTAATTCAGTTGCAAATTGTAAAAATGAATGATCAAGATTTGATAATATTAAAAATACATATAACTCTTGTAATACTGTTAGAGTGATAATGTGATAAGCGTTTTTTGTTTGTGGAGAGAAGTAGAATTATCACAAGACCTCGATCAAGATCAAAATCAAAAGGGTTGATGTTGAAGATGGACGGACTGATGTCGCGGGTGGCCGCAGGTGGCGCTCTCGATATAAGCTCTTCTGACTGAACTGTGCTGATACGGGCTACGCTCCCAAACTCTCACGATGAGGAATGTGTCATCCTGTCAGTGAACTTAAGACTTGGAGCAGCATCCCATGGACCCATCACACGTCCTTCGACCAACCGATGTACTGCCGGCCTTAAGGTTGGGGCCTCAAGGCCCCTTCAATCCCAAACTCTCAACTACCTCTCGACGGGTCATCCGCGTTGAATATTCCTTAAATACTTTCCTCTCACTGATCAGAGGATAATATTTTAATGAGTGAAAAAATTCACAAAAGATTTACTTCAAGATATAAAGAATTTTTATCGTCGTTTTTATAGTCAGTGAAAAACTAATAATGTTTTTCCAAAATAAACATTTTCAATAACATTAATTTTATTCGGGAATTTGAATTTTCAGAAATTATTTTTTCCGTATTTTTTCACATTCGGGATTTTGGGTTTATAGCAAAAAGACATTCCAAATACTCACTCTGATCTATTTATACCAGGAACAAATCACTATTTAACTGAATAATTACGCATGAGTTGCATAATAATCCATAGTGATTAGATATATATTTGATAAAAAAAAAGATATAATCTGGGTGTGGTTTCACGCGTGGAAAAACTACCCCTAACCGGAAGGGAAAGGACTCTAATTATATATATATCACCATCAATACTTTCACATATTTCTAATATTGAAAATGCGAGAAAAAAACCGTAATTAAGTAGTATATTCTCTCTTACATAACAAAATAATAATAATAATAATAAAATTGATTCCATCATCTAGAAAACTCCAGTCTGTTCTTCAATCTTCAAAATGTGACTTGAAAAAATTCTAAGAAGAGAAGATATATATAACTTTTTTATTATTTTTTTTTATAATATGGAGGTTCATTCACGTATACTATTTTTTAGTTATACATATAGGAGATATTAAAAAAAAACCATCAACTTAGATCCTATGACAATAAGATAGATCGGTTGAGGGATGTTTTCTATATAAAGTAAAAAAAGGGAATTTTCATATATTCTCTCTTTTGAGAACATCAGGAATGCATAGAACTGATTTACACGCTGTATTATTACTGGCTGATCCCCAAATATGTCGCTCATTGTTAACTCGAGTCTCGATGACACACAGATGATGAATTTCCCTACGGTTCGAAAAGTCACAAATTGTTTCATACAAGTCAATCTTTCTCATGAGAGTGCTACTCTAATCCATTGACAAGTATAAGCAAAAAAAAATATGATTATTCTAAAAAATAATGTTATTCGAACGATTTACAAACATATTAGTATTCCACCGGATTCAATAATACCTCTCATAAAATTTCAGACCGTTCGAGCTGGCCCGCCTGTTTTCTTTAAAATCAATTTGGAAAATTAAACTTTTGAAATTTTAAATAATATTTCTAAAAGAAAGTGAAGTGAATTCGATTTTGTTAACAAAAAAAAAAATTAATAAATATGTTAACTTTAACTCACTCCAAAACAAAAGTTCTGAATGTTCCTATTACATGAAAATTGTAGGAGTTATATGGTTCAAACATGTTTTGATGATGATATATGCTCTTTTAAACTTTTCTGATTTATTATAAGAAGAAGCTATTAATTTTTTTGCCAAGCAATATATCAAAATTATACGCAAGTATCAAACGCTTCGTTTTTATCGAGGAAATTTTGAGTAAACCCAAACAAGTTACGCAATATGCGAGTTCACAAAATGAGTAATATGTTTTCTAACAGCATTTACAGAATTTTCTCTAACAAATCTTTTAGAAAATTCACATAATTTGAAGTAAAATATTCCCCAGCAAGAATTTTCCTTGCCAAATGTTTGAAAAAATTCCTAAGAGTTTGCAGAAATTAGCTTGAAATTAGCGTCCCAATTTTAGGGAAAATTTCCGAAAAAATTTTTGACAGTTTACAATTGAAACTTTTCATCAAAGGACTCGCGATTCATCAAATAACCACAAGTCAGCTTAATTCCGTCCCTCAGTCTCGCAAATTCTCACACAAATTTTCTCAACTCTCCACACCATCCTATCACTAAAACAACGTCCTCCTCGTTACCACTTTCAGGACCAGAGATCCGCTAATTAAACCGTCAAACGTCAGCCGTAATTAAAATACACGAAACCTCTCCAAGGCAGGTGTGACACGCATGCGGCTGCTCTCACCAGGGTTCATGGTATATCCCGGAGGCGGAGGTCGGGGCATGGCTGGGTGGTTGAAGGTGGTGCCGATATTATGAGTATACGATAAGTGTCAACTGCAGCACGGGAGATAAAAGGAGCGAAAATAAAATCCAGCCGCTGATCCATCATGCTGACATGGGTACAGCCGCGCAGCTCGCACCCTATTGGCTAGCTCCTCCCCCTCTGTTACACGTGACCCCAAAAGCCCGCCTCTCGGCCTGCCTCCAACGAGAAAGAGAACCTGGCACCCGTCTATCTGCTCCTGCGGCAGGGGGAGTCTTGCCCGAGAGCAGAGTTTCCAAAGCCTGGCAAAGACCTCGGGTCAGTCTCACCTGCGTCACCTGCGTGTACAACTTCGTTCAACCGGCCGCCTCCGCGCGGCCAGACCGCAGTGCGCTCCAGTGATCCCCGTCGGTAAGATCGGAGCTCTGTGATTTGATTGTGTCAGTGACATTCAACAATTGTGAGATCAGTATCCGAAAGCAGAAGCTCTTATCAAGAAGGATAATCAGTGAAATCCGAAGGTCTATAATCTATCAGAATCGCGAGTGAAATCTCGGCGCGCTGTGCGTCGTAAAACAATGCCCAATGCCGTTTCTTATCGAGCCTGCTGATAACAAACGAAACAATGTCACAGCGCACGTGACGCTTCGATAATATTGACCACGAATACCTTTATTACCAAACGCGGTGCTTACCAGGTGACAGTGTCTTAAGAGACGTGATGGACTCTTGACTCCACCTACTGAATTGCTTCCAGTGTTTGTTAAACCTATAGTTCAACAAAGTGCTCCGGATCCATCAGCATCAACTTAGGTTCAACGATTTCCCATTCATTTGGCCCTTTCATGTTCCTCTCTCGCGAGTATGATGATGATGGACATGGGCATGTACGGAACCTACGGCAAGCCTGACTCATATCCCAATTACGGTTTTGCAAGTCAAGCTAGTCAACCAGGACACGTCTCAGTCTCCTCATCTCCAGAGCTCGCATCGACGCACTACTACCCGCAGTCAGCAATTGCTCCTTATTCCTCAGCATCCTCGGATGCATTTTTAGCATCCGATTCTGGAGCATCGAGCACCCCTCCGCAGAGTTTTTACTCGCCGACTGGGGCAGTTTTGCACGAGGATGGAACCGCCATCATCTCGTCGGAGAATGGTCTCAGCTACACGAATTTGGACTATGCATCGTCCTCCGCGTACCCGACGCAGCATGCAAGCTGCCATCCTGCCGATCCCCATCACAGTTACCATGTACAGCCTTCCGGATACCGGGAAGAGCATCGGCATCATGGACCGACGATTCATCCGGGATCGGCAGTGTCGCATGTGAGGCCTGAGCATGAGCAAATTCATCATCAGCAATCTAGTCATCACCATGAGTCGGATTATCAGATCTCGCTTGGCTCATCCAATTATCTGAATCAGATCCCG
>CAJFCP010000125.1:524035-560594 GCA_904066005.1 Synergus itoensis | reverse complement strand
ATTCAAAGATATTTTTTGATTGACCCTATATCAATGATACGTTTGTTTGATTCAAACAAACTTTTTTCTGAGTGTAGCAGCAAATAAAAATCCTTCAATACAGAACCATATGAAATACTTCTTAACATATCTTCCTAGATCGAATTCTATAAGCTAATATGTAATTTGTATGTAGTTTCGCATGATCCTAGGGACATCTTCAGTCTTAATCTAGATTTTTGAGAATAAAAATGCTCAGATAAGTTACTCGAGTGGATGAAGAGGAAGATACCGAAGCTTACTCGGAAGCCGTACCTTTACAGTCATAAATCAAACGTGACAACCGCTTGCCAGCTCTCTATCTGTCAGACATTACAGTCGCTCGAATGGTTGAGTTTGCCGAGGAGTTTGCATATACGATTAGGTTTTAGTTTAGCTGTTTAGGTGCCGCGAATAGTTTGCTTAGTTTATCACTATCTGATAAGTCTGTCGGTTGTGGGTACAAATCTTAATAGAACCGTTTTAGTCAAAGTGGCCTCAGGGTGTTGTCAAAGACAAAATAATAATAGTAATAACAAATAATTATAATAGTAACAGCTGCCGACAATATATAAAAATTGACAAGTGATAGCTTATTCTGAATCAAGTATGTAATCATTAAAGCTGCTTTGTTCTAGCAAGTCCAAATACAAAGCCAATCTTCTGTTAACAAATATCTAATACAAAAAGAGATTACGAAATATTTTAGAACAAACCCATTTTTAAACCACTTTTCCACCCTACCCCCTACTGCCAACCCTCTTTTCTATTTCTCTTTTCAGACTTCTTTTAAAGAACCCAAAAACATGAAAAGTATAGACTTGTTTTTATTTTACCATTAGAATTGCATTCTCGAGTTATTTCATTATATTAAATTCATAATCATCAGCTAGTCAAAAGACATGGGCGTAGAAAATGTTGAATTAGTCGGATATAACTGTTCGAAACTTTATCCAGGATTCTTTATTTGTAACCTAGAAATTATTCCAAATTAAATTTTGCATTTACCCCAGCAGTAAATTCTTCATTGCGCGCTAGCTATTGCCCAAATCTGTCTCTTAGATAAGTCCTAAAATAGAACAAAAATTGTAAGCACAAAGCTCAGAACATTTATCAAGGTACTTTTATCAAATTATTCGATAACAGAAAATCAGTCCGCAAATCTAGTTAAATCTGAACTTATTACGGTGCTTTTATAGGCCTTTTGGATTGAAAATAAAACAGGGTGATAAGATGGATCAGATTCCACGATATATTAATCTGATGCAATTTTGGTCAAAAATTACTAATTTTTGAGTATTTCTTGACTTATCAGCGAGAAAAAAATGTATAAACAAGATAATTTTTTTCTGGTAACTTCCTCGACTCTATATCTTATTCAATTCTCTTTCGAAATAAACATATCTCATAACCTACTTTCTATGTAAAAGTAAAGCGCAACTAGGTATATTCTGTCAAAATCTATTCTGCTTTTAATAAATTTTAAGAAATATTTTCATTTTTTAAAGTAAAGATTTAAATTCTTTTCGATTAATATTTCGTCGTGACTCGAATTTATGCTGGGAAGGAAACGAACTTTTGTATGTAGTTTGGATCTTGGATGTTAATTAGCTTGTATTTCACGTAAGAAATCATTACTGACTTGACATTATCGACCGCCGATCAAACAAATCGTGATAAAAAAAACAGGATTTATTTCGTATATCGGAAACGGTTATCTGAGCGATTCACAAAACACTAATGTGCCACGGATTGATAAGTCATGATCCGGTTACTGATATCCTTTGTCATTGTCATTCCCAGAAGTCAACAATCTCTCTTTATAGACGTCTTCACATACTTTTTTAACAAACCTGAAAAATCATCTCGCGATTGTGTAATTTTATAAATAGATTTTCATAGTATACAACATAATTACCTGATCCAAATACAATACGTAAAATACAGGGACGTAGCTACCGCCGTATTAGCCGTAATCAATGATACGGGGCCCTCGAGCTTCAGGGGCCCCCGAGTGTGTTAGCAAAAATTCGTAAAATTAAAAATTGTAAATTAAAGGGGTAGAAGGGCCACTCGACAAATTTTTATACAGGGCCCCCCTAGAGTAAGCTACGCCACTGGCTAAAATAAAACAGAAAGATTGCAATAAAATCGAGAGATTTTCTCTCCAAACAATTTTTAACATTTCTATATTAATTTGATGGCTTCTAATCTTTAGTGTAGTAATTTTTCATGATTACTTTTCCAAAGAAACATGATGAACTTTTTCAGCAAAAATCAAAAGTATTAAAGATTGGCACCAGCTTGTAGATATATAAATAGGAGTGAATGTATTAAATCAATTAAAATTTAAATGCAGACTCTGCATTTAAGATTTTTATCTTGACAGTATGCGTTAATATCGACATGAATACTGGATAAGGAAAGCGTATGCAGGAAATCGTATCGAATGCTATTTCCAATCAGTCTCTTGATCTATAAATGCAAAATTAACAAATGATTGCTAGCACTGACAGTCTATATCAGTGCAAACGGTGATCTTGAATACAGGATTGCGAGTCAGCATTAATATTTATATACAGACAATGATTGTGATTAAGATACAGTGAAAATACGAATTCCAAGAATAAAATATGACATTTATAAAAAAGGGAGATTAAATGAGTAGCGATATTGATATTAAAATCAATTTTAATCATTTTAATTATTAGTTTTTTAATGTAATGCCTGAAAACCTGCAATACAAGCGCTATAAGTCACGTGACTTATACATGGTTTTAAAAATTCAACTATATTATAGTTGTTTAATTAAAATTAATTTCTTGTTGTTGAAAAATCAACTTTTTCTATCAAATTTCATTTATTTGATTGAATATTAAAATAAACCTCGACATAGACGCAATGATGAAATTATAAAAGAATAAATATTTCTGTTAAAAATAATATCAAGATTTAAAATTAATATTTTAATATTTTGGCAAATATTTTTCATTATTTTAACGGAACTTCTTTAATACGCAGATTAATATCATCTGCAAACATAACAAGATTCAATATTTTCCAATGCTATTAGGTGGCCAGGTAAAGTGCCTCACATATTTTACAGACGTCATAAATATACCGATAAAAAAGTTTGGAGTGGATCTAATATTTGTTTGGGAGCTTTAGTAGTTGGCGTTGAAGCGAATGATCGGATCCTGAAATTTAATATAGTGATCAAATATACAGCTGAACTTTCTATATGTTTATATTGTCACTTTTTATCTAAAGAACGTGTTAGGTTTGGTGACATAATAATTTCTACATACCTAATCTTCTTATTGCAGTTTTAGTGAAATATATAAACCGAGAATCACTCCAGTGCTGATTTCTTCATTATATATATATAGATTATATAGAGAGAATGATTATTATTATGATTATTATTTAGAGAGCAATATCAACTATAATTTTTTTATCTATATAGTTTTGAAATTTACCGACTTTTGAAAATTTCAAATCCATATGATTATTTTTTGGTGTATTCTATAAATCTATTATATATAGACGCAAATTTAGGGATCCACCCTTCAGGTAACATCATACGGCACTCTTTCGACCCTCTTGCGTCTTACATCATCTGCGGGGCCTTCTGGCTTTTAGCCTTTGAATAATATTTGAATTGCATAATGTGTTCTCAACGGGGGTTGTTACCGAATAAAGCAGATGATCTTGTGTGCTCAACGGATTGACTTCCTAAGCCCAAGAATTCATAGAATCCGAAAATATACTATTTGAAAATCAAATTTTATTATTACTATATACCAACTACAAGAAGAAAATTATTGTGTCAAATTTTGCCAGATTACCTACTTTCTCAGTGCTTGTCAGGCGTCAAATTTCTAAATCAACTGCCAAACTTTTTGGCAAAAATTCTTAAGAAAATATTGGCAAAATCTCCCGCGATTGATTTCTCGTTTTTGTACACCTTTTGTTAAAAAAGATTCAGAGGTTGGCTATAAAAAATTATTGTCTCAAAACTCAAATAATATTATCGAGAATGCAGATTAAAACTGACAAATACACTCTTGCTTTGAGTATCGACGGCTCCCATCCGAGTACAACCGAGCCAAGTAATGCTTAACTCCGTAGATCGAATGAGAAACTCGAGGAGAAACTTTAAACAGTTCCATCCAGTTATACACGCATACATAAACGCAATGATTAAATTATAAAAGAATAAACGTTTCTGTTGAAAATGATCAAGATGTAAAATGAATATTTCTTCCAATTATTTTTCATTCTATACTACCTGTAAACATAACAAGATTCAATATTTCTCAATACTATTAAGTGGCTACATATATATGTAAAGTGTCTCAAATATTTTACACACGCTTGATTGTAATTCTTGTTACAATTCAATTTTTAATTCTTGTTTCTACTAAGATCAGATCAAATTAAATCAATTGGGAATTCTCAGTTCGACCTGAGGTTCATTCGGATAAGAATCTTTGATCCAATTTTGAATTAGATCGGATTCAGTCGGATAAAAATCGTAGGTTTCTCCTTCGATTAGATCCGCGGATTTATGAGGATTGCCACCCTTGTTTTGAATTTGGATCAGGCCGAATTCAACTGAATAGAATAATTTTCTACATTCTCTTCAAAGAAAGTATTAAATTATTAATTAAAAAATTATTATAGAATTAAAATTAGAATTGAATGAAATTTATGGTAATATAGAATTGTTAAAATAATGTACCTAATTACTAGATGTTCGGGAATCTAAATAGGTGAAGAACAAGCGCATGTAAAATAATAACATTAACTAGCTTGAGATTTAATCAGAGGCCTCCGGGCAAAGTTGTAGACTGGCATACATGGCTTACTTCTAGGGTAGGGCTTGTTACTCGTTAGTTGTTGGCTTTTATCCGCACTTAGCTGTACAAGTGTACATATATTACGTGGCTAGCTACCAACACCAGGTTTACTGTTTCTTTCAGCTTCGTATAACTCCTAACATGCTCAAAGAAGTATCAACACTCTTAATAGCACTCGTAAAATATTTATTGATTCTTCAATTACGTCAATATTATTGTTCCATATCACTGTTTCTTGCTCTCGTGGTGCACCGCTTTCTGCTGCAATAAGAACTGCTAACTGATGGAACGTGCAGGCTAATTGCCTGCAATTTTTATGATACTTTTCAAAATTTCAATTCTTTGCTCCAATTAAATATGCGATATTAAGGGCATGTAATACTTTACCATAAGAACAAATTAGTTAAACATTAATACATTCATAATAATAAATGCTTTTATCTAATAAGAGTCAATAAACCTTCGCCTCATATAGACGAAGGTTTATTGACTCTTATTAGCTAAAAATATTTATTATTGTGAGTGTATAATTGGTTTAACTAATTTGCTCTTATAGTAAAGTATTACATGCCCTTAAGTTTCATAACACTGTCTAAGTTTAAATGAATTCTCTGAGATTTTCAACATTAAAGAGTCGTTAAAGTTAAATGATTAAGGGCGTTAGATCCAATTCCCACATTATAATTCGATTTCTTCATTTTACACAACAAATATTTTCGATTATTATAAATTTCCCTTTACCAGCATGATTCCCTTTACCTTTAAGAAATTTTAAAGAATTTAAATAGTTTTCAAGATATTTGAAGGAATTGAGAAAATACATGAGTGGTTTGCAATCCCGGTAAAATTTTCCTTGAGCAATTTTCGTCGACGCCATCAATTCTCGAGAAGCAAAGTCGAATTTAAGTGTGGCCAGGTCGATGCGTGCTTCTTGAGAAAAATACAGTGTACTCTGCGGTGCGGGCGTTAAGTTAAGGTTATAGCGGTGAAGTGCCGCGGAAATGAAAATCACCGTGAGCGAGACACGTGGACATGGGGTGGTTTTCAGGGTGGTTGGGGGATGCGGGGTTAGCCAGGCTTTGGCGGGTAGCTTGCGATGGAAACACGCGAGCGATCCTCTGATCCCCTCTAAAGATATCGGCCGCTCACTCACGCGTCCGCCGGCCCTTGCAATGCAACATGCCCAGTCAGTTGCCTGTACTATATGTATGTATTATATGTATATACATATAATCACCTCCACCAAGTCATTTTGCTTACACATACAACTTATGCCTTCACGCTTAGGTATAGTTTTTACTCCCCCGATTTACTGGTCAGTCTTCCAAGTTCAGGGCTGGCAATAAAAATCACAATTACATATAGATATCTGGTTTCTCATTTTTAGAGTAGGCTTATTTTTATGAAAAAATCACCTTCAGTCTATAATTAGTCGCTATTGAGTAATTTAATATAGACTAAAAGGTGGTATTTTAGAATGCGCAGATATAGGACCAAAAAGGTATAGAGAGCCGGAATCAGGCAAATCCGAGGGGCTATTCACTCTCGAATCTTTCGTTTTCAGCGAATACAATAAGCTCCTCGGGCAAAAATCGACGTTTAAAGGATTTACGATATTTCATTGGATTTTCAGGAATTTCAAAGGATTTCATAAAATTTCATGGGATTTTAAGTAATTTTAAGGGTTTAACGATAGGTTGTGGAATGGAAGAAGCATTAATTAATTAATCAAATGTATTAATATGAGGTCATCTAATTCCTGTCGATACAAGAAATTTGTATGTTCCTTACATCAGCTTTAAAATGTGATACATAATTTGAAAAGTTACAGTTGAAAATAAATTTTTTCAAAATTAGAAATGACTATAACTTTTTTTATCCACGCTTTTTTGACGTGATGCTGTCATATAGTTTCTATTAAAAATGAATATGGTTAACGTAATGGGCCTTGAAAGGGCCATATAATAAGGGAAATAAAACTGCTCAGTTTTTCTATTCGCAGCTATCACGAAATATGTCGTAAAACTGCTGAAACGACATAAACATGAGTACGAGTGACGAACATTCACTTTCGTTTCGATTATTACAGCGCCGTAAAACTACTTTAATTACATTTGCTCTGGTAGCCTTTGAATATTGCCAAAGCAATACAGTCCGATCATATATTCTCCGTAAATGAACAATATAGGTCTGAATCAGAGATACAAAATCCCTTAAAATTTCTTGAAACATTTTGAAACCTTAAAATCCGGCGTATATTCAAAATTCAAGCGATCATCCCCTCGTTTGCAATAGAAAAAAATGATGTAAGCGAATAATTTGTCCAGTTATTTTTATTTTTACTTTTATTATTCCACAATTTTTTTTTTTTTGAAGAAATATGTGATTAAATAAAATTTTCTCCTATAATTTCGAGCGAAATTAGCGAATAAGCTTGGAGCACATCTGCGCTAAGATTTCCTTTCGACTGTATTATTGTTGCAATGGCGAAACGGCTAGAAAAAGAAATCGAGTTTAGGTATGATAGATCGGGGAATTCGGTTGACAGCATGACGACTTAAGCGTTTGGGAAGGGTGGAGCAGATCGAACGCCCTATAGAGAATTTCAGATCTTTTCAGACTCCATGGCCCGTAATCGTGATGCTAGAGGCTAGCTGGAAAACTATTGTTGAGAACGATCCAACCAGATTTTGAGCAAAAATTCACCCTCCATCAAGCTCCGCCCCACAACTTGTAGAGATTCCAACCAATGAGTAGAGAAATAATAAACGTCCATCCGTTATAATCGTGAATAGGCCTTATATCCTTATAATCTTGAATTTATTTTCACGCGGAACATTTCGTTAAATCACTTTTTTTAGAGATGAATTTCAAGAGGTTTCTAGAAATTTTAATGGATTTTGACAATTTTCCAGTGATTTTTACGCGAAGTTCTTAAGATTTTTAGGATTTTTAAAAATAAAATATAAACTTGTATGAACTGATGAATTTATAAATGAATAAATAATTCTGGAGCAACTCTGAATCTCGAAAGTGTAAATTTTTTTATTATGAACGATTAGAAAATGTTGAAATTGGCAACAAGTTGTTGAAGGTGAATCGGGAATGGCGATACGAAACCGTTAAACGGTAGGAAAGTTGAAGGGTAAAAGAGTGGAAAATGGGGCTGTGTACTCTTAGAGAGGAATGATCGAGAGGGTTAAGCAAAAGCTTTAAAGCTTTCAAGTAAGGCTTGGTTTGCATGCTGGTGCAATGAGTGTCGTGATCTCACCCTTCGCGTAGCGCTCGCCTGCTTCTATTAATTCGATTATAATGAGCTTTTAAGTGAAATTCACGTAATCCTGAGAAGCTGCGTGATACGCGACTAAGCTGTCTTTGAAAGCCAATATGCGGATAAGTCGAAGCTATTAACTAAATTGAGTGTTGCTCCAGAGATTACTATTAAACGCGTAATTATATAATTTTAATTATATATATATTAAATATAATATTTAATATATTTAATATATATTATCTGTCCTTTACGTTATTTCGTTGAAAATTCACTTCTTTGGTTCAAAGTTCAATTATTTTGGTTAAAAATTAATTTTCTTTGATGAAAATTATTTTTTTTTTCTGAAAATTCAATCATGTAAGTTCTGGCCCATTTCTGTATTTTTTGGTGGAGTAAGACTCGGTTTAAGTTTAAGACCAACATATTGTGAGTAGGCGAGTCAAAGGGAAACTTCACGAATCGATACGACCGTCCCCGTTTCTTCAGCACTCTTTCGACCGAATCTAGAAAGGCCGGACTGGTGTCGTAATTCATGATTGTGACTATAACGTAACCTTTGCGTGAACGCATAAATACTCGTGACAATATAATCATAGAGAAGAGGAGGGTTGAATTAGCGGGTTTATTCGAATTGAATTTTCAAAAAAAAAAATTAATTTTCAACAAAAAATTGACATATTTTACAAGAAGAATAATTTTCAATAAAAAATGCAATTTTTTTTAATAAACCAGATAAACGTAACTTAATGCTTTAACTGATAGAGGTTATTCGAGGGTTAAGTATGAATATCATATCACATATATACATATAGAAGATAATTAAGGGTGTCAACGCCTCCTCTCTCTCGCACTTGATCAACTCTTGTCAGTCTGATTACACCTTGATTCCACCTCGAGGTGACTGACTATAAGTTACATAAACTGGATTCTCATCTATCCTCCCGACAAATAATTTCCGACAGTCACCCCCATCATCTGCATAAAAAATCAATCACCTGTCATGTAGATAATGCAATTCAAAAACTTGTGCTTCTGTTCTTATATCAAGTGTGATGCTTTTCTTCTGGGATGAAAAATTATATGTCTAACAAAATTTTTATTAGAAAATTTTAATAAAAAATACACATATTGAAGTAATATACATATATTATTTTATTGTTTATTCATATTCTGTTCATATATAGTTTATGAAGTTCGTTATAGTTCGGAATGTTATAAATCTTATAGATAGTTGTTGTCACAAAAATTTTCAAAATGCTCCAACTTTTGGAATTTTTATCCAAAATCGCTGGCTAACGAACTTGACCTTCATTTTAGGACACTATAATATTTATCGCGGACATTCGAACAACTTTTACAACTGTCATGATTTGCAATTGGTCTCTTAAACGCGTGAACGGATAAGTTTGATCACGACGCGCTTGAATGAGCGTTCAGTAAAGCGGAAGCTGCATTTTAAGCATCGCAAAAATCCATGATCTACAGTTAAAAAGAGAAAATATTATTATTCTTGCAGAAAAAGAGAGATCAAAAGAGAAAGCAGATGTGTGATCGATGAGGAAAACAAACATATTAATTTTTCGAGAATTTTTTAAATGGCATTATTTTTAATGAAATTTTTCATAAACCATAAAAATTTTTATTTAAAATCAAAAGTTAAACATGGGAGACTCTAAGAAATTTGATGATTGTTTTAATTTTTGAGAATAAACTATTAAAAACAAACAAAAAAAAAAAAAAAAACAATAAAAGTTAATAATTTACAAAAAATATATTTTAATCTAAAATATTTTTTGGTTAAATTTCTCTTTAAAAGTTGGAGTGAAGAATAAAGAACGCATCAAGTAGAAAGAATCTCTCGAACGAATGATAAACTTGGACAAGTTCTATTAAATGTCGAGGCGAGTCTAGAAAATATATTTTTTTTTTTGTTCAAACAACTCGTTCATCAATTTAGCACCTAATATAGGAAGTCTACCTTAGCAGTCGGCATTTTCCTTTCCCAAAGGGATGGAAATTTGTTAGTTAAGAACTCTTTACGTAAAAAAATTATAATTTAAAAGAATGATATAATTTTTAAAAATTTCAAACAAATCTACATGATAAATATTAAAAATCAGAATTAAATTCGTTTAACTTATTTATCAGATTATTATTATGTATATAGAATTATATAAAGAAATATATAAACATTTGAAAAAAAGGAACTTGCTATATCAAACTTTTTGGCTATATGTAGTTGGAATTATGAAGGACATGAAGAAATTTTTTTTATCAGTTATCCTTAGGACGTATCTCACGCGAGACATTCAAAGATTAAGAAATGAGCCAGAAGACGGATCATCCTTTTTCCTTCTTATCCAGTCTCCCTTTTACTCCTCAATCTCTTTATTCTTTCCCTTCATTGCTTAATCATTTCTCGCGAAAAATAATCTTCAATTTTCACAAATAAAGACTGTTCAAAATAAATAATAATATAATAAGAACTTTGATAAAGAATAACAATTTTTTAATTTCGTAGACTACAATTTATAGAACAAAAATTGATTTAAAACATTTTAAAAATATTTCAAGAGATATGAAAAGATTTTAGAAATAGAATACATAGGTAGAATAATATTTTTTCAGTTAAATTTCAACAATTAAATTATACAAAAAATATATACGTTTCAATCGTAAAATAAATTTGTCGCTATTCTTAGTCCTCAATTTTCGTATATGATCAGATTTAATCCACAATAGAAAGATATTACTTAACTCTACTTTTTCTCCCCGAAAGTGAAAGTCACGATCGTGTAACTTCCATTTATCTGACCAGCTGTGTTGGACATTAGACGGCTGTCATATGAAAAGGGTTTATCCTCCTAAATTTTCCTTGGTCAGTTTTGCAATTAGCCGATATAGAAACATAAACCAAACAGACACTAGAGTGTCAAAATATAGTGAAATATATGTATAGCGAAAAAAAATCTGTCCGCTTCGCGGGGACATCTCATTATGCGCTTTGAAAGCTTTGAAATCCCCTGAAATACCTTAAAATGAGCAAATTTAGATAACCCGGGTTTTTTTCTACAATTTTTACTTTATTAAAAAAATAATAGTGCTCAGCCATTCGAGTTCACGTTCTTGATGGCTAAACACTATTTTTTTTTTTTGAAAAAGTAAAAATTATAGAAAATAACTTGGGATATCTAAATTTGTTCATATGATAATTAAGATGTACCTTTAATCTAAAATTTCAATTATCATAATTATATTTATTCAAACAAATAAATTAACAAATATCTATTTTGTTTCAGCGTCTAAAAACAACCCCAATGGACCGGAATATATAGGTGGAGCGATTGTCGGCACTGGAACTTCAGTTTTCGCTCCGTCGGTAAATACGGGCCCGGTGACCTGCCTTACCGGCGGTCCCTTGTCTGGACTTTCCAACAGTTTCAATAATACCGGCCGAACGAATTTTACAAATAAGCAGCTCACCGAGCTCGAAAAAGAATTCCACTTCAATAAGTACCTGACAAGAGCAAGGCGGATAGAAATTGCTTCGGCGCTTCAGCTCAACGAGACACAAGTCAAAATTTGGTTCCAAAACCGAAGAATGAAGCAAAAAAAGAGGATGAAGGAAGGGTTAATACCGACTGATGGTAACAACCCTAATTCAGTCAATCAACTCGGTGGAGGTAGAAGTAATAGCAATTCCCCTACGGGGTCATCAAATATGGAGGTTGGAGGTCTTGCCTTGCACAACTTCACGAGCGATAATAGCCGAGATTCTCCGCCAACGACAAAAAAGGAATGACATTAATATTAAGCGAGAAAGTGATATATATTTTGTATTTAGCTCACGGATCACGAAATTATTATTACAAATAAAAAAATATTTGAATTGGCCCATCTAAAGTAGAATTCGGACCGGTATTTACCGTCAGTCGGTAAAGAAATTCGTAAATGCGAATTCCGTTATCGACATTTACCGACATTGAGACTCTTAAATGGTTTGAGGCAACCTTTGGTTAAGACTATAAGGTAACTCAAATATTTTTATGAACGGAAAAATTTGTAATAATTAATTTCAAATATTTTTTTGATTTACAGGCGATTATAAGATATTTTATCATCCAAAACTTTGTAAAAAAAATTTTGAACAATAGGCTTTTGTTGTGAAACCAGTCGAAAGCTTCGGATAGAATCCTATTCGAATGAGTCCGGGCGAATCCGAAGCTTTCACTAGGGAAGGGAATAATTGTGATTAGTAAAAAATAAATTGTAAATATCTTCGTTAGAAGTTCATTACGAATTTTCCCATATGCAGTATTACGGAATAAGTCATCATCAGAGCGTAGAAAAGATTACTTTTTCTCCTGATAACGCATATATACAAGTAATCACACGAACCTCCGACAACAAATCGAACTTTTTTCTTTTCAAACCTTTATCACGCAACCATAATTTAAGAACTGTGGAAAATATAGCGTGAGAGAAGGTCCGCTCGTGCCGTAAAGGATTTCGTGGTCCGTGACAGACTGAGCAGTCCATAAAAAAAACTCGAAATATGTGGCACTGATCATTATCTTTAAACTTAAAAGATTATTTAAATCGGCAGATTTCAAATTCATTTTAGTGAAATTCACCAAATAGAAAACGAATGTTTGTATATTTTAAATAGTAATGAAATATTATCGTTAGAAAACCAGTTTGAAAAACTAGTGACGATCGAAATATAGTGCTATTTTATTATAAAGAAGGTCAAGGTGAAAAGAACGTTCTGGGTAAAAGAGGTTTTTTCGAAAAAGACGATTCTTATCTTTAATCCCATATGAAGAAATATCAAAATTAAATTGTAATTTAAAATTTATGGACAAAAAACCGTTTTACTCTAGAGTTCCATTTTACCTGCATTGCGCTTTTTTTTTTAATTTTTGACTGACGAAGATTCTGTGTACATATTTCATAATTACCAAATACTAAACCATTTGGAATAAATTAAATTTCATAGTAATATAATGTAAACTTTGAGTATTTCACAAAATTGAATGAATTAATGTAACTTTTGTGAAATGATAAAAATAATGTTCGTACCATTTCACATGGTAGCGTTGTATTTGATAAAATTATTTAATTCCATTGGAATATTCTATTTGTGTATACATGTAAATAGGATTTATGCAAATCTTAAGCAACGTAATGTAGAAAAATTTGAATCTTTGAATAAAAATTTACTTTATAGCATTTTTCTTGTAAAAAAATGAAAGAATTAAAATTCTGTTAGATTTAACTACATTGTAGTGCAGGTTTGCATAAGCTTCAACTAAGTTAATAAATTAACTAAATAATTTAAGACATATATATATATAGATATGTATATGATTATAATATTTAAACTATGTCATTAGTCATGGGTTTTTGTGATCCACGAAAGACTCTGTACCTATAAGGAATTCCTATTACTTTAAATTGTAATTAATTTATCAGTAATGTCCTGTAGGAAGTTATAGAGTGGAATAAAATATTATTGTAATTAAGCAGGAAAATTATTAAATTGTACTTTATTTTTCCCAGTTTTTCCTTCCTTTTAGTTTTACATTTTTTAAGGCCATATATCACCTCTCAGATCCCTACTTTACCGGCTTTTTTCCCGGCAATTCAATTTCATCGAGTCGAAAATTAACAAATATAAGTTTTCTCGCTCTGAAATGTTCCAAATTTTTTAAATAAAATTATGAGTACAGAACAAAATTTTTTTATTAGGGGCCATCCATAAACCATGTGATTATAGTTTATAAAGCTGATAAAGCAGATAAAGGCCAGGAAATCTCTGTTGTTCATATGGTAAGTCCTATATGCAGACCGCAAAAAAAAGGTCGCTAAGGTAGGAAAGGATAAACGATACAAATAAGATTATATATTGTAATTTAATTTTAACAATTTTTAAACTTCTATTTAAATAAAAAAAATACTTCATCTATTTGTTAGATATAATATATTATAATTATAATATATTATCATTAGAGCAGAAACCAAAATAGGATTATATTTTATAACTTCTCAATATATCCGGTAGGTGCGCTCTTGCTCTTTTAGACTTGTCAAATTCCTAACCTTAAACAAGTGCAAAACAGAAAACACAGAAAATGATAAATATTTTTCAGTTTTAATTGCACTTTCACTAATTTATTTACAATGCAAGATAATATGGAACGCGTATGTGATCTCATGGCATATCACAAAGAACTGGAGCAAGAAGAATTATTTTTGACCGCATTGTTGTCTAAAATTGATAAACAAGTACACGCTCTTCAGGTATGCTACTGTCCAACTTTATTTTTATAGTTATTATTTATACTATAGCAATATTACACGCGCGTTACCACCCGCAGGAAATATTGCATGATTTCAATAAGAAATTTATCAATTTTAATTCCTAGAAATAAAATTAATTTTCGTCAATTTTAAGACAAGTAAAGCGAATTTAGATTATCCGAGTTTTTCGTTTTTTTCACCATTTTTACGTAGCTTTTGGGTCCAACACCTTTAAGTAAAATGAACAGATGGAATGTGTTTTTTAGGTGACTTGTCTTATTCCTAAAATCTCCCCCTTGAAAATTAATAACTATTCCAATTTTTGTTACAGGTGGAACAGCTTCACTTGTTAAGTGCTGGTAAAAATTCACAAAACAATGAAAATACAAAAGTAAGCGAAAGGAATGAATCGCCTGAAAACAAAAATAATTCTTCAGTAGAAGAAGGACAGGAACTAGATCTTAGACCCGTCAAGAAATTCGACGTTTCCGAGTTCGAAGAAGAGGAAGAAGAGGAAGATGATCAAGTAGAAGAACAGTTGCCAGAAAACAGTGCTGACTTCGATTATTTATAAGAAATTCTAATACCTTTTCTATAAAGTTACCTATTTATTTTTAAATACAAAACCACAAGAACAATTTATTCAAACCTGAAATTCTGAGTCTTTACTTTAAAATATTTGCTATGATCAAAAGTAGAATTACTTTCGACCTTTAAAAGAGGTCTTAAAAAATTGGAAACTGTTTATTAACTCAAGTCAGATAAGGACATTTAAGGTAGACTAACGGCCTAGAAAGAAAGAAAGAATTCCGAAACTATAAATCAACATAAACATTATATTCTCATTACTTAACTTAGTTACATAATCTATCGAAATTCTCTGTAGCCGAGATTTATTATATTTTACACAAATCGAGCGTGTGTACTTGAATATTTGAACCTAATATGCGATAAAACTATTATACATTTTGTAAATTATGAAGGCTGTCCTTGCTTAGGATCTCCGAATTGTGCTGGATCGTCAACGATAGAAGTTGGCTTAAACTGATCGGCCATAATGCGTGTATAAAAAATGCCTATACCTTCTATCAGTGCTAGCAATACACCACCAATAATCGCACTACCAGTCATTGCTGCCACTCCATTTCTCGCTGCCAAAATAGCTCCTGTTGCCGACCCACTGATTATCGAATTCCAAGGATCTTCTTTTCGCCTGAAGTGGACAAGGGTGCAGTCGATTGTAGAAAAGGTGCCACCCCAAACGGCAAAATTACCGGCTAAGACGGGGGCTCGTTGCTGAACTGCCATTATGCTTCCTATGAAACGTTTATTGAATCCACTAGGTGCATTTCGAAATCCCTTGAAGGAGTGAAATAAGGCGCCACCGATGGCTCCCATCGTAAAGGCTCCGCCACAATCGTCAACTATTCGCCATGGACAAGGTTCTCTCGTGTATTCCTCCATTTCTTATCTTGAGGTTGTGCTGTAAAATAGAAAATTTATTAGTAAAAAGTTCTGAATGTTCAAAATTTCTGGTATATGAAAAATTAGAGCTTGGGTTAAGAAGAGGGGTTGATCACTTTTCAAATCTGGATAGTACACTCGATCGTACAATCATTTGAAATTTCTTGAAATCTTTTGCAATTTATTAAGGGTGTTGCAGAAAAATCTTTTAAAGTCTCTTAAAATTTCCTGACATTCGACAAAATCCCTTGAAATTAATAAAAATCATTCGGGTCTTCTTAAAATAACCAAAAATTCTCTAAAGATCTCTTGAAAACTTTTAAATTTCACGAGAACTTATAAAGTTACTTACAATAATACAGAAAATAAAAGCACAAATGTTATGTTGATATAAAAAAATCAATACAAATTCTTATAGAATTAAAAAATTATTATATTCTATCATATAATATTACTGCTATCATGTAGAATTTGATTTAGACAAATGCTAAATTTGCTGAAATCGAATATACTTGAGAGAATTTTGGAAAATACGAATCTATAACCAATTATGACAAAAATTCACTCCACAACAAGCTAATGATCGAATCAATGAATTAATAAGCAAATTATATCAAGATAATAAAAACACAGTAATTTAAAATCAAATACTTACTATTTCTAGGTTTATAAGTCGTATATGTCTACAATCGTCTGTCGAACAGGAAAAATCATGCGGTTACGAAAAGTAAGGTTAGAGTGATGAAATCACATCACATAAGTTAAGAAAATTACTGACACGTTTCTTGCGCGATTACGATTAGAGAATTGTTGAACTATTTATTAGGTTTGATTCATTGGAGGTAATTTTATTGATTACTTATCACAAAATAAGGGCTAAATAGGTTAAACTAAATCATTTACTACTCGATTTACTCATTTACTGAAGCGAGCGAAAAAATATTAATTATTATCGGGAGAGAATCGAGAGAATCGTCGCGCCTGTGTTTGCAGAACCGGCTAGTCAAATGATATTTGAATAAAAGATTGTTATTTATTTCCCTCTCTCTTTATCGACATTCCGCGAATGAAACTAAACTCCTAGAATTAATTTAACTACCAAGTTATAAAAAAACTAGAATGATTTTATTATTTTAAAATTCTTAATTCTTTCTTTCTCATTCTTGAGAAGTTGTTTTGATTTTTATTAAATCTCCTTGGAATTTCTTCATAGATTGAAAGCCAATCAGATCGCTGTTTCTTCTGACATGTGACTCAGTTCAACCAATGAAATTGCGAATCCGATAGCTCATGAGGTGGGAAATTTAAATCAAATATTTGTGTATTCTTTTTTAAAATCTGAAATTTCTTTTTATAATTTATAGCACAAATAATAGATTTGCGTTATACGTTATTGAGAGTATGTATTATACTGTATTTTAGTAGTAATTCTTGGATTAACATATTCTCTCCGCGATTTAAAGCGCAACTACAAAGTTCTAAAATAGGTAACCGAAACCATATCCAAAAATAAATCAGGTCTCACTCGTCTTCGGAATCTCGTCGCTCTATGAGTGGAAAATTACAATTTTTGCTTTTCTTCACCGAATTCGAGTTATAAAAGTGCTTTAATTTAAGAAAAGGTAAGAACTCTAAAAAATCGTATAATATTTATCTCGAATTGCAAAAGTTTAATTATATTAAATTTATAAAGATGTTTTACGTTCCAGCGGAAAATTAAAACATTCGAGCGAATAGTCTGAGAGCTAAATTCAGATTGCTGACGAGTTTTGTAAACGTCAGGTTTGAAGAATTTTAAGAGAAGAGATTTAAAGTTTTTTAAAACAAAAATGTCAGAAACCGAAAATTGTAAAGCTGCTGGAGATTCTGGGAAAGTAGACAATATTAAACCTACAGATGCAGTTGCAACAGAAAAATCTACGGAAAATGATGTCACTGTGGCAGCTGAAAACGGAAATGGAGAGTGTTTGGGAAAAATAATTCGAGAGGAAAATTGTACATTACCAGCAAAGGAGAAAATGGATGAACAGCTTGCAAAAGTGAGTTGAATTAAAAAAGGGATTATCTATTGTAGAAGTTAATTTTAATTTTAATTTTTAAATTATTAAAAAAGTGATTGAATAAAAATGTTCCAAATAAATAAAAATAAATCACTTTTTTAATTAACGTAATTATTGATATTTCAGGGTGTTGGAGACTAATTCTAATTGAAATAAAATGAAAATATTGAATTTTGAAGTTAGATTTTGAATTTTTCGTTTTATGTAAAAATATTTATCTATAATTTTCGTTGAATAAAATGGAGAAGGGAATTTTGAGCTTAACATTTGGGACTAACGCCCTTTAAAATTAAAATTCAATTTTGTTGATAGGGTGACGGTGAGATAACAAAGGTGACAGAAGCAAAACCCACTTCCGCAGCTGTGTTAAATTTAGAGCTAGAAATTCAGGTATGAAAACTACTCTGTGAAAAATTTCGGGTAAAAATCCCATCCAAATAAATCAGGTTTTCAGGCATCACATTAAAAAACTAACAATTAAACTTAATTGTTCTTAGCAGATAAACGTAAAGTTTATCTGATAAAAATAAACGTAAAGCAAAATCGAATTTTAATTCCTTATATTCCCTCGATTTATATATTTTCGTTATCCTTATATGTATTTCTTGGAGGCAGCGTGGCTCAGATGGCAAGGCATTTGGCCCATATTTCAGTAATGAAGGTCAGTCACGCTGTCGCGGGTTCAAATCCCAATGCGGAGACGAAAATTCGAAAGAATTTCTTCTTTTCCATGGTTGGTTGTTATTCTTATCCTTTAAATCCTAATCCCTTAATTAAAAAATTGAAAATTGACTTATCTTGATCCATAATTAGTAAAATTAATAATACTACCGTAATAGTAAACTTAATTACTATACTAAACTACTAATTACTATATCTTCTATAAAAATCTTTTGGAGATCGTTTTCATAAATTTTTCAACTCTTTTAAAATTCCTTTGAAATCCATAAAATTAATAAAAATCTGTTAGCACCTCTTGAAATGTTTTAAAAACCTTTAATCTTTTTTATTCCATAAAATTCCTTAAACAACAACAACAACAACAAAAACAATATATATATATATATATATGGTAACATTATTTGAACGCTTTACCAGTTGGTATAACAAATTTTTGAATTTTTTTGAAAAATCGAAAATTGAATTTTTTTTAGTTAAAATTATAAAACAGTTTCTAATTCTAGTACGAAAATTGTTTTTCATTAAATAGAAAAGGACACATGAACGGGATAATTATCAGAAAAAATTGTTGGAAACTGAAAATAAATTAGCTGCTCTCCAAGCTTCATACAATGCAGTTACGAATGGAAAAGGAGATGAAATAGCTATTCGTAGAGAGTTGGAGGACTTGAAAAATCTGTTGACCCAATCACAACTGAAATTGGAGGACCGCGGTCGTATTGTAGCCAATCAAGAAAATCAGATCAATGCTCTTACGAGTCAAGTTTCCTCATTAAAGGAAGTCGTCTCTATCACGAAAGATCTGCTGAATATACGAAATATGGAAGTCAAACACTTGCAGGTAAAATTCATAATTTAATAAACATTAGTTTATATTATATTCGATAATATAATTATTATTGTTGTAAATATAATTATTTTGTTTTCTTTTGTTTTGGATTGAAACAAGAAAATTTTGGTTCTTTCAAACAAATTTTTCTGGCCTTTACTGTAAACAAATATTTTTCTGAGTGATTCTCAAATTGAAAAAGATCATTGTTCGAAAAATCTTATTGAATAAGAATTAATTTAAAAAATGGTGTGGTATTAAACGATATTTTTTTAATTATTAATTTTGTTATAGGATAACGTGGATTCTATGGAAGTTCGAATTACTGCAGAACGTGAAAAACACAATTTGATGCTGACTAAAATGGATTCTGCAGCAAGATTAAATGCCGATTTGAAAAAAGAATATGAAACTCAACTTAGATTATTCCAGGACCTTCGTGGAAAATATGAGGAAAAGGTGACTTTACTTTCTGAAGAAAATCGTGCTTTAGAGGCAAAAGCTACGACAGAATAAAAAAATATTTCAGTATTTAGTACTTTCAAAATTCAGGATTTCATTTTTGTACGCTTTTTACATATAAATATTCTAAAAGTTGAATATTTGAGAGCAATAAAAGCGTCACTTTTATACACAGTGGAAATTTTTATTTAATTTTATACATATTATATAAAAAAAAGTAATAATTCTATAAAATAGATTTTAGTAAAGCTTTTAGGAATCTTTTGAAAATTAAAAAAAAAAGTATTTTAATACTGCAACGCGTTTATACCTATAAAAACGTAACTATTTTTTAAATTATTAAAATATGCCTTAAATCCATAGAGAAAATTAGTGTTTTTCTATAACATTCGATAATATTCTCCATTTAAATGAATGAAATTGATTAGTTTACCACATTTACTGTGAATTTCTGCATCACTTGACTTATTTCTGTGTTTAAACAAGAGTTTCGAGATTACACAGGTGATGTTTAAAGTTTGCGTAATAACATTACATGTTTCACTTTTGATTATAGATAGAAAAATCCCACTTCAATTCAAATATAATTTAATAAATAATACAATATAGAGTTCAAAATGTTTTTTTTGAAATTTTTATTATAATATAAATATACATTCTTATCTGAACACTCGCGCTTCACGTTCGGCTTTCTTCACCGTATAATACATACAAATAAATACAGTTTAGAAAACAATGAACAATGAATATCCAAGAGTTTTTTAAAAGGTATTGTTTAAGGCTTCTTGTTCAATCAACAAAGTTAAGCAGCGCTTGGCTTGGTTATTTTCGGATGAGAGCCAATCGCGTTCGTACAAAAAGTTCAAGCGTAAGATGCTGATTTTTTTCAGAGCGAAAGGATAAGTAATTATATATGTATATTAATTATAAGCAGTTATAAAATTTTTTAATTAAAATGAGGAAATCGAGTTTTGAGTTTAGAACTTGAATCCAATACACCCTATCCAATACCTTAAAAGATATTCTAAATTTTGTATTTCAAAGTTGCTTTATGGTATCCGTGTCCCGAAAAATCTTAAAAGTCTTAAAAATCTTCTCGTTGTCTTCTTACCAGGATAATATTCACTAAACATCTTTGAATTAAAATTACGTTATTCAATTAAGTGCGAAAAAAAAATTTAGCAAACAGTTCTTGTATCTGCGGTTGGGCTAGTGAAATGAACGAGTCAGTGAAAATAAATTGTTCCCTTCGTGACAGGGTGCTCGGTACTATCTGTAAAATCAGATCAGACAGGGTCCCTTTAAATCTAAATATATATATACTGGGTGTTGGAGTTGAACGTCCTGGGATTTCCGGTTCTTCGTACGATGCACTTCACTTTTATTTCCGCGCGCACACTTATAATGTTGTCCTCATCTTTTTTGTCTTTTAATTTCTCTCTCGTTCATCTCATCCCTTTACACCCCCACTTTTTCCATGCATCCCGTCCGAAATTTAATAGCCCTATATCCTCTAGGACACTTCAGGACTATTTCCTGTGAATTCATGTCGGACGAGCCGGATGGGAAACCGCAAACGCAAAGCCTTTTATGTAAAGAGGTTCACTTCATGAGACACGAGCTCATTCATTTTCACTTGTTTTGCTTGTAGTAATATATGGGTGTAGTAAAATTAGGGAATTTTTTTTAATCTTCCAGTTCGTAAACTATTTCTTATAAAAAAATGAAATTTTCAGGTAAACTAAAAAATTTAGTATATAATTTAGTTCTTGAAGAAATCTAGAAATGTTATGGTCTTTTTTCTCAAATTAAAAGAACTATATAGCATCGTTGTTCTAAAATAAAAGGAGGTTAAAAAAATTTCTGGAGAACTATAAACTAGAACAAAATAATATAAGTTCTAGGATTCCATTTTACAGAAACAACTCTGTCCTACATCTATACGCAATGTCAGTAACTTTATGATAAAAAAAAATCTATAGAGCATAGAATTTTTTAAAATTATTTGACCCAGTCCCAGTTTTTTGTCCTATATATATTATATATAAACTTTATGGAAAGAAACGGTCTTTTTTAAAAAAAATCCAGTTATGCTACACGTGGATTCTAAAAGATTTGAAAGTTGGTTAAATATTTTTGTACAATATTAATAAAAATATTGAATTAAATATACTAATAATAGAAATTGGAAATTAAATTAAATCTCTCCAACTTATCCTCCATGCGTATTTTGAGATAAAGAATTAAAGTGTTGTTGTATGAAATCATGTCTATAGAAATATTATTAACATAAAATCTTTTGAAACTTTTTAAATCTTCTGAAATCTCTTGAAATCTCTTGAAGTGAAGCTATTCACCTCTCAGTGATAAGAGATCGAGATACCAACAGTCTCTATCTTTAAAAGACAATAATTACTGTACGACTATATAGCAGGAAAAGGAAAAAGGAAATAAAATGTAAGAGGGATGATTGGAGATCGTCAAATTATGAATGCAACTCGATGTCGCAATGTTTGAAGAAAATTGTCGAGTTGCTTTGGTCTCTACACGTGCGCATGCACGAGACGAGCGGGACATTGTAGGCATATAGTACGGGGCAAATGCATCATGGTCGGGTAAGAATTGGAATTGCTCGTATGGGGGACAGAAAGACAGCTGTGGGGCAGCTGGCAGCGCGTGCCATAAACCTATGGGGTCTACTTTCAATGTGTGGAATTGGGATGTGAACGTGGATATGGAATGATGATATCCTATACTTTATACGTATAATATGGCCCGTAACTACCGGTGCTACACGTTTCTGTGGTTCTACGATTACTTTCCAACCTGATTTCATATATGTACTTAATTGTTTCCATATTCTTCAATAGTCCATCATTATTTGTATCTTTTTCTTTTTAATTTAATTGCTATGATTTTAAGGAATTTAACGAGATTTTCACGCTTTAAATAATTTTCAAAAAATTTTAATATATCAGTTATAAGTCTAAGAGATTTTGTACAATAAAATTTCAACGAAACATATGTCTATCCCAAACAGAGGGGGAGAGGGGATCAATTCAGGTGGTGTTGGGGCTTCTATTCGGTGAATGTATGCACTACAGTGGCAACTTGAACGATAATAATGTTCGAACAGCTGATGCTTCTTAGACCACCACCTCGACTCACTGGCTCGTTGGGGATGTTCCCAATCTTCGTCATTTAAATTTAATTTTTAGAACTGCGAGACCAGCTGCGTCGTTTTGGTCTCTTGGACTTGGAGAATTGCTCCCTCGACAAAAATACACCCTGCAAAAAATGTTCAAGCAGGGAGTAATTTTTTTTGCGTTTTCTATAAGATACAAAATAACCATTATATAAACAGTATAAAAAATTAAATTTGCAATATTAAATTGGGTTGGAATAAGATTTTACTTAACTTTGATGATCGAACGAGAAGTTAGAAATAAGTTTATCTGGTAATTACCATAAATATACTGAAAATCGCTAACTAGAATATCAGGGTGACCAGAAATTATACAAATAACATAGAAAATAATTCTAATACAAATAACTATTTCAATATCAATATTTTTATTTAAGAAGTTTAGTATGTAATATAATCTGTACATTATTATATGTGCATATTTAGGTCTGCGCAATAAAAAATGTGAAATATGAAAATCTTTAAAAAAGCAGGGCAGCCATCAAAAAAGATTAGAATTTCATTCAACTTTTTTAAAAGCTCTGCAGAGTGCAGAGTTTCTCTGTCACTTATACTTTATTTTCCTGATGGAATCGAAACCGTCCGAATATCAGTCAGAAATCAAAAATATTCTGTTTGCGTTTACAAGGTGAATAAATTGAGAAAATTAATTGTTTCCTGCATCCTACACTTGACAACACAGTCTAGAGTCAAGTTAGTGCTTTGTCATTGTTGATCCTGTTATTCTGACACGTTTCGATTTGTCATGAGGGTAAAAATGTAAACTTAAACATAAACGTAAAAAGAGAGAAGAAAAATGAATAGTGAAAGACATCCCCAGACCCAGGCCCAGGGTTCTGTTTGAATTTGCGAGGGTACATCACTGACCCAACTGGTGTGATGGCGAAGCGGGAGCCTCGTGGTGGGGGGTCGTCGAGGACCAATCGCCTTGCAGAAGCGAACCGCCGCAGAACGGTTACTCCATGGTTACTCCAAACTTGTAGCGGCATTCGCACGTGGACCATCGTCGCTGCCGGTAGTGTTCAAGTTTTGGCACGAAAATAGAAACATAATAAACGATTCACGTCTCTCAATACGTCACATTGCTTCGCGATTCCTCTTGCCTCGTGCCAGAAAGAAAATATTTCGTTTCGAGGAAATACGCATTAGTTTCGTTGCTCACCCGGTCATCGACGAAAGTGCATTGTTGCTGGTTTTATTGTTCTTGTAAATTTGTGTAAATTATCAACTATCAATTGTAAATCATTGTGCTAAGTCTGTGCCATTCTCCACTGTGTGATCATCTCTTCCCTTTTTTTCGTGCATTCTGGGATTACAATTACGGATATTGACAAGTGAGCTCAGATTCTCTGAAGAGAAAATTGGTAAGTGTTTTGTTTCTGTCTTTGTTTCGCCTTCTTGAAGAGATTTCGGTTGGGTTTAAATGGAGAGAGAGAAAAACGTTCGAAATTCAAATGTTGTGGCAGATCACTTTATTTATTTTCTAACTTATTTCAATTGCTCAATGTATTTTTAGTTTGGAATTTAGGTTGTCTGTAGAAACGCAATATTGTGCAATAATATTTATTAGAAAATATATTAGGAATAGTTTTTGATTGAATAGGATGGTTAAAATAGACAATTTGCATAACTCAGTCCATATGGAAGATGCAATTTATAGCAGTTCAAAATTTCCGCAGACAGGGTCACATGGCTATTGGCATGACTAAAGTTCTAAAAGAAGTTTTATTGCCGCGATGGTCGTGACGAAATTTTGGAAACATCCCAGAATACCCATAAAGTATTTCTTTTCTTTAATTTTCAAGAATTTTTTGTAATTTTTAATTTTAGTTAAAAATTTCACAGTTTCTTATTAATTTATACTTTATTTGAACTAAAATTTTTTAAATTTTAATCCTTCAGAAATAAATAAAATTCAGACTAACCTTTGAAAATAAATTTATTATTTATTTATTTAAAATTTCTGAAATATAAATTTGCTTTATTTAAATACAGGATACAAATAATTTCTTACTCCAAACATGCAATCTTTGGCATTAAATGTAGGATTTCACTCGATTCTTGAAATTCATACTTTCACCCATTTTCTTCCAGAAATTAGTAATTGAATGTTATTTACTAATGCTTTTATTATAATTATGTAGGTCTTTCATTTGTTCGAAGTAGAAAATGCTTATCTATACCTAGTGATAACGAATAACAAAAGTCACTGACCAACCTTATTTGTATTTGACTTGAGCTTCAAGTTTTTTTTTTCTTTGAATATTGTAACAAGCCAAATAGGGTGAATCCAAAAGAAAAGACGTTTTAAAAATGTATTTGATAGAATTGATTAAATTCTGATCCTGATAAAATTCTCGGAATCAGTTATCAGGAATTTTTCTTGATTTCTTCCTTATGAGGAATCTTACCAACAATATATAGACCATTTTTTATTGGAATAAAAATAAATATTGCCTATTGATAGAATCAGGAGATAGAGAGTCTTCAAAAGAATGATAAATAGTCGAGAAAATTAGAATATCAAGTGTTAAAACATTCTGGCTTAGTAAACTCGAACTTACTTGCTATGACAATAATCAAGATGTTCATCGACACAAAAAGCGCAGGAACAAGTTTTTTTAGATGGGGGGATTTCGGCCAGCTTCTGTATAAGATCGCGAAACTCGGGCCCGATTTTATTTATTTAGAATTTAGAATTCGATTTCTTCATTTTACTCAACAAATATTAAATTTGGAAATTTTTTCATTGTAGAATTAATCAATTTTTAACTAGAATTATGCGTACAGAGCGAGAAAATATCTAATTCAAATAGTTTTTAAGTAAAATGAAAATATTCAATTTTGAAGTTAGATTTTGAATTCTTCACTTTCTTTTTTCGCTCTGTATGCAGTCTTATATTTGAAAAAAAGATTAACATTGTTGCTCTGCAACGTTACTTCTAAATTTATTAAGAATCAAATTGAAAATTTTTTAAATTAAAGAAAGATAGAGAAAAAAATAATTGCAGAATAAAATTCTATGCCTACATCCTCTTAACTCTTAATTTGCTTTACGACAGACAACCTTTCATTTATCAACAAATCCGTTTCTGTATTTACGTGGAAGGAGCACTATACATTGTTATAGAAATGTTATTCTAGACAATTTATTATATAAAGTGTTTTCGAGCCTGAAGATTCCTGAGGATTTATTCTCAATCAATTACTGTCGAATTAACCACTTTTAAGCCAAAGAATCTTTATCTGCTGCTAAGTTATTTGGAAGCAAAGGGGAATGCTGAAAAATAGGATTGAGAAATAAGATGGAACAAGTGGAATTATTTCATTTATTTGGGTTTTGCTTAAATTTTCAGGTTAAATTTAAATTTAATTTAATTTTTAACAGAAATAAAAGATTTTATTTTAAATTTAATTTTAAATTTAAAACTACGATTTCGAGTTTTAAGGATTTTAATGTCGTCCTGCATTTTATTTAATTTAGATTAAAAAAGCTTTTCTGTTAGTCTTATTATTGAGCTTTTATATACATACATATTTAGTTTTGTATTGCTTATACTTCTTAGAAGGAAAATATCATTTTTATCCGCAAAATTTAATTTAATAAAATTGATGTTTAAAATTTGTCATTTTTTCGTAAAAATGAGACCATTTTCGCCAAATTTTGAAGTTTTCTGCAAAATGGATAGATGAACAATCTAGCGACAAAGAGCGCTAGCAGAAGCATTGCGGGCACGTGTTCTCAGCAAAGTTTATTAATAAACTCCCAGTCCGTCGACGATTTGTAAGCGTATAAAGAGACCGTGAAGCTTTGCAGCTTTTTTCATCCTGTTTTTAAAACTTACTTTATCTAAAGTCATATCCTAAAGTTTACTCTCGAGTTAAGATGGAATTTTGAAGTTAAAACTCGAATTTTTTGTTTTGCGGAAATTATTATTTTCACATATATCACTTTAAATCCTTTGAAACTCCATAAAATCTTTTAAAAATTTCTTTAAGGGCATGTAATACTTTACCATAAGAGAAAATTAGTTAAACCAATGAGATCAAGGTTTATTGACTCTTATTAGCTAAAAATATTTATTATTATGAATGTATAATTGGTATAACTAATTTGCTCTTATGGTAAAGTATTACATGTCCTTAAATCTAGTAAAAATGATATGAGAAACTTTACAATCCCTTAAAATTCGCCAAAATTTATTAAAATTCCTAGAAATCTCTTGCTATTCCTTAAAATTCCACCTCAAGCTATAAAATTGTTTTAAGTGTCTGTAAAATTTTGTAAAATATCCTAAAATCCTTGAAAAAATAAAATAAAATTGAAAAATAATCTCTAGGATTAACAGATCGTCTTTCTCCGTGTAATTTTTCAGTAAATGTGAATGAATAGTTGCGAGGGGATCAAGACTAGGTCATTATATGCACGGCTATAAGCAAAAGCGGCAATGGTAAAACTTTTAAAGCACCACTGTGGGACTTTATGTATACGTTGCAGCCATACACACAATGATTGTTGAGCGTGCACCGGTTTTCTGCAGCAACAGCAGCAGTAGCAGCTGTTGCTGGGGTTTAGGGCCTGTGCCATACTTGCCTCGCAGGATCGGGTGGTAAGTTGGTGTAGTATAGAGAGGGGAGGATGAAGCGGCCCATGGGCCCTACGTACCGTTGCACACAATGAAAGCAGACCCTTCGGTATAGTTCCAAACAGGACCCTTTTAAAAAATCGTACGGAGGCTTCATGTTATTTCTATTCGCCATGCCGTATAACTAGACAGTCGTATACCGCCTCAAATACACTTTCCCATTTTGTACTTTCAAGGTTTATGAGTGTTGGGTAATAAGTTACTTTTTCCTATCTTAAAAACGTGATGTTACCATATATCTCGAAAATATTGAAGGTATTGTTCAATTTTTCTCTAAAAACTGATTGGTTTTTTCATGGAGATTGCGCGAATAGTGTGAATGTACCGAATTTGAAAACTACATTCAGATTATTTTTGGTATTATTGGCTTATTTTGAATGACATGATATTGTAATAAGAAAAACAAAATTGAAATTAAATTTTCTGTTATGGTAATTATACCAGCACATGTCTTTAAAGTTTAAAGTGAATTACTTTAGTAACTTAGTTATTTACAATGAGTTAGTACCCAACGCTGGTTCTTATAATTGAACGAATTTACGAAAATTCTCTGTACCTGGCTTCCCTCTCTTCCAAAAGATCCACAAAGGCGGATTTTACTTCTTCCTCATCTGAGAATGAACGAGGTCAGGGTCCTTTGCCCTAGAAAAATATGGTGTTCTCCCTTTTTTCTCAGATTTCTCGCCAGGGAAGAGAAATTTAAGTTTTGCAGCTGATATTGGTTTGAGGGCTGTATTCCATATGCTGCAGTCCTTTTTTATGGGTAGTAGGATATAAGATAAGGAATGTGTCCATTGCGATGAGAAAAATGACGAGAAAGTTTTTAGAACCGGGAATAATCCGGAAATTAAAGTAATTTTATTTGCCGATTTTTTTCATAATTTAGTAGAATATGTAGATTTACTCTAATAATTTGAAATGGCAATGTTTCATAAAAGTAAACTAATTGGTTAAAAATTCACTTGAAATTACATACAATCACTTTGAATCACTATAATTACTTAAAAATCACCTGCAATCACTATAAACTCAGGCCTGTCATATATTTATTTATTGAAACTGCGATTTCAAACTTGAAATTATCCAAGAAAGTTCAAAACAAGATTCATTATTACTAAATTTTGAATTCCATAGGACATAGTATATTATTATAATAAGCATATTTTTGATTTTTTTTTGTTACAGAAATCATTCCAGGCAACATAAATGCTGCGAAGTCTGTGATAAAAAGTTAGCGTCTTAAGGAGAAGGTATTTAGGGGAAGCTGGTTGAAAAACCAGCAATTGCCATTAACCTGTCGGGCGACATAGGGTCGAATTTTTGGAGAATGCTGATGCCTGGAGCAGCAGGTCTCAGTGCCGTAGGCACCGTCAGCACCGTGGGAGCTCCGGGTCCAGATGACCTGGTGACAGGATTAGGAGCCCTAGCCGGAACTACCCCACAACAAAAGGACACTACGTGGACGAAACTCTTCGTCGGTGGATTACCGTATCACACGACTGACAAAAGTCTCAGGGAACATTTTAATGTTTATGGAGATATCGAGGAGGCAGTAGTCATCACAGACAGACAAACTGGTAAAAGCAGAGGATATGGTTTTGTAAGTATACTTTTATCAAATCTTTCTACTTTAAATTATTAAAAAACTAGCTACTCTTGATTTTATTATTATCTTTTCCTCTACAGGTTCAAGTAGAGTTTTCCGTATAGGTTTCCTGTACAGGTTACAGTTTTCCGTACAGTTTCAGTTTGCAATACACTTTTCCATAATGGTTCCAGTACAGTTTTCTGTACATGTTCCACTACATTTTCGCGGAAAGGTTCCAATGTAGTTTCTCGTCCAGATTTTTATACAAATTCCTGTACAAGTTTCAGTAAAAATTCCTATACAGGGTTCAATACTGCTTTAATTATTATTTTTTTTTTTATTTAAAATGCGAATCCGTTTAAATTCTAACGCTTTAATTTTAATTTTCAATTTGAAACTGTGCAATTATAATTCTCCTCTACTTGCAAATATAATAAAGAAAGTTATTGGAAGCAGTTGTGAATGATAACGCACGGCGATTAATCATGACAAATATTATCTGGTTCTTACGGTTAAGACCGATATATGTAGAAAAAAGAAAAAAAAAAAAACGTTTTGATGGCTTTCCGTTGGCGATAATAAACACCTGTACCTGTTATTTATCACAACTTCGTTCCTATGTTTATCATTTTGAAGTGGCTTTCAAAATTATTTTCTGTCGTGTTGTATTCTATATTTTTTCTGACATTTTCTGGAGATTGATGAAAGGAATCAAATTGTTATAAGTACCTAATATAATAATAATAAATTAATAAAGATTTATATTAAATAAAGAAAAGAAGAAAGATATATGAAAAGCTAATTTTAATTACAAATGCAATTAATTATTTGTTTGATGAATATAAGTTTTGAGGTCTAATTTATCCCCTCATTTGTATAATTTCCCAATGAAAAGGTTCCGAAGGATTAATTTCTGAAATACCTGCTAATTATAATGTAATTAAGAGAACTGTCATTAGTTCTGCTACCATTTTCGCATCCCTCCATCATTTGTGTTTTCTGGAGATACATATTTTAAAATTTACAATTTACAAATTATTTTATGCAATGATTTCCAGATTTTTATATGGAACTAAATTTAAGGATGCAATTGATTTTTCTGTTTTTAGGTAATCATGGGCGACAGACCAGCGGCCGAAAGAGCATGCAAAGACCCCAATCCCATAATTGACGGTCGTAAAGCAAATGTTAATTTGGCGATACTCGGCGCGAAACCCAGAGGAAATCTGCAAGCGAGTAAGTTATCTAAAAAAATTACTTTTCAAAACCTTTGTTTAGTTTTTCGATTTTTATTTCAATATTCTTCAACTTTATGATCATTTTAAATTTTGAAAGTTTTCAATTTGACAGTAATTAAATTTAGAAATTTTTAATTAAAAATTCTTTCGTGAAATTATGACTTTCATTGCCCTAATTTAATTACTCTTTTTTTTATTAGTCTCTATGCTGTAAAAAATAAAAGTAACTTATTTTCCTATTTTTCCGTCCCATAGGGATTGCAAGCCTCTTAATTTTAAAAATAAAAATTTATTACGGAACTTAATCTAGAGTATGACATCAATTTCCCTTTTCAACTAATCTTTGCAACTCCATTACTTTTTTCAATCTATTATTCCACTGTTTTCTTTCCTTGATTGAATTCTAAAATACTCTATAGTTTTTTACGGAAAAGTAGTAAAGTAGTTGGAAAATTTTCCAAGACACGTGGCAACAATTCTCGCCTACTTTTCCAATTTTCATTGGATAGAAGAAGTTACGTGTTGTCCTAAGAATAAAAGAGAAAATGGTTTATCGATTTTTGTCCATGACCTGTATCGAGGCAGAAATAATACCTGTTATTTCAAAAACTAACAAACCCATAGAAGCATATAGAGTTCTGCCAAGTCAATGTTTATACACATGTATATAAATATATAATCCACAATTACTGATATATTATACATATAAAAGCAGGGTGTCTGTGGTTTGAACATATTGGATCCAAATTTTGTATTTTCAATCTTTTGCACTCTTTTGAAATCCCTTGAAAATCTATAAAATCAAATAAAATCCCTTAACGCCACTTGAAATCTTTTAAAGTCTCGGGCAATGCCGGATAAATTCCTGTTAGTATATATACGTATATTTCGTTCTTTAAATCTATACATATACTTATATACTTATTACCCTATAACGTTCGCGCAGCAGACTTGGTTTGTTCAATTTCCATGGGGGGTGGTTTCCAGTTGATTCAATGTCTTTACAATCCGCACTCGAAGAAACTCTGAAATTACTCTGAGTCGTTACATTGCAACAGACTAATCGATTATTTGCCATGAATTTTTTAGGAGACCTCGTAGAACCGTGACATGAGGCTTATGCGTGTATTCCGGAAAAATACTATGGGGAAAGCAAAGTGATTCATTTGACAAGAGAGCAGTACAAACAGTAATTTAGAGTACCGGGGAATAGTCGGGGATTTTTCTTGAAAATCGAAATTGGGTTTATTACTCTGTACGCAGTCTTATATTTGAAAAAAAATTAGCGCTGCAGAGCGAAAAAATATTTCTCTATATAATTTTCGTTGAGTAAAATGGAGAATGGAATTTTAAGCCAAATGCGAAGTGGCCAATCGGTGAGTAACAAGAAGTCTAATTTGAAAACATTGTTCCGGCTTTCCAAGTTCTCTGAAATGTCCATGAGACATCTTGAGTGCTCTGTTTTGAAACTAAAATAAACAGTCGAAACAGGGAATCGAGCTTTGAATGTAGGCGCGGCGTCGGATGTCGCGACTTGTGAATAATTTGCGACAAAACAAGAAAGACAGTCTCTTAGCGCTCGGGTTAAGGCAATTTTAGACTAAGGGTGCGAAGAAGAAGCCTCGAGCTATGTTGGCTCATAGCCATTTGAGAGAATTCGAGAACGAAGCAGTTGAGTGACTCAGTCGAAGAAGTGCAATGGCATCTTCTATCGAATGCACATTGTCGTTTAAATTCGAATGCGTCGTCTAAATTCTTTGACAGTTTGCACCCTCGCGTTCCTTTCGCCCCTCTTATGTCTCTCCTTATAATTCGATCCAAGAGTATTCAATTTTCAGTATTTACTGCTGAAGATCCGAAATTCGAAGCTAAATCATTTTTGTATGTATCTCTTCGCCAAGATAGTTAGCTTCACTGTCACTGCGGTTTCAAAATAAACTTTATATTTTATCGCCCACTTTGAACTGTCACAAAGACAGTAAAGTATCCGTCGCGAAGGACCATTATCTTTTTTTACCAATTGTTCTACAATTAAACTTTCAGTTGATAAACATTTTAAAAGATTTCTTGAAAATTTTTAGGAGTTTTAGAAGTTTTGAGAATTTAGAAAAATTTAGATTTTTTTTAGTCTTTTTAAATTGTTTCAAAGTGCTTGTTGAAATTCAGAACAAACTTTTGGAGCTGAGAAGGCTCAGACTGTTAATGAAAGTAAGATAATTAGGAAAATAAAATAATTAGGAAGCAGCTTTTAGACCTTATTGATATAGTTATGTGAAATAACTTGAATTTTCATCGAAATTAGTGGTTGGCTTAATTATATATAATTTAAGGATAGTCATATTCCTATAATTTTCAGACCTTGAATCTTACTATCATTTTTCTATTTTATTGTCTCCTGAAAAATTAAAAATAAATACTTCTGTTTCACTTACTAGGTCAAGTGACATTGAATGATAGGTGGGGGATGACAATAAAACTTAATGGATGTGATATCGACTTGGTGAAGAAGTGTCATTAGAAGAAACTTCACTTATGGTGACCTTATTACAAAAATTTAGATTAAAGAACTAAAAAATTACCTGAACCTTCGAATTGAAAAAAGCCTAGTTTTAATATTTTTTGTTTGTAAAAGGAAGAAAATTTATATCATTTTTTAAATTCTTAAGTCATTTAATAGTTAAAAAATTTCTGAAATTAGTTACAAATATTTCCCCATATATTCATTTTTTCATTTTCAATCAACTATTGCATTTTGTTGTTGAAAATTAATCTTTTGCTGTTCTAAATTTATCTTTTTGATAAAAAAATTTACTTTCGGTAAAAAAACGTTTTAAATTAAATTTAATATATTATCTGTTTTAATTTTACTCAAAAGAATTTCTTTTCTTGAATTTTTGTAAAAAATTACCCCATTGTTTAAAAATGAAAAAAAATTGACGTCCGAAGAAACTATGTAATGACAACTTTTATTTTTCAGCATTCCCATTCGCTGCAGGTATTCGTGCCGGTTATCCCACAGTCCTTCCTAGCCAGTATGGGTGAGTTTATATTTTTTTTCTGTACAAATAATTCTGAATTAATTTTGCTATGATATGATTTACACATTTCAATGCAATGTGTTTTTCACTGCAATCATACTCTCAGTCGAATTTCGTTCTCCCTCTTACGAACCAATTATTCTGTCACGCACAGATCTTTTTCGCAAACAAGAAATTCTCAAAATCATGATTCATAACAATTTTATTTGAGCATCTTCTAATATTATTTCTTAAATTTATTTCTTAAATTCATTTCTTAAATTCAGTTCTTTAATCAATTTATTCTTGAAAAAGTTTCTATTGATTTATTTACATGAAAATAAATTCGGTGTTTCGATGCAAAATTCTGGTAAAAAGAAGGGAACGCGATATCGAAGGCTGAGATTTGAAAAGAGGAAAAAATCCGTATTCCTTCAGGAGTAGATTTGACAATGCAAGCCTCACAGACCGGTCCCTATATTCCTTATTGTTCCCTATATTCACCTTAGGTCCCTAAAGTCCCCTTTTTTAAATATTTGGTTCCTAAAATACCCTTTTTTCAGTGAATGGTGTAAAAAATTTTCTTTAATTTTTTTTACAAAATTGACAGATTACAAGCTTCACAGTCTTTCCTCTGCTTCCCTGTCTCCCTCCTCCCTTTTTTTTCCTCTGTACCGTTTTCACGGAAATTCTCATTTTCCAAATTTATTTAGTTGAAAAGTTAATTATACCCATCTTTTATTTTTGAATTAACATTATTCTATATAATTATATCTATCTTTTGTTGACAAGCAAAACATTCAGTTAAAAGTTCACTTTTTAGAATGAAAATTTATTTTCTAGGTGGAAAATTTTCTTCTTTTGGTTAAAACGTAAACTTTTTCATTAAAAATTCAAAAATTTTATTTTTTGGTACAAAATAAACTGCTTTGTTTAAAATAATTTTTTTTGGATGAAAAGCAAAATATTTTTTTTCATTAAAAATCCACTATTTAGGATGAAAATTAGTAGACATCCTGGTTAATAGTTGAAATATTTTGTTAAAACCCCATTTTTTTAAATTCAAAATAATCCCAATTTTTCCGATATTTTGGAATTATTTTGGGTATTTGTAAAACTAATTTATATAAAAACTACAACAGACTTTTTTTTCTTTTTGCTTCACAGAATGCAAAAAACTATCTGATTATTTTTGTAAAAAAAGACACCCTATGACGAATAAAAAAATTACCCCATGTACCCTATTTTTTCCTCTAGGGACTGTGAGGCCTGTGAGAATTTTTTTAAAATAGCGACAATGACGTTTCAGCATCCTGAAGCGCGAGGGTTCTTAAGGGAGCTGCGATCCTTAGATCGGGATTAGAGAGAGCCTAAAGGACAGGGAAAGAAAAATTCAAAAACCCTGTGAAAGAAAAAAAGAGAGAAAGAAAGTGAGAAAGAGAGAAAGGGCTCGCGGCACACGCACACGTAAAACGAAGCCATGAAGTACCTAGGTGCGAATTTCTATCGGTACTCAGCTGATCTTTAGAGGATCGATTTTTTTGGTTGTGTTTTTTTGTTTCTTCTTTCTTGATGAAGTGACGTGAAGTGATGATTGCGGTTGTTGAGAGACTTGGAATTGTTTGTTACTGGTTTTCAGTTTTTTTTCTTGGTCTTTACCTCTTTTTTTTTTCTTCGCACTCTTTCTTAATCAGCATAATATTAATATGTAATCACTTGATTAATCTAATTAATATTACCAGTGTTTCGAGGAGATGAGGTCGATTATTTTTAACGCACAACGTATCGGACGAGTACATCAGCACATGCAATAAGTAGATGACAGAATTGGCCCTCATTATCGAACCGTGATATATATCTAGTATCTACTCACATCAGTGGACGTTTCTTCATTTTATTTTCTCTTTTTTATTTCCTGTCTTCAGAGGTGGGTAATTTACATATAAGTATCTCTATTTTGTATTCAGAATATCCATCAAGAGTCATTAGGATTTTTCTAAACGACTGTAGACTAATTTTTTGTTTTTAACGAAAATTTATACTTTATGGTTGAGATTTTTAGTATTTAGTTGAAAATCTATTCTTTTAGGGCAAAGTAAACTTTTTGAGTGAAAATTTGCTTTTTTTTGTTGAAAGTCATATTATTTTGTAGAAAGTTTTAATATTCAGTTTATAAGCCATCCTTTTGGTTGAGAAGTAAAGTATTCTGTTAAAAATTCATTTTTTTTTTTTGTTGACGTTTTAAATTTTATTATTTATTTAAAAGTTTATTATTAAAATTTACAAAACTTAAAAAATTCTAAATTTTTCTAATAAGGGCAATAGATCTCGACAAAAAATTTTATTTTCGACTTGACAAAAAATAGATCTGCAAATGACCTATGGATATTGAATTCTACATATTTAAAAATCTTATTTTACCCATCTCTGCCTACTTGTACTTTTTACTCTACTCTTATTCAACACTTTTCTATTCTTACATGTAGTGTGCTTCGATCAGTAGTTTTCTAATTTAAGTTTCTTTTTTTTTCTCATCCTTATTTATTTTTTTTTGCTTCTGGTAGCGGGACTAAAAAATGAGACCAAATCCAGAACCTTTCAAGATTCAGGCCGGAACTTCCGTCGAATACGAACTGTCCGTCCAAACAACGAAATTTATTAATATTTTATTTGCCACCGTTCTGTCGGACTAGATAAATCGATATATCGTTCCTATATAATTCCCTTTTTTAATCGAGTTGCATGAGCGAAATCTATCTCGAATACAAATTCGAAATTCTCTCAAAATAATATTGTTCCACCCTTTTTTATTTTCATTCTCATTCCCATTTTCACTGCCCATTTTTCAATATTCATGAAGTAAAAGTATTTATGGCCGAATTCATTTCAAATCATACAGACTACATAATTTG
>CAJFCP010000125.1:397516-521418 GCA_904066005.1 Synergus itoensis | reverse complement strand
CGTCGTGTACCTTATCGGTACAGTTTTTCGTAGCCAGCTCTCCGACTATTATTCTTTTTCCTCTTTTTGTAACGAGAGAATTCGTCAATTACCTATTTGCTATAAATTCTGTGAAAATTCCTTGAATTTTCTTAAAATCACTGGAAATCTTGTGAAAGATGAAAACCATTAAATTCTCCTGCATTTTTTAAAAATTCCTTTAAATTTTTTGAAATTATTAAAAATCTCTTCAAATCCTTTAAATCTGTTCAAATTGATTTAGTTCGTTTGTAACGAATGTAATTGAAATTTTATGAAATCTCTTGAAAATCTTAGAGTTTCTTAAAATTCTTTAAAAATTCCTTGAAATTACTTTAAATCACTTAAATGATCTGGAAATTCCTTAAATCTCTTTAAATCCCTGATTAAAAATGTCTTGAAATCTTACAAAAATCCTGAAACTCTTTTGAAATCTATTTCTCATATATTTTTAAAATAAAGTTTAATAAATTAATAGTAAATTGTAATAATTCTATCGAAAGAGGAATCTAGTAGTTATATTTATAAGTGGAATAAATACGGGATTTTTTGGGGAATTTCGTGGACAAAATTTAATAGACATCCTGTACAAAGAAGGGGGAACTTGAATTTCCTTTCTATTCCCGAGAGATAGAGTTGAACTCCTGCAAAAATCATCCCCTGTTTGCAACCCACCCTCTGTGAAACGTGATTGGCTAAGGCAGCTTTCCTGAGATTGGTGGATGATCCCATTGGATTATTATCCATAGCGCCGTCGCCCTTTGACCTGCGCGAATCGACGACGCGTTTCAACTTCACGTGGACAATTCACTTACACACCTATATATATATTATATATATTATACAAATAGAGAAATACACACATTCATAAATTCTACACCCACATCGGCTGACGTCCTTGCGCGAAACACTGACGTGGACTTACTCGAATAGATCGCAATTTTTTAGTCCACATTTTTCTGGGTCATCGTTCTAAAAAAAAAGATTGATAAAATTCATTCAGAAAAATCGAAACGATATTGTATAAATTTACAGTGCCAGAAATTTTCTTGTGACAATTTGCTATTCAGAAAATATTTAATTTCGAAATTTTTGGGAATTATTTCTTTAGTATTTTTCACATGTGAAATTTTGTTCTTTCGGCATTTATTAATTTTGAGGTCAGAACTTTAACCCAAGCTCCTTAATTAGTCCTGATAATAAAATCTTCGCATATTTTAAAATACTTCTAAGGAGTATTAAAGCTTTTAATTTTTGTTTCATTTCAAATATTAACTAATTTTGGAATATTAACTAATTTTGGAAATTATTAGAAATTAATTATCATTTTTTTTGCCGCAGGTTTCATATTTATTGAAGTAATATTTCATGAGTTTCTATGTGAGGTGAAATTTTGTAAATCTGCTTTAATAAATATTAAAGCAAATTTTACGTGAAGAAAAACTAAGATTAACAATTTCAAAATTCTTGAACTAGATTATAAAAGCGTATGCACGAAATTCTTAGAAGCCGCACAGCAAATATTACATCACTGGGTAAACATTTTTCCTGAAATTTATTTTTCCTCGTTTGAGTTGACTGACCTAGTTACCCCCTTTTTAAATACTTATTTTTTATGGGAAATAGATTTTAATATACTTTCTAGAAAATTCTATACCTGAGTAAATTTGAGTCATATTTCTACCCAAGTCACTGGTGGCTAGTGTAATTAAATTGGACATTATAACAGAAGTATTTCAGCTTAAATTGTTTGCAAATGAAATTTTTAAAATTTTTATGCCCTAGTAATTTGGATTATAGAATTTTTAATGCTTCAGGTTAAAAATTTCAGATGGTTGAATTTTCAAAGTTCACTTGAAGTCAGGAAAGTTAAAGATATAATTCTTTTGAATCGTAAAAATTATCAGGAAATCGGAAAGAAATTTTTTAGCCTTTAAAGCATAAAATGTGTAATCTTTCGCTGTGTGTAACACCTGACAGTAAAAAATGATTATATTTTCAAATAGTTCTAGAATTTATAGCCTTTCAAATACGTAAAAAATTTCACGTTTTTATTCTAGTCTCAATTGTTTCAATTGTAAATTGTTTACTTTTTAATGCTTCAAATTTTCTATTACTTACTTTATAAAGATTTTTTGACGATTTGCATCTACCTATTAATAAATATAAATTAAAAAGTAATGTTGAATTGTATATTGATTTTTTAATTATATTTTACAAATAAATGCCACACAAGATTATTATAAAGAATATCAGACTTGAATTATTGAAAATATTCTAATCGAGTTCTAATCGGTTAATAATGTCGTCAAACAGCCACGCATATGGGCGACATAACAAGAAATTAGAAATAAAGCGGGTTGGGAGGGGAGGGGTTCGATGAGGCTTTTCACTCCCACTAAATTCTCCCTATCACCCCCAAAGAATTATCCTTAATGACCAGGACACAAACTTAGCTGCGTGTTTCGAAACAAATATACGTGGGTGAAAATTAGCATCAGTGGATATTGCCGTAAATTCTACCCCTGTTTCGTCGCTTGGGAATTCACTAACGGAGAATGGGGTGGTGGGGGGTAGTTTTACCACGCGACAACTGAAGATAGTAATCGCGTCCGCTACCACTTTGCGACGGAAATCGTGGGCACTTTAGCTTCCGTCACAAAACATCTAAGTGTGTACTCCTACAGAGTGAAAAAATATTCACTTTGAGAGATTTAAAAAGTTTTTTTAAAAGGAATTTTAAAGGTAATCGTGACATTCGTGACATTTTTTGAAAATGAATCTTAAGGGATTTAATGGAATTTTAAGAAATTTTAAGGGATTTTAACTTAACTTCGGTGGAAACTATTCTACAAGTTCAACGGACAATATAATATTTATTAAGTAAAATGAAGAGACCGAATTTATTTTTCAAAAATAAAAAAAAAAAAAGTCACGTTACGTTTCTCTTCATCATCACTTTCCGCTTTGGAGTTGACTGACACATCTTTAAAAAGCCATGGCACGTTTAAAAATAAAACTGTTTTAACTCAGCAGAGATTTAACGAGCTCCACATACGTTTCTTCTAGGAAAGTGAAAAAAAAATCTCAAAAAAGAAAAACTAAAAGAAATATATTTTAGGAAGTAATTTAAAGGTATTGGATCCAAGTTTTAACTTCAAAATTGAAATTCTTTATTTTACTTAACAAATATTATAACTAGATATTTTTTTTCGCCAAATTAGGGGCTATCCATAAACCACGTGGACAATTTTTCACCACTTTCCGACCCTCCCTCTCGCCCCTGTGAAAAGTTGTAGAATTTTTACGCCCCCCCCCCCACCTCTATTCTGTCCACGTGGACTTTTGATATTTTATGAAAATATAGGTATTATTTTCGTAGAATGATGTACAAGTACTATATAAACAATTCGAATATATCTCAAAAGTGTATCTTGACTCTTGACTCATTTCAGTATATTTATCGCAGATTTATCGTATATTTAACGTGTGTCCACGTGAATTCTAGCTCGAACCCCCCGGACCCCCTTGTGGGCAAGCGTGGAAATTGTCCTAACCCCCCTCCCCCCTAAACTGTCCACGTGGTTTATGGATGGCCCCAATATAAAATTCAAAATTCTGAAATTTTTTGCAATTAAAAATTGTTTAATTTCTAAGGCTTAGAAATCTTCACTCAGAAAAAAGTTTGAATCAAACAAACGTATCATTGATATAGGGTCAAAGAAAAAATATCTTTGAATTAAACAAAATTTGTTTGATTCAAATAAATTGTCTTTAATTAAAAAAAATTGATTTCGTCATATTAAAAAAAAGTTCCTTTGAATTAAAAAAAAAATTTGTTTAATTCGAAGATATTTTTTCATTGACCCTATATCAATGATACGTTTGCTTGATTCAAACAAACTTTTTTCTGAGTGTTGTTTGAAATACCAATGACAGTTTTGATCCAACACCCTTAAATTTCAAAATTTCACTTTATCGACTTTAATCTCTTATGAGTAATTTTGGTTTTCGCTTATTTTTTGGATCTGATGTAATTAAAAACCTGTCAAATAGGAAACGCTGAAAATAATTGCCGATGTTTTAGAAGCTCCATCGAGATTGGAAATTGCAACGGAAAATAAAGAATAGAATGGTCTGGGGACAGTGAATTCGCAGACACGCGAGCTATTCATAATGCACGGACCTTCGTTTAGATGCAACCAAAAGATAATTGCATTGAAAGTAGTCTGCAGAACAACGTTGTTGCATTCAGCCATTTTCAATTTTTCATTTAAAAAATACGTGTGATCCATAATGAAGGTCTTCATTCTTCCTTTTATTGCAATTAGTCCACATTCGTTGCAGATGATAAAAAATACAAAAATATCGCAATTAAAAGATAATTATCTCTGCGATTATTTAAAAATATTAAAAATAGAAAAATAGAAACAACAGATAAATAAAAACTGTCTTTTGAATTAAACTTAAGGGTCTTGAGCTTAATTTGTGACCTCAAAATTCAATTTCCTCGTTTTATACAACAAGTTTATTACATATCAGATTTTTTCCGGTCTTTAGGCGAATTTTTTTCGATTTAGAAGACTGGCTACAGAGCTCAAATTTGAAAAATGAGTAACTATACAGAGGAGAAAATTATTTAATTCTACTATTTATTAAGTAAACTGAAGAGAACGAAATAATTATTTTTTTGAGCATTTATGGACTCGAAGATTACGTATAGATTTTTTTTCGAAGGTGTCACGAAGTATCGTAACAGGTGTCACATTTATAGACCCCTGGGAATTTACAGTTTTCTGCAAGCAATTACAGGTTGATATCGATTTTGGAATAAAAGAAGAATACTCGTACGTTTGAACAAATGTAAAATGCAGAATTGTCTTTGGGACACTAAGTAATCTATTTCCGTAGAGTTGGCATATTCGAGGTCACAGGACGAATATTGATTTCTTTCGTAGACTGGACAATGCTCATCATTATCGATCCAGTAAAAAGTTCAGGGCTGTCCAGGAAATGGAAGCTTAGGCACCTGGTTCTTCGAACTGGATGTGAACTGGTTACAAATCGGTTCTAATCTGTCAATCTTCCTTTTTGCTAAACGCCATTCACAGATCCTTCGCCTGATAGAAATTAACCTTTTAGTTTAATTCAGATTATGCAGAGTAAAGACTCAATTTTACGTCGAGGAATTGAAAAAAGAATTCAATATAAATTGCAATTTTTGATAATTCTTGTAAATTTTATATGAATTTTTATTATTCAGTTACCAGAATTCGGATTCTTTTAATTGCGTTTTTACTGAATTTAGAAGCTTCTTTTAGCTCAGACACGAACCAACAAATTTAATTTGTTGATATAAAGACATTTTTTTAAATGTTACAAATTTTAAAATCCATCGAAATCACTGGGAATATCTTGAAATCTTTTCAAAATCCATAGACTCATTTGAACTCTTTTAAAATTTTTTTAAATTAAATTAATTCACTTAAAGTCACTTAAAATTCCTTAAAATCACTTAAAATTTTTAAAATAATTCAAAATGTTTGGACAGTCTGTGAAATCTCTTTAAAACCCTAAGAGTATTCTGAATATATTTTACAATTCATGAAAATTACTTAAAATCTCTAGAAATCCTTTAAAATCCTTCAATTCTTTGAAATTCTTTAAAATTATTTAAAATTACTTGAAATCCCTTGAAACTATTTTTCTCGCAATCTTTAATTTCAATGAAGAATTGTAATTACATCTATTGTTACTTAAAAAAATGATTGTTAAATGGTTGAAAAATAAAAAAGAAGAAAAGCAATTTTGTCAACTATTTCTTTATGGCCATTTCAAGCTTCGATTAAAATGGCCATTATATGGCCAATGGTTTTTCTTATCGAAACATTAATTGAAAGAATTAAAAGACAGAAAACTTATTAAAAATAATTAGAATTTATTAGTACATTATAACTAAAATCTTTAAGTTATATGTCTACCATCTTTTAGAATTTTTTACACCATTATTAATTTAAAATTCACAAATAAAATTCGTCACGCAGGTTCTTATTAATGCCACTCTTTTGTCATGTCTTTTCTTCATATTGGTCGCGAGAGAATCCAGTCATGATGTCATATTCAAAACTTCGGCCTGCCAAGAAGCACCGCGTCTTACAATTAGGTACTAACGCTGGTGTTAGAAGATAATCGTGTGTCGTGTGCCGAGAAGTAGTTTTACTATACAGTACCTACACGTTTGATGTTGATTTGGCGTTTCTTTCTATTTAATTTGACGACACTAGATTTCTTTGACCGGGTGTCCACTAACCGGAAAAGTCAAGAAAACCAGAAAATAACTGGAAATTGAAAAATAAATCCGAGATACAAAATCGAATTAAAAATTGTACTTTAAATTATTTTTTAAATGTGATATTGTAACTAAAAGCTTTTTCCTAAAAAGAATTTTTTTAATTTCTTAAAATCCCATGAAATGCTTTTAATCCATTAAAAAATAACTCCTTACATCTTAAAATTCGTTAAGAAAAAACTTTTAAAATTCTCTGTAATCTACAATCTATAATCTCTTGGCGTTGGATCCAAGTGTTAAACTCAAAATTCCATTCTTCGTTTTACTCAACGAAAATTATAAATAAATATTTTTTGCATAAAACCAAGAATTCAAAATCTGACCAAAATTCAATATTTTCATTTTACTTAAAAAATATTTGAATTAGATTTTTTCTCGCTCTGGTGCGCACAATTCTAGTTAAAAATTGATTAATTCTACAGGGGCAAAAATTCCAATTTTAATATTTGTTAAGTAAAATGAAATCAAATTTTTCGATTAAAACGAAAAAATTAAAATTCTAAAAAACAATATTTGAAATCTTTGACATCCTTAAATTTATTTTATTTGTGATTTTAACAAAAAAAAATTTAATTTACAACCGTGAAAAACCGGGAATTTGGTAGGCGAAAATTAGTGGACACCCTGTTTGATTGTTTCATGCGTCGCCTATAATGAAAATTCACGTGAGAGCATCGTCATAGCATCACCAATGCTTCCTTGCGCTTTTCACACTTTTAAAGTTCTCCACTCTTATTCAAATTTCTCGATCGATTTTTGTTAAACATTTTTCTTTTTATTTTCATTTTACTTCAATTGAAAGACTGTTTTAAAGCACATACACAAAAGGCTATAACTTCCGTATCCGGTCCCTCAATCACTTTGTTTGGTGTTACGTGTTTGGTTTTTGGTAGTTACACCGGAGGGACATTTTTGGAAATCGGAAGTTTCAAAAAGCTTTCCCAGTAACCTTTGTTTTTTCTTTATTTTAATTTTTTTACTTTGTTTTTTCGAGTTTTTACTGTGTCTCAATGGCAAATGTTATTTTTTTGTTTGGTAAAGGGAAAAGTTGATACTTGGATTGTAAATTAAAGGTTACTGTGAATAGTATTTGGTGGATCCCTAAATGATACCTTCGTTAATAATTAGAATGCAATTTTTTGTTTTATTCAAGTTTAAAATTATTAGATATTTAAACCAAAATTATTTTTTATAATAATAATAATTATTATTGATGTGATTACAATCTTTAGCAAAGTATTTTTCCATCTTATTTTTCAGTTAGATCGTAGTGAAAATATGTTTTAGAATTTTAGCCACGTGTAAGATAAAGTTAATTTGTGTATAGCACAATAAAAACGAAGGTAGCATTTAATCCTAATTATTTTGCTTTATCAAGTCATGATTTAATGTTTACACAATTACACATTTAGGTAAATACACAAACAGAAGAAAAACTGTCGTAATACAATACCTTCTTGGTGAAGCCACTGAAGCATCAAAAATATAAAAAAAAGTGACTTTACTTAAATTTTTTTTATATTCTAAGCTATAAAAATATCAAGAAAAGGAAATTTCGCTTTTTTTTGGAATAAACTAGGAAAGAGAAAGAATTAATTATATTACGAATATATAGGTATTTTGTATTTTTGTTATATTATATTAAATAATTTACTTTTTGAATAAAGAAAGTAAGAAAATTTAGGGTGCAATTTGAAAAGATGCCAAGAAATTTTTCAGAATTTTTAAATATCAAACAACTTATGAAATTGAAAGATTTTCTTAAAGGATTTTAATAGATTTCAAAAGTTTTTTTATGAATTTCAAAAGTTGTCGTAGAATTTATTTTATTTCAACAGATTTTTTTTAGGAGTTTCAATGAATTTCGTAGGATTTTAAGAGATTTCAAATTATTTTAAGAGGTTTCAAATATTTCAATAGATTTTAAAAAATTTCCAAAAATTTCACAAGATTTCATGAAATGGGTGTATACCTGATTTCAAGAGTGATCAACCCCTGGAGCATTTCTAATTATCTAGGAAAGTTTCCAAAATTGAAAATCTTAGAATTATTATCAAAAGAAACTTCTTACTACTTTTAAAACTAAAAATGAAAGTTTTGTTAATTATTTTTGTATGCATTTCTTTTTTGCAATAAAAAAAATTCTCTGACTTCCAAAAAGGTATTTAATTACCGGTTGAATTTCCGAAAACCACATACCTCCGATTATGTAGAGGCTAAGTATACTTACGTATTTTTATACGCTGATTACGAATATCACGGTGAAAATTGGCGCAAATAAAACTTTAAAGATCGAAATCAAAAAAACTGTTGTAGAGCTTGATAAAATACATCATTTATCCCTGATTTATTTTTCCTCTAAAGTCATTATTTTTCAAGAAAGATCAGATTGCGGTACTCCACCCTTTTTTTTCTCAAAAAATAATGATTTTAAAAGAAAAATGTATATTTTCACGACCTACAATTTTTATCTCAAATATTTTTCTCTAAAACTAATATTTATCGAGATAAAGTGGTAAAAGCGAAAAATAAGGTCTTTTTTTATTTTTGACCTTGTGGATGTCATTTGCGCCAATTTTCATGGTCATTTTCATAATCAACGCGTCAAAATATGTAAGTATACTTATCCTAAAAAAAATCGGATGTATCTAGATTTCGGAAGTTTATTCTAATTACCTCTCAGAACAGATCTCTTCACATCTAGAATTCCAACTAGACAATTATAATCGTCAAACAAACTAGGATCACAAATCTACTCTGGTAAAAAATTTTCAATACGTAATCAAAATAATTAGATTCGAAAAACTGAGAATTTACAAAATATAATAAAACGAAGAAATCTGTTCAAAACCTGGGAAGCTTCGGTATGGACACTGTACACCACCCTGAACAAAATTTCCCATATTTTCAATATTTAGCCTCAACTCCTTCTAACATCCTGAAAAATAAAAAAAAATAAAATTCCTCAAGAGCAAAATATAGTTTGTTAAAATTAGTTTTTCTTGCAGTGTGCCACCTGGTTATATGTACCAATCACCGTACCTGACAGCCGCAGCACCAGGAGGCCTGGTACCACTTCCGACGACGCAGCTGAGCCATGCAGCCGCCGTAGCTGCTGCCTCGCAGTTCTATGAGTACCAGAATGCTGCAGCGGCAGCCGCAACCTACCCTGGAACATCATACAACTTCGCCGAGGCTTATTCGCCCTATTCCAGTGCAGCGGCCGCTGGTATGTGTTTGAAAAATGCCACAACCAAGAGCCACGACACCAACCTGACTCACCTACACCACAGTCAGCACAGCAGCAACGTCAACCAGACCCTACTGGCTCACCAACGCTTGGGAAAAGCGATCCTGCCACAATATCTGCCATCCATACTCCGTGGCAATGGTAGCGATTCTAAAAAAATATCAGAGAATGAAATCAAATAGAATTAGAATTAGGGTCAGGGGTCAGGATTAGAAATATTTAGTACATTGTAGGAAATACACTACCGCCTACCGGTCATGATTATGATTATGATTTCATCTGTTTTCGATGATCGTTTAAGTTCTCTTAAATTTAATTACATTAAAGATTATATTCTTTTTTTATTTAAAGTCAGTTAAAAGCCATAAAAATTCAACTTATTTTATTTACGCAAATAATTTTCGTTAATACCCTTTGAAACCTCTTGCTTTGATTATCATGGTCGCTACCGCTTTAATTCTTTCTTCATTTTCATTTATTTATACATATAACACATGCTTTTTATGAGCACTTAATACCACCTATTTTGCAAGTGGTAAATTCCACGCCCGGCTTTTAAAACGTGCGTACCACCCTTTTTGCATAATGTACTATTATTTACCATCTGCCGAATTTCATACATTTTTTGCTTTTCTTTTCATTCATGGTTGCGTTTAATAATTAATACAAATTTTCAACTCTAAAAACTAAATCAAACTAACAATTTTTTAAAAAATTTCATAATAATGCTCTATCTTATAGATACAAATTTTTGATTAACAATTTTGCAAATTAAAGTTGCAAATTAACCCAGTTACATGTAAATTATTAACTTTTAAATTCAATAAATTCCTAAATTTTATTAGCAAAAAAAAAATTCCTTTTAAAAGTCAGACTAATCCAATTGGAGATAAACTTCAGAGGTTTAGATTAACCTTCATTGGTGAAAAAAGAGAACAATACAATAATAATGTATGAGAAAAAATAGACAAAGAGGTGAAAGATTATAGTGGGAAGCAAATTGAAAACGCAATCTTGCATGTTTATGTTTCTAGCATATCTGTTATAAAATCGACATGTACATTAAATGCTGCGCTGTCTGTGGTGGTGGTGGTGGGTTAAACGGTAATTTGCAAGGATTGAGCGCTCAACGTCTGTTTTTATGTCCATTGTAAAAGAAATTTTCTCTCAATTTTACTCCATATTTTTAAAATGAAAATTTAGTGTTGGATTTAAGCTCTCAACTTCAAAATTCAGTTTTTACATTTTACTCAACGAATTTTATAAATAGGTATTTTTTCTCTCTGTACGCATAATTATATTTGAAAAATGATTATCGCTACAGAATAAAAAAATATATGATTGATATTTGTTGAGTAAAATGGGGAAATCGAATTTTGAAGTTTAAACTTAGATCCAAGTCTCTTAATAAAGAGAAAGTATTTTCGCTTTAAAATGAAAATTTCTTTTTTCTGGGTGTAATTAACAGTAATAACCAATTGAACCAGTTGGTTTATCCACTTCTGCTGAGTAAAGTTAAATTAATTCATGATTTATCATTTATTCGCAGCTAATGCAGCAGCCGCGAGTTATGTTACGCCCTACACATATGCAACTCTGCCTGGAGCCGGAGGTTTGCAAGCCGCAGCGACAGCGGGCGCAGCTTTTCCTGGATTGCAGTACCAAACGAATCCTCAAGAAGCCAGGCTTCAATAGAACAGCTCAATAACCTGTGGATCTTTAAGAAAATCGACTAATCTCGAATTCGTAATCTAGATATCGAAAATCTTATACTGTATACACTTCGTCTCTTTTTGTAAACGCTACTCATCTTGGCTCAAACCACTAACGAATTATCACCTTCCCATTTTTTCCCTGTTGGGAAATCATCTCAGTTAAAAGTTCCGTACAAAAAGTGTTGATGACTACAAGATAGGAAATTAGGAATGAAAATTTTCTAAATGAAAATGAAGCTCAATACTTCATTTGAGAAAGAGTCTTTTTACAAGGAGGTTGCGACTTTTTATTTACTTCCCAACGGCTCTTTTCCCTTTTCACAATTTTACAATTTGTTCTCTTTTTTCTTTTAAATTGGACATACAGGTTTTGATACTTCGAATTTATATGACTTCTTAAAAGCAATTAACTAATTAGAAATTCCGAAAAAAAGGAATACCGAATATATAAATTTACTATAAATTATTTATTTACTATAAATTTAAAAATTATAAATAAAAATATTTAATTATGAATGATCGAATTTTAAAATTTCCAAATTGTACGATTAACGAATTACGAAAAAGACGAATTAATTCTTAAATTCCCGAAATTGAAATTTGACGAAAGTATATTTTAATCTAGATAATTATTTAAGTAAGCGATTAATAAATAGCACCGAAAAAATAAATACTGAATATAAAAATTATTGAACAATAAAAATATCGTATTGTAAATGCTCAAATTTTTAAATTTTTAAATTTTAATTCAAAATTATGAAAAAAATTCAAAAGAATTCCATGGAATCGAAAATAACTCAAAGCAATTAAAAACACTTTTAAGGAATAATATTTAATTATGTAAATTAATATAATTTTTAGCAATTTTATAGTGCTGTAAATTTAAATGTGAATTTAAGAAATTGGAGGAATTTTATAATTTTTTATTTTTATAATTCGAAAATTATACAATTCGATAAATTTGGATATAGAAAATGTCAAAAATCGGGCATTATAATTCGGTATTTTTATTTTTCGTCAATTTCGGAATTCCATATTTATTTTTTGATATTTTTGATTACTCTCAGCAACAAATCTCCTAATCTCTATCTTCCCTAATCTTCCCCTAGGAGCCAAAAATTGGCGGAAGCATGGCGCAAACGCCTCCAAAGAGAAGTAGATGTTAATGTTATACTATTTATAAAACTGCGATTATGTCTTTCAATTTTTTTGTGAAAAAATAAATAAACAAATTGGAAGACGTGGTTGATTGTAAAATAAAATTAAACTCAAAGTAGAGAATTAGAGAAAAAGGTTTAAATTGTTGTGTCCACTCTTTCTACTGTAATGTCACTCTGAATGAGGCTTGCGACGAGGAAATTCTGTCGTCTTATTTTATATTCTTTTTTTAAAAGTGCGATCGCCCCTTCGTATTTCTTATTCAAATCGCTCCCGAAATATTGTAGGCATAACTGGAAAAGTGTTTCGTAACATTCTGAAATTGTTTTTACTTCAGAATCCTTTCTTTTTTCTAGACTGAATGTCAAATTGAACTGTCTCGAATCAATTATTATTTCTATTTTACTCCACATTTGTTTTTATTTATTTTCAATTAGGTTTTAAAAGTACATTTATTAGACATTTTTTCAGTTGACCTAAATTTATTTTCTTCGACTGACTTGATTTTCGAGTATCGCCTTATGACGAACTCTTCGTAATGTTAAATCAACGTTAAATTAACATTAAATCAAACGACTAATCTATGTTGGTAAGAAAAATCGTCGCTCGTGAAGCGCATCAGCGAAAATAGGAATCAAATTAATATTGTTGAACTCCAGCCGAGGTTGCCTTACGAAAACTGTCACAAGTCGAAGCGTGTCTTACTTTTGAGGCCTTGAATCAATGACAAAAGATCCCAAAGGGCGAATCTTTTTGCCAGGATAAAGAAAAAAAAATATATGAAAATGTTGTTTTCTATCTAATTCGTCCAAAGCACATATTGACAACTAATTGACAAGTGCCTTAGAAAAGCGCTGGTGCGATCGGTTAGAAACTAGTCAGTGTCACGTTTGTGTATAAGACGCAGAGAGAAAAGAGTGGATGAGTAAAAAAGTTGAAAAAAAAAGAATGAGAGAAGAAGAGTGAGAGAGTCAATTATAAAGGATTGCCTTTAGGTTTGAGGCCATCTAGTCTTAAAATTAGAGGTCTTGGAGTCCTAGAAATCAATGATTTGAAATATTTAGGAGGCTTAGCAGAAGTCGATAGACGAGAAAAGTTGAACCGTCTACTGTATAAATGTAATGCGAAAACACAGAATGTAGGTTTAGATATTATTATATAATAGGACGATTAGTAATATTAGCGTTATTAGAATGATATAATAATTAATTATTAATTATTATTAACGATTATTGCCATTATTATTATTATATTATTATTATTATTATTATTATTATTATTCTATGAGTACGATAGTTATTACTGTTTAAATATGACTCAATATTGCTACCGATTAGGACTAGAATTATATATTATAATACTATTACTAGCAAATATGTACTTAAAGAAAATGAAAGAAAATCCGAAAAAAGGCGCTACATCGTCAATGGCAGTCTAGGCCATGACATCCTACGTGCTTAGATTTAATGATTGTAATATATACATATATTGTCTGTTAACTACAATATTATCAATATTGTCGTACGACATTAGTTTAATGAAAAAGAAACAAAATATATTGTCTCTAAGAGAAGTCTTTGTTTTTCTTCTTTTTATTACTTTTTTGCCAGGTTTTATAAATATATCTCATTTTCATTATTTTAAGTTTAGGCAATAAAATTACATCTATTTTTTATAAGACCTTATCTAAGAAACGATGATACAATCATCAGTTTTAATTTAATACTATTTATTTTTAGAATGTATATGGAAATGATTTACCAAATTTTAGCGGATTCAGAGAATTTCTTTCTCTTTGCAGTTTATATTTATTATTATATTTATTATTATTATATTTATTACTCAATTTCTTCATTTAACTTAACAAATATTATTATGCACACAGAGCGAGAAAAAATCTAATTCAAATATTTTCTAAGTAAAATGAAAATATTGAATTTTGAAGTCAGATTTTGAATTCTTCGTTTTATGCATAAAGTATCGTAACTAAATATTTTTTCGCTCTGTACACAGTATTATATTTGAAAAAAGATTAGTGCTACAGAGCGAAAAAATATTTTTCTATAATTTTCGTTGAGTAAAATGGAGAATGGAATTTTGAGCTTGTATAAAATTTCGATTAGAACCACTATCTATCTCTTGAATACCATTTAAGTTTCGCTTCGCTCGTTGCCTACAAGATGCCAGCACCAGTTCCTCATTCAAACACTTAATTTTGAATTACCCTTCTTTTATCATTTCATTGTATGTATTCAGAGTAGGGGAACCGAACTTGGAACCAAAGCGGATGATGCTCAGTTATTCAGTGATTATTCAGGCATTAGTGTGTTCCTTTATCTCTTAACCAACTCCTGTCACTTTTTTTTTTATATTTCAATTCTTTACTAAAAATTTTAAATTACCATTCTAAAATAACAATTAAAAAAAAAAAAACAAAGACGTTCTCCAGGAACGTTGAATATCCTTCCGGCGTCCATGCAGGAGCAAGTCACGTGACCACTCATTAATTACGGTGAGAGAAATTATTTTTCGTTAATTTCGGGAATCTGAAATTAGTTAAATTAATTAAATTACGTGTCATTTATAAAAAATACGTGATATATCACACATTTTTTATGAAGATAAATTCCTTCTTAAAAAATGTACGTTTACCTATACCTAATATTACCTTTCTTCGTAAAAAAAAGACACAAGTTACAATAGTAATTCAGTTTGAATTTATTCGGAAAATACAAATAATTTCTTCCATTTTTGTTACTATCTTCCAATATTCTGTTATTACATTCTCAATTTTTTATTCAATTTTATCTCTGAATCCTCTTGCTTAGATGCAACACTAATTTGTGATTATCATCATTAGAATAAAGCATTTTCGTGTCTTGATATTGCACAAATATAGCAATTTTCTTCTAGGAATGTTTAAATTCCTGGAAATTGATTCTTGAACCCATTCTTGAATTTACAGCGGCTTTTGAGTAGAAATAAATCCGAACAGAGAAAAAGGAATGCTCTTGGATCAAGTAAACACGTTTATTTATTGTCCCTATATTCAACAAAACCATTTACTTGGATCAAGTATAAATGGTTTCTTGAATAGAGACAAGTAAATGCAGTTTCTTGATTCAAGAACATTTTCCCATTCCGTGTATTGCAGGTCCATGCAATCAGAACATTATTGCTTAATCATTCAAGTTATCAAGATCTCTGATGATCGGCAAAAATGTAATCACACTATTTGCTTATAAACACGATTAACTTTCATGAATATTGATAATTTGGGAGATTTTGTTTTTGTAAAGATAATGTTCTTATTTACAAAGCGATTTCATTCAGTGATGATTTAATATGCAATTATGCATTCAATATTTCGGTTGTCGGATAATTGTACATATTGTGAAAAATATAAATCTAAAGATTGATTTATAGTGATGTAATGTAATGTGATTAAAATGATTTAAAAATATTCTGGTGGAATGTATCAGAATTGAATATTGTCAATTTACTGTAAATTCTCTAAATTGCGCAATAAGTATATATATATATATATATGTATGTTTAATTTACTCTGCCACTTCCTACCTATAATATACACGTGCTCTAATTTAATGCCGAACTAAAAAAAGTGACATTGAATTTATTATGACATTTTTTCTCACTGCAATTCAGAAATCAGTGTTTTATTATTATAAAGTAGTAAACATTTGAAATGTTGAAGTTGAATCTTGAATTGTGAAAAGAGGACCGTAACCGGCTTTAGCGAACCTCAACGGTATAAATGCCGGCCTTTCACTTTAAATAACTGTGACACAAAAATGAAAAACCATCTGACACGTCCTGGTACTAAATGAAAATTCCAGCAAAGTAAATCAATCCATTCAACAAATATACATAAAGTATATAGTTATTAAAATGTTAATTAAAAGTAGTTTGAGATTTTCTTATATGTACATGAAACATAGCTGAATAAATATATGTACATGAATTGGAAATTGTATCATGAAGATAGTTTATAGATGCGTATAAGATGATTGACTTTATAGATGTTCCTCTGAAGCATAAGTTTGTTGATAATAATTTAGTTTTACGATTATAGCAGGTTAGCAGTTATATTAAAGTAACATGTTTCAGGAGAGATGAAAAGCATCACGCGAAAAGAGATAACAATATCCTGTGTGATGCATACTGAGTATACTCTATAATTAATAAAAGATAATAAAAATTCTTCTATATATTCATGATTTGGGTATCATATACTTGTATCATTTAATATTATCAATTTTTAAATTTTAACTGTTATCATATTCGCCTCGTTAATAAAGCTTTAGATTATTTATTGTGTTTATTGATTAAATCAATCGATATAAGGCATCAATGTAAATAATATGAATGATGTAATTATTTTTAACTCACCAAGTATATCAAATAAAAAGTTAATCTGCAAGAATTATTTTCAAGTGATAAGAATGCTTAATAATAAGGCAATGCAAATTTATAAATCTATTTCAAAGAATTCTATTCATGCTTTTGCACATGACTGTACGTGATTCGCACAGAATAGTAATTTACCTCTCGTTACATGCCTTTATTTAGCAGATTTAGCAGATCGTGTAGAACATGCATTTGTCGATCTCATAGGTCACAATGTTTCTGGCTGCATTATGTAAGAGGAAATCATTTGAAATCCGACAACAATATAAATAAATAGTCATCATTATATATTAGATAAATAAAAAAAAGTTTTCTAAGCATTTCAACATTTCCCTTTGAGACAAGGACATCAGTATTTAGAATGTGCAGTTAATATCGCAAGTATAATTTCTTTGTTTTTTTCTCAAAATCTTTATTCATTATTTAAAGGACTGCCGGAAGGATGAGCCTGAACGCAAAATGCGGTTTTTGCGGAATCTTCCCCAAATGGCTGCAAAATTTAGCAACGCCAAAAGCTTTTATTGTCGTCTATGGCCTCCTTGGGACAATTCAAAGCATGGCGTTCGTTTATGTCATGGTTACTTTGACTACCCTGGAAAAAAGATTCAAAATTCCAACTCAAACAACAGGTAAAGTGGACGAATTTTTCATAATTTCATATTCACAGGGATTATCATTTTTATTACTATTATTATTATTGTTGATTTCCAAAGATTTCATAATACAAATATTTTCAGCTTCCTTATTCATTTTAACTATTCCGAAAAGATTATTCAAACCGGAAATGACCCGGTATTATTCTATAATTTTAATAATTTTTAAATGGTTCAACTTTATGAACTGAAAAAACGTGAATAGTTGGTGCTGAACTGTGATAATTGTAATTTCTAAAAAAAAAATATAAACTATGAACTCGAGAAAAATTAGTTTTAGGAGAAAATATGCATTTATATGGGTTCGTATATATACTTTGGAGAGTAGATTAATCAAGTCATCTGCATTGTCTGAGGTTCTCTTCGTTCCTCGATTCTCATTAAGTATTTGCATACCAAATCTAGATCATATATCTAGGGTGAGATACTATATACATTATTAAGATTATAAGGAAGCAGAATAGTAATGCTTCATTATTTTTCAACGATTAAATTGATATTTATTATTATATTATGCATGTTTTCTTTTTCAAGTAAACATTATTTAAAATTCATTCTTTCAAGTGAAGGAAAACATGATTTTTAGGTTTAGATATTTTGTTCCTGGATATTTAGTTATAACTTATTCAAAACAGATAGAAGGAGATAAAAAGACATTTATAAAAAGTAAAAATATGGGTCTTTATCGATCTTTCACTCTTGTGCCTTCAATAATTATTGTCCTCGTGTTAAAGAGCTTTAATCATCAAGTCAACACGAACTGATAATAGTAAATTCCGATTCTAAGATTCTATTGTTTTGTAAATATAAGTATTACAATTTTTTAAATCACATTTCTAGAGCGAGAATTTCTTCAAATTAATGTTCGATTTAGTTTTAATGAATATTGCATCACAAATGTGTTCATTAGGATATTATACAGACTGACAATATTTGCGTACTCGAGTTTCCAAGAACTTATTCATCGATAATATTCGCTATTACATGAGAAACTTGATGTCTGAGTTTTGAGTAGAGAATATGTCCACTAGAAGACAATTTTTAAATTAGCTAAACTATTTCATGAGGAATCTCAAAGTTTAAAAGAACCATGCTTGATATTGACGTTGAAAGTATTATTGTAGAGTAAGGCACCAGCCTGGTCACGTCATTATTTAGGCTAACTCCTGGTGCCAAGTGATAAAGCTTCCATCAGTATATTCAGGTATCAAGACACCTATCAGATTAAATCTCATTGTCAGAAGATTAGGAATTTCCTGCAATCAAGAGAAAACCACAACTTGCATTTTATAATATTAGTAGGGGCCAATTAACTACTTAATTAATTCATGCTTCCTCTATGATAATTTATTATCTAATCCAATTTCTTTTTTTAGGAATCATTCTTTCGGGGAATGAGATATCGCAAATTTTATCATTAGTTTTAACATATTATGGAGGATCGGGTCATCGACCGAGGTGGTTAGGAGTGGGAGTTGCTCTGAGTGCAGTATCCTGCATAGTCCTGACTCTTCCACATTTCATTTATGGTCCTGGAAAGGATGCTTTGGCCTTGACACAAGAATACCTTGATCAAAATTTACTGAACACGACAGTGACAGAAGACCTTCCAACTTGCTCAGGAAGCAAATATACTCCTCGCTGTGATGAAGAATCCTTGCAGGATATAAGCATCCTTCCAAGGTTACTCGTATTCTTGTCACAATTCATCTTAGGAATTGGTACTACTCTTTATTATAGTCTAGGTCAGGCTTATATGGATGACAACGTCAAGAAGAAGAACACACCCATGTTACTAGGTATGGTAAAAAATCGAATTTTATTCATTACCTATATCTTCAGTCGGTTCAAACATCTATATCTTTTTAAAATACGAGCAAATCAACACGCGCGCGATTATTTTGTTTTTCTTTTTATAACTTCAAGTTATTCTAAAGCCAATCAGATTTGAAACTACAATGTATGCGAGATTTTCGAGACATTTTTAGAGAGGAACCACTTTTTTAGAGAGAAATTTCAGGAGGTTTCTATAAATTTTAAGGAAATTTGACGATTTTTAAGTGATTTTTAAGAATCCTAAGGGTTTTTAAAATTTTAAAATCCCCAAAAATTTCAAAAGATTTATTATTTTGTAAATTTTTGTGGAATTTTGAAAATTCATTATATTTCATTATTAGATATAATTATTATACATCTCGTATTTACAAAATATCCAATGACTCGTAGAAAGTTTTGACAAAGTCATAAATCCCTTCTATCTTATCTAGCTTGATAAATGACCGATAAAGCAATCGATAATGTCAATTGATTTTATTTTAATTTATTGTTTACTGCATATATTGTCCTTTGTCTGGAGGACGAGAATCGATACTTGAAGCATGTCAGATTTTATCTTTGTAGGATATTTATAACTATTTTCCTTTATGATAGGAAAATTTTACATATAGGATAAAAAAGGAATTTTAATCCAAATTGTAAACATCGAAGTAATGATACTTCATTTTATATTTCTTGAATCGTTTATTCTTGTATTCATTATAGATTTAGTTATGACCAGTTGCAATTTTTATTTTCAACTAGGAAACCAACACGTGCGCTACGCGTCCGATTATTTTATTTTATTTTTTTTTTTACAACATTCATTCCAAAGTCAATCAGATTTAAAACTATAATGTATGCGAGATTTTCGAGACCGTTTTAGAGAGGAATTTCAAGAGGTTTCTATAGGAATTGTAAGGGTTTTTATTTTTTCATGTAAATATCAAAAAATCAATAACATGACATATAAAAAAATTATCGAAATCGATGATTTCAGGTTGAAGAGGTTTCTTTATTGGTCTTGAAAAGTAATTACTATATATATATGTTTTATGCAAAAATTGTATGACAATCTCTGACAATAATTATTTTTCAGGACTTACGTATACCCTCAGGACTTTAGGACCTGTAGTAGGTTTCATTTTAGGATATTTCTGCTTAAGTTTATACATCGATCCTACTTTGCATCCTGTTATTCGTAAAGAAGATCCTCGATGGTTGGGAGCATGGTGGCTTGGTTGGATCATTCTTGGCGTGACTATGGGCATGTTTGCAGTTCTCATTGCCATGTTCCCACGACATTTACCAAAACTAAACACATCTCTTCAAAAGGTACCAAAAAATTTTCCTGACGATTCTCCTGAATCGTCAATTTCTACAGCTTTTGAACTCTGTCATGATTCATAGTTGGCTTAAGATAATTCAACTTTGATCTTTATGACTTACTTTAGACGATAATTTCCCAGATGCATATAATTCGCTATCGTTACAAAAATAAAACTTGCGGAAAATGTATTTCCAATCGATAAATTAAGTACTTATCTCCATAGCCAGTGATTCACTTTATTATATCGATCCATAATAATAAAATTAGTAACATACATTTCTCGGTTTTTCCCGGTATTGATTTTTAAGATTTAAGCCTTCAAAACAGAATTTCTTTATTTAAAGTATTCAAAATTCATTTGAGAAGTAAAACATTCATATTGGAAGAATTTTAATTGTAATATGATTCATGTATGGAAAACTATTTGATTAATGAAAAAATATTTTCAGGAAGGAGAGGAGCCACTGAAGTATGGATTGTCGATCCCGAATATTGAGAGTAATACTAAAGCAACGACAGACACAAAGAAATCAGCACCAGAAATTGAATACACTCCAAATATGAAAGATTTTGTGACATCTATGAAACGTTTGATGCTCAACCCAATTTTGACTTGTAATAACTTAAGTGCTATTTTTTATATTCTTGGTGCTTCAGTTTACATTACATTTATGTCGAAATATATGGAAGTCTTGTTTGGAGTTTCAGCTGCAGGTAGCTCAATGATATCAGGTACGTTACTCGATTATGAAAACATTATAATATGTATATATTGTACATGGGTACATTGACTTCAAGAGAAATATCTATAAAAGTAATACAACGAATATGACACTTATTATGATACAACTTATTTGTTCTCTGAAGTGACAAGAATGCAAGACCATGCATTCTCATTATCAGATTTAAAAATTATATCAGAATAGTTTTCTTTCATTGTTTCAAATCTTGATTTCCCTTGAACTAAAACAATTCATGCTGTAATTACGGGTCTTTATCGGTTAGATTATCTTTGGAAAATATCATTGTGTACTGTTGATATTACTCTTTTATTTATTTTATACGTATTTTATTCCATTAGCAAACCAACACGCCCGATTATTTTATATATACTTTCCTAAGATTAATTGACAATAATTTTATTTTTATAGGTCCTATTACGTTAATAGGTATGGCACTTGGATTTTTAGCATCAGGAATGGTAATCAGTAAATATAAGCCAGGTCCGAGAATATTGCTTGGATGGAATGTCATCATCGGTGTAGCTTATGTCTTGGGCGAAGCGGGCTTCTTATTCTTGAGTTGTCCTGGTACGGCGATTCACGGGATTAATCCAAATGTAATGCCGTAAGTTAAATTTTTTATTTCAATATTACGAAAATTTATGCTCAAAGTTGGTCAATAATCAAAGCTGGTCATTCGGTATAAACTGGATCATTTTGTCAGCACTACAAAGCTTCCTCTATGAGGAAGAAAAATTAAACAAAATATAAATAAATAAATATTTCTTTTTCAGAATAAACCTGGATTTCCCATGCAATCTAGATTGTGGCTGTAAACATGTTAAATATGCTCCAGTTTGTCATGAACCGTCAATGACAACCTTTTTCTCTGCTTGTCATGCAGGATGCAAAACCGTTCTTCCAAATGGAGGATTTGGAAACTGCAGTTGCATCACTGATCAAGTTAATATTGAAAATTCTCTCTTCTCTGTCTCAGAATTCAACATTCCACCATTAATGGATAAGCAAGTTTATTTGACGACAAGTATTCTAGACAGTGTCAAGTCTGGAGCTTGTAAAAGTGATTGTAAAGGACCCTACTTGATGTTTACAATCATCATGTGTTTGATGCAGTTGCTCACTTGTTCTGGAAAAATTGGAAATGTTTTAGTGAATTTTAGAAGTGTGGATGACAAAGACAAGTCCTCTGCTCAAGGAATATCTTTGATGTTGATTTCGCTTTTTGCTCTGATCCCAGGCCCAATTATCTATGGGGCTCTAATTGACTCTACTTGTCTTGTGTGGGATGACACCTGCGGCATCAAAGGCAATTGTTGGGTCTATGACAAAGACAAGTTTCGGAACTACATCAACAGTACAGCTATTTGTGAGTTAAATTTAGTCTTGATTGATGAATCACTTGTCTGCAGTGCTGTGGAATTTTTAATTCGAATCTTTAAGCTTTTATCTCACACGAACACACACACACATGTGAAATACATCAACACAACACACACAGGATTAAACAAAAACAGATACACATACAAGACAGCAATATACTTTTGTCTAAATTCAAATTTTGAAAATCTCTATATTTTCAGGCTTTACTATCCTAGGAGTCTTATTTGATGTGGGAGTATGGTACCTAGGCAAGAATGTGGACCTTTATGGAGCAGCAGAACATGATATGCGTCACGACTTCGTAAAATCGTTATCGTTAGAGCCAACTAATAAATCAGAAATCGATAAAAACGAAAATTCGACAGAAAAAAATACTCATGTCATTCATCCTTCAAACTCTTAGAAAATTTCAGGATTTATATTTATATTCATATCAGGATTTATAAGTGTTGCATAGTCCGACTTTAATGAAACTAAATGATAATCTATGTATTCTATATACAAAGGACATTTGGGATCCAAAGGATTTTAAAAAATTTTCAAAATTACGGGTGTCACGCCAGGTTCAATTTTGGGGTTTGATTTTTTTGGGATTATAAATATCTTTGGAAAGGATAATTGGATTTCGATGAAATTTTGAGGTAATTAAAATAAAAGTTTCAACATAAAATAACTTTGGTAGTTTTGGAAATTTTCGTAAATCGATTGGAACTGAAATGTATCTTATGTAGCACTATCATTTTAACCTATTTCATTCAAATCGGATCACTACATACTTGAAAATTCTGATGATCTCTCATTTCGTTTCAGATTTCACATTTTCATATTGTATTTACTACAAGCTGTATTTTCCAGAAGTTAAACCAAATTTTATTTTATTTTATTTCATTCTAAGTCTCAAAAATGATAAATTTCTCATTATTTTCTGACTGATTTTTACGTCCCAGGGTTTTAAATATTTCTTATTAGTATAATTGTTACGAGGAACATCTCAGTACAAACCTAATCTTTTATAAATAGTATTTTTATAGTGAGATGTATAGTTATTTTTTAAGTCTGTAAATAATAAATTCACATTGCAGTTGTGTATTTTCATTATACTAACTTTATGTGGAAATTATTTATGTTTTCCCTTTAAAAAGTTCTTTTGGAAATAAAATTTCTCTTTAACAACGATTCAACTTTCATTTTTCAGTAAACGATTTTCTTCAAAATTAATCATAATGCAATTTTTTTCTCGTGAATAATTCTGGTATAAATCACGAATTATATTTTCAGCTGCTGAATGTACTTAAAAAAAGTAAGATTTCTGTTTAAATATTGGAAATTCAATTTTAGCCATCCAATGAAAGAAATTACTACGTTTTATGTTACAATCATTTAATATAGTTTATATATAGGAAATATTTTATTATATTTCTCTAAATATTACCTAAATAATTATTTCTCGAAGAATTTATGTAAAGAATGACAATAAAATCGCGAAAATATAAGTGTGGAAATTGTTTTATTATTCTCCTTAGACTTGGTTCGAGAAAGGGAGGATATATATAGGTATATATATATTTGTATATACCTATATTTGCAAGGGGGGATGATGGAATGGGGATAAAAGACAGTGGTCCACGAATAAGGGATTAAAGTGTGGAACCAAGTAAAAAGGGTAAAGGGCATAAAGTTTTTGTTTGAGAGCCTTTTAATTTTTAAGCCTCCTTCTAATGAATTCGCCGGCAACCCGTGACGTCAAGGGAACGTTTTCTTTATCGATCATTGGCTTGTATAAATGCTCCTGGAGGATGCGCTTTAGAATCTCCAAGGATTAGAAGATGCAAAGTCAATTGCGCTTGCGTGATTCTTTTTTATTTAATTTCTCACCACATAAGACGCAGAAAATGTTTTATTTGAGCTGAAAAGAATTTTTGCAGCATCCCTTATTTTCAAAGGGTACCTTCTTTAGATCCTTTGAAATCAAGAGCGCGCATTCATCAGTAAACCTAGATAATAATAAAGATTGGATAAACGTTACAGGTAAAGAAAATAAAACTGTAGTCGACTATAATTAGATGTAAATTTAAAAGTAATTTTCAAAAATTCAATGGGTTTTAAGAGACTTCTAACGATTTCGAGGGATAAAAATAAATTTTCTGAGATTTTAAGGAGTTTCAAAGGATATGAAAATGTGTTTAGGAATTTTAAGGCATTATGGTATAATTTAAGAGCTTTTACGGGATTTCAAGAACTTTTAAAAATATAAGACCTCGAAGACATTTAAAAAGGTTTTAGGATATTTTTGTAGGGGACTTCCGAGAATTTCTGTAAATTGGTGAAAAAATTTGAAGGATTAAAGGTAAATATGAAATTTCAAAAGATTTTTATGATTTTGAAATGGAATTTTGTATATTGATTTTCAAATTAAAAATCGGATCTCTAGTTTGGAAGAAAAACATATAGCATCAAATACATGACCCTGACCTATTTTTCTTCTATTTCATCAACATCTCTCAGATAAAGTACATATTCTCTATAAAAATACTCTACAAAGCAGGATTTTATTAAAATCATGAATATTTTAATCAGAAAGGTGCTAGTCAGAATATAATCAGAATAAGTACCTACGCCTTTAAGGAAGAAAAATGTCGACCTAGCCTAGACTAATGATCCTAATCTCACTCGTCCGGCCTTGATTCTTCTACCACTATGAATGCTGTAATTTAGCTCGCAAGTGGGTGGTTGCAAAAGCAATATGCCAATCGACGGCGAAATTTCACGCAGTATCTCATCCAGTTACATATTTTTGCTCTTAATTTCCAAACATTTTCTAAAAATTCCTCTGCAACAATCCCAGGGTGTTAAATTTTTATCTAAAAGTAGATCAAAGTGTTGAATAATGCAGAAACAGTTGACAACTAACAACTACATTCACATATTCCTATGTAGATGTCAATTATTTTTCCATTACACAACGCTTTCATCCACTTTTGGATCAAAATTTGACGCCTTTTTGGATTTAGTGTGTAAAATTGTTCTGATACAATGATCTTTACTTGTTTTCTCACAAAAAATTGAAAGATTATTGCACATTTCGTAAGACAATTTCATTATACATGAATAATGAATATACCGAGGACTGAATATTGTACTATAAATTATTCTGTTCCGACATGCATATTATTTATTATCGACAATGATATTTCGACTTCTTGTTTGATTGAAGTGCAGAGATCCAAAGAAATATGCGAAGTGTGTACACCATTTAAATTTATGATTCTTATCGCAGGAAACTTGTGCGCTGCTGATTTTCACAAATAAAAATGTCTAATCTTAAATTGTTACTGTTTTCTATACTTCCTGTTTTCTAAAACGCAATTCATGAAACGCTGACATAATGTTTGTAAACATTATGTGTACCTAAATTTTCCAAAGTTTTCCAACTAAAAATCTAAAAAATATGGCGTTAATGTGATGTTTACACTTTGAAAATTACTATATGTTTGTAGAAATATGATTAGGTTCCACAAATTTTTCAGTAGAGTTCTCTTGTAACCGCACACTATCAATTACAGTGTTCAAACTTGTTTTTCCTTTTTCTGGTTTCTTCATGAAGAAAACTTATTCTAATATATTAAATACATACGAATTACATTATTAACAAGAATGGAAAACTGCATCGTAGTTCACGAATTATTGGAAATATGTTTTAAATATTTAATAAACATGCAATTATATTTCTTTATATATGTCATTCAGAGACAAAAAAGTAAGATAATCACATACAAGTGAGACTTTTTACAAAACAGCAAACCTGCACGCGCGCTACGCGCGCGATTATTTTATTTTTCTTCTTACAACTTCAATAAGTCATTCTAAAGCCAATCAGATTTGAAACTATAATGTATGCGAGATTTTCGTGACATTTCGCGTTACACCACTTTTTTAAGATAGGAAAGAACATTCCAAAAATTTTTGATTCAAATGCCTGAAGTTCATATAATCACGATAGGTATTTATTTTGCAATGTATTAATCGAATGTATAAGAAAGAACTATTTGAGAATCTAATTGTCAAATAGTCATATCAATCCCACGGATTAACTGATTACAGTAGATTCAATTGATATGAGAAAAAAACTTATCGCAATATATTTACAACTTAGAACTTATTACTAATTTATTTCCATCGAACTGTTATTATTATTAATGAAGAAAAAATTATATTGAATTATATAATTTTCTGAGAGTAAATGTAAGGCCCAGTAGACAAAAAACTATATGGTCAGACATAATCAGAAGAAATGCACAAAATGTCAGCTTTTTTTGTTAATTCAACATATCTATGCGACGCTTTTATCCACTCTTGAATCAAAATTTCACACCCAGGGGTTTACTGTGCAATAAGATATTTCGGAAAATTCCTGGTATTTAGAACAAAGAAAATTACTAATTAATTCGATTAATCTAATTTTTCTGAAGTATTGATAAGAATTGTCTTGTATTGATTTTATCGATCTAAAGTTGATGGAGTTAGACTATGTACACTGTTCATTGTACATAGTACTGCGCACTGATTAAAAAACTGTGATATCTTATACATATATTAGGTTATTTCTTACGTTTATTTAATCTCTGATGTGGCACATATCGCTTATTGCCCTTAGATGGAAAAATATTTTATATAATTTTGATGCATGTTCGTAAGTGCTTTATATATATGAAGAAAAGCGATGTTCGGATAACGATTGCATGGCGAGAGAATGGCACAAAATTTTTACAGATTATTTGAGAGGCTTTCATGGGGGAGGCGCGTTAAAATACATAGCTATAATAAATACGTGCTGTTTCAAGGAACCTTTTCGGAAGTTTATCCAAAAAAACAACATATTTTTTCCCCGAGAGATTCGCTGCGACTGTAAGTTATTCTGCGAAGTTTAGAACCTGCCTGATTTGAAATGGATTCGGACATGACATAAGAGTATATAATTAATTAACACTATAAGTTTCAAAGTATATCCAGTTTATTTCGTCAATAGTAGTTTTATACTTTTATTCAGGAAACTGTCAGGGAAGATTGTTCCTTAATTTGCACATCATTAAGATATGATTTAGGAAAATGAAAACGATCCTTTTATCACTGATCTTATCTACTAATGCATCCGACTGTACGGGTTGTCGTCAGATGGATGTCAGAACAGCTCGTGGATTTCTTCTAGTTCTAGACCGTCTTCATGGCCGAAAGTGGGGGCGAGAAATCACCTCGCTTCTGAATACGTCTTGTTAGAAGCCAGGAGTGGACCTCATAATCAGTTGGGAAAGAATATCAGCCGTTTTCGGACGCGAATCCATTTCCTGCAACCGGTCATCACCACACTCTGACCTCCCCTCCTTAATTCTCTTAAAACTTTGAAAAAAAAAAAACTTAGAAAAAAAATCCTCGGAAATAATGAAACCAATTTAAAAACCCTTTCGTTCTTTATTAAAGTCAGTTACACATTTCGATATGGAAAAGAAGTGATTAGAAGAAAGAGATTCTAAAAATTTTTGATTCGAATTTTGCAGTTAAGATTACTCGTAAGGAGTCCTTTCGGGACTTCTTTATTCTGGAGGAAGATGTTGAGCGAAATGAGAAACCGAGATCAAAAATTTGAAAATCAACTGTTATGTTAATTTAAAGTAGGAAGCGACGAAAAAGAAAAGGAGAGAAAAGAAGAGAAAATTTGAAGGGAAGAGGTAGGAAAGATGAAGAACTCGGATTCGAATAACACGAATTGTGAAAAAAATGGACCAGAGAGTGTGAAACTTCTTAAGGTTCCAACTCCCAAGACTCCAAATACTCCTAATCAGGATTTGGAGGATCTTTTCAAAGATCTTCCGATCACGGAAGAAACTAGTTGTGGACTCGGTTGCTTTCGAGGACCGATTTTACAAAAATTTGCGAATAAGAAGGCTTATGTTTTCTTATATGGTGCTTTGGGATGTGTGTTCTCAGCGAGTTATGCATATTTTAATGGCACGATTACGACATTAGAGAAGAGGTTCAAGATACCATCGAAAACCACGGGTAATTTAAAAATTGATGTTCATATAGTTTTATATATGTTCATTGTTCATATTGATTGACATGAGGTTTTTCAATATGAAGGTGCTCAGGACTCAGGATTGTGTGTTGTTCTTGTTTATGAGACAAGTGTGTTTTATGCAGGTCTCATCACTGTGGGAAATGACATTTCTCAACTTTTTGTCTCTGTGGTGTTGTCCTACTACGCAGGAAAGGGACATAGGCCCAGATGGATTGCCATTGGCATCTATACGGTGAGAGTATTTATTATGTAATTTATCCCATCACTTTCATCATATCTCGCACTTTAAAATGTTACCGTCGCGTGATCTCAAAAATTGATTTTCATACATTATACTTTTTATCTTTGCGACAGTAGTGAAAAAGTTAATGACTTAAAAGTCAAAAACAAGAACTACAAATCTTAGAATGTCAATGTCTTAAATATCAAATCCATTTCATGAGATATTAGGTAAGTAAAGAGACAAACATTTATGAAAGAAAGTCGAAAATGTTCATTTTCCCGCATTGGGATTCGAGCCTGAGCTACGATGTTCCTATAAATATTAATAGAGCAGATAAAAATGCTTTGTGACTGATTTTACTGATTCTCAGTGACTTTTCTTACGATTTTAATCAGTGAAAATTTTACTGGAAATCAGTGAAAAGTCACTGAAATTTTCAGTGGTTTGGTGACGATTACTGAAAATATCTGAAAATTACTTTTTCACTGATTCTCAATGGATTTTCACTGAATGCAATTTTGAAAAGAGAGACAATGAAAATCAGTAAACTTCCACTGATTTGTGCGTTTGTGGAGAAGAATGGCGCGTCTTGACGAAAGCTATGGTTGTCAGTTGCAGTACACCGGTGCTTAATTAAATTAGGAAGCACTGAAATCGCATCTATGTTCATTCACGACTCGCGGTACGTTACGTACTCGCATCACTACACATGTCATCCATTCAAGTGATCATGTTGTCATTTTGTATTGTATGCCAGAAACACAAGTTTCAAAATGTAGGGTAAAAATCTTCTTCAATTCATAATACGCCAAGTAAAAAAATTTAAATAATTTACTTTAAATTTAAGTAGAGAGCGGAAGGAAATAATGCTATTATAATTATTTTTATTAATTCGAGAGTGCAACTAGCAGCTTAAAAGTTGATCAATGCACTTCTAATTATTTCAATTATTTTAAAAGAAGGTAAAAGTTGTACATTAAAAAACATTATAGATATACATCATACTTTATGGACATTTATGGTCATTATTTTTGTTGCACCTGCTGACTATATATATATATCTACAGTCTCAACGATAATTATACTTTTCTAATTAACTCGAGTATCTCGCTCTTTTAGTACAATAAAATAAGTTATTTCTTCCTCGTATGACATAGCAACGCAGACTATTTGCTTTTGCACATAATCTAATATTGGTGAGATACGTTTACAAAAATTGTAAACAAGATGTGTCAATGCATTATCTATCGTGAGCAATGATTCGGCTTCTTTCTCCCATTATTCAATACGAAAAAATGATATCTGAGTAAAAACATTGGTAGCAATCAGATTATCATTAGACATGATAAGCTTTTGGTAAATACATATTTCTGAATCCTCTCATCAAGACTCATGAAGTGCATTTCATGATGGATTTTATGATGAATTTTATTATGAATTTCATGATATATTTTATAAATTTGTTAATTCATTACATATTTCCCCAGCATCAAAATTTTCTCTTACAATTCAGCGGGATACTTGCTACTTTGAGCTCATATAATAAGATATATCAAATATTGTTTCTGATTTCTAGGTGGTACTTTTTTGCTGCCTAACGATGCTACCACATTTCCTTTATGGGCCAGGAGAGGATGCCCTGATGTTGACGAAAGAGTATGGAGCTAAACAAAATTTTTCAAATTTAAGTTTGATAACATTAAAACAGAGAAAGTTCCTCTGCCTCGGAGAAGAAAGAGAAAATGATTGTATAGAAGAAGATGGGAACTTTATACCACAAATTATCCTTTTTATCGCTCAAATGATATCTGGAGTTGGTGGATCTTTATATTACACGTTAGGTGTCTCTTATATGGATGATAATATTCAAAAATCCAAAACCCCGGCACTCATCAGCTTCTCCTACTTTTTACGAATGCTGGGTCCTGCGATAGGATATGGTCTTGCATCCTTTTCTCTTAAATTTTATATCAGCCCTACATTGACACCCACGATCACAACTCAAGATCCAAGGTAAAAATATCTCATATCTAAGATACTAATTCTTTTTTTTTTAATTATCCACTTTAAGATCCAACTAAAGAATAATAAAGAAAATGGCAATATTTAAAGAAGAACCAAAGTGAAAGTAACAAAATAATTTTCAATGCCGGCGTAAAATCTACTGAAACTCCTTAAAATCTCGCAGAATCCCTAGAAGTTCTTAGATTTCTATAATAGAGGATCGAAAGCTAGATTATAATTTCTTGTTGAATTGAGTGGGAATGTAAACAACTTGAGACATAAAAAATATAGAGAAGTAAAAATGCATTTTTACCTAGATAAACAACATCGTCTGCATTAGTTTTCCACTCTTGAGAGACACCCTTATCTTAAGCTAATAACAACCCAGATTTTTAAATCTATTTTCAATCTACCGACTGCTCTCGAGTGTAAATAATTTCTAACTGATATACACTCGATTTCCGCAATAGTCATCAATTTCCTTCCGCAATAATCACCAGCTGTTCTCTCAATTGCCACTTGATGCCACTGCACATGCGCTGCGCTCGACATCTGATTGGTTGCTATTCGCGCGCTGTTTAAAATGCTAAAAATATTATTTTATACACAATACACATGTGCAATCGATGTGACATTTAAGGTAGGGAAATTGGTGACTATTGCGGGGGCAACTGTTTCGGATTTGGTGATATATTCAATGTTTCAACTTTAATGTCAATTTATTGAAAAAATGAACAATTGATTAAATTTTAGGTGGCTCGGCGCATGGTGGCTAGGCTGGATTATCTTAGCGACTCTACTTTTCTTCTTCGCGAGCATAATTGCCCTCTTTCCAAAAACTCTTCCGCGAGCAGCAGCACGAAAAGCTCTTGCTCTTCAGAAAAACAAATCAGCATCAGATGTGAAAGGAATTCAAGAACCAGAATTGCCTTCGATCAAGGACATGATGCAAACATTCAAACGACTTGTGACCAACAGTTCCTTCATGTGCAACAATCTGGCTTCTGTGTTTTACTTCATGGGTTATATGCCTTATTGGATATTCATGCCCAAGTATATAGAAACACAGTACAAACAATCAGCATCGTTATCGTCTTTAATTACCGGAACAGTCGGTCTTGTCTTCAGTGCCTTTGGAATACTAATTTCCGGATTGATGATCTCGAATTACAAACCAAAGGCAAGGTACCTTGCTGCATGGAATGTTATGATCGGAGCTGTGTCTGTTATGGGAATGATCTCCTATGCTTTCTTAGGCTGTTCCGATAATGATAATCAAGTCGCTCTACAACCCAATGGTTCCCTAAAAACAATGCTTCCTTGTAATGAAGGGTGTCATTGTGATTATGTTACATATAATCCAGTTTGCTCCGAAACTGGACAGACTTTCATTTCTGCTTGTCATGCTGGTTGCAGGACTATACAGGTTTGTTTTATGTTTCATTTTAAGAATTTGATTACGCACAGTTTTAAAAAAAATTTACAACATAGTTTATGTTAACCACGTAGTTGTTAACATAATATTACACCACAACATTACATCGTGATGATGTTCTCACCTTACTTATTAAATTTAATTTTCAAACTGAATACAAACAAGTTTTCCAGGGATTTTTTCATACATTTGATGTATGACTTTGAAATCTAATTGATTGAAATATATCGTCTGAATTTTTTTCATGAGCCTGCGATTAGTGTTGAATTAACGTAATGAGTCTAGCTGTTAAAGCTGTCAGGTGAAATTGATTATTTTCCTTCGCCGTTCAGATAAACTCAGATTTATCAGATTCCATATAGACTTTCTATTTAAAATTTATTAATTTCTTTAAAATTTACAATTACTTCTTACAATAACAAATTTTTAAACATTACGCATTTGGGGGTTGATTTAAATTTAATTTTATTTATTTTTCGCTGGGTAGACTATTTGTTTAGAAGATGCAATACTTATCTTGTACTTGTACAGATGTTGCTATACCTCTTTGAAGTCATTTGCAATTACTGCATCAGACTAATGATTCTAAATGAGTTCTTATTGTGCCCAGTTATCGAGTAATCTAAATGCTCCATATGGCAATAATATTTAGTGAAAACATCCATGTGAGGGTCATATTGAAAATAGCAGAGTATATGTTTATATATATAGTTTATTATAATAATCGTTTAATTTATTTTTTCAGGTAAACAATAGAGGGAGTAAAATTTATACAGATTGTAGTTGTGTAAAGCCAAAAACGTCTCAACTCGTGGCTGATATTTTCATGAACAATGCTTCGACTTTCACGACGAAACCATCCGAGAGTTGGAATGAGCCTGAAAATTTAGGGACGACCGTTCCAGGCTCCTGTCCGGTGGATTGTAAGGACAAGTTCTACATCTTTTTAGCTGTAGTTTGTTTGTTGAAGTTTAGCGGCGCCACCGGAAGAGCATCCAACTTCCTGGTTTCCGTTAGATGCGTCGACGAGAAGGACAAAACTGTGGCCATGGGCTTCGGATTGATGATCATGAGTCTCTTCGCTTTCATACCATCTCCAATTTTGTTCGGATACATTTTAGGTAATTTTATTTTCTTCAATTTCTATTTATTTATTCACTATTTTCTTTATTTTATTTTATTTTTCTGTTTAAAATTTAATTATATATAATTTTTTGTTTTTAAACTATGAAGAATACTTGAAAAAAATTATTTATTTATTATATTTATAGTAACAACAGTAGTTTTCTGTTTTCAAAAATGAAACTCTTATGGTGATTTTTGTTCTAAATTGTAGATAGAATGTGTCTTGTTTGGGGAAAGACGTGTAGCGGAACTGGAAATTGTTGGCTTTATAATGGCGAAGCACTGAGATATTTATTGAATTTTACAGCAGCAGGTACGTTTTGTCTCCAAACATTACTGTTAGGTAAAAAAATATGTGCCCCAAAATATAGAATATTTTTTTAGAGTTTAGTATTCTAGCACACCGAGTTCATAAAATAATAATTCATACCTACCTATAATCATTTTAAATATCTAATAATTAATTTACCTAATTATTTAATTAATTTTTTAAAGTAAAGTATGTTTTGGGCAAATTTAAATTTCTCATATTTAAAAAGTATTGCTAATTAGATATAGACTTTTTCCCAATAAATAAATTAATGGCGGCTGAACAAAATTTTTCTTTTTTTTTATAGGTTTTGTAACAATTGGAACAATGTTCGACATGGGAGTTTGGTATTATGTAAAGGACGTGAAAATTTTCGACGAGGAAGTTGAAGTTGAAGATATTGCCGAGGAACCAGGAGAGACCCTCTAAAGTCTGAATAGTTGAAGACAAATTAAGCAAGAAATAAAAAAAGCCAGTCAAAATGTCTCGAAAATTGAAGTGACTTTCGAGAAATCAAGAATAAAGACTTTCAAGTATCTTAAGAACAAATCCGAGTTGTTTTTGGCTCTGTATAGAATTCATAAATGCGTTTTTTTGAAATTCATATCCAAATATAATTACGTTAGTGAAAGAGTAATTTTTAATTATCATTCGATATAAAAAATATCAATGAAGAAAAGGGCTTGTCAAGTCAAATTCTAAATGTAAAATTAGATTGAAAGTTAGAACTGAAAAATTAATTATTTTTCTTGTTGCCAAAACGTGAATTATTTTATTGTCATAAGTAGTCTGTATCTGTTCCAAAGAGATGCCAAAGGAAAATGGAAGTTTTGAGATGGGTCAAGAATTTTCATTGTAATAAAAGACAAGATGGCGATATTTTTAAGTACTTTATATACTAAGTTTAATCAAATAAATATTTTTAAAAATCACATAAATTGCGCAATGAATTAATTTCCACTGTATTTTGATGTTCCTTAAAATTATTTAAAATTCTACAAAATATCGTTAAAATCGTTTAAAAGTTTTAAAAATTCAATGAAATCTCACCAAACCCCTTGATATTCTTTAGAATTCTATAAAAACCTTAATAAATTTCGTAAATTCGTTAAAATGCCATAAAATGTCGTAAAATCCATTAAAATTGTATTAAATAAATTGAAATTCCTTAAAATTTTATGAAGTCTCGTAAAATTCCTTACTGGTCACATGTCAGGGGAAAAAAGTTGCTTGTCAAATCAGAGAAATTTTAGGATAATTTAGGATAATTCTAGGATAATTATTGTGATTTAAATAAAAGACAAGGTGGCGATCGATGGTTTTAAGTACTTTATATTCTAATTTTAATCGAATAAATAGTTTAAAAAAATTACATCTATTGTGTATTAATTAGTGACCATTATACAGTGTACACAGTAAATTAAATGCAAATGTGAGTTTCGAGGATAAAATCATTGTGAGGTTTAGAAATACAGATTAATCGACAGATTACTTGACGATTATTATTTTAATGGAGTGGACGGTCTGAGAAATGTAAATGATATTGTAATTAAAAGATATAATAATTTTTCATTTATAACGAAGAATGAACAGAGAACCTTCTTTGGCAGTAAAAGAAATAATCCTATTGAAAAACTTTACAAAAGATAGTTAAAAATAGAAACTACTAACAATACAATCTCTTAAAACTATGTATTGGTAAAATTATTTAAATTCAATATTTGTTTAGGGTTTTTCAGCAACTCGTTTTAAAGATATAAGAAATAATAAAATATTTTTAAGAAAATCTTATCAATACTTTGTTGCATTTATGAATTTAAATTAATAAAAATGCTTAAAAATCTGAAAAATCGTGTAAGCATTTTTTATTTGGCAGCAAATGTTGACGCAGTGTACTGAGTCAATTATTAATATATGCCTTGACAATTTCTTAATTGTAATTATCTTGGACATTTCTACACTTTCTAAATGGTCCAGGTGTAAATATCCACGTGAAAAGAATTTCACACAGAAATATTAGAAATTCATGTAAAAAAACCATATGGATATTTTCATCCGTGGACAATAATTTTTACAAATCTGTGCAGATAAATGGCTGACTTTTGTGTGTCGCTGGTGTTTTCGCTGAAAGATTTTCTTTGGAATTCGAAGTAGGTTCCTGAGGTTGAGGAGATGTCCTTTCCCTCACGTCTGGTAAGCTCCCAAATCCGGAGGATGCTTGACCTCGAGAGGGTGGTCTTAACGCCGGAGGTACATCTGAGGTCATAATGTCCTGTTCAGACCGATACCTCGCCTCCTCCATCGACCTCAACAAAGTCCTGACAGTATCCAATCTGTCTTGACTTGCTTTTTCCTCATACTGAGGAGAAAGCATCCTATCTTCTAAAATCCTCATCGAAGACCTTGAACTCTTTGTTGCTTCTTCATTAGGATCGACAATTGGAATTCCAACCTCATTAAAGTCACCTGTCCTCCTCCAAGGATTTTCAAATGGACTTACGCCTCTAGATTTGGCCCTTCTAGGATCTTCATAGTGATCAGGATTTGGGAATCTTCGACCACTGACAGGAACCAATCCGATAACTGGAGATGGATCCAGATTCAGGTTTTCAAATTGCTTTTCAGATTGAAAAATTGATTCATCTGGATCATGTTCGACGTCTGAATCGAGATCTAAAGGCCTGTAGGCGACTTTGGGACTTTCCTTTTTTAAGACAATGCTCCCTTCTTCACTAGAAGTCTCTAGTTCATTGTCAGTGTCGTAACTTTCGGGTTTTATTTCTGGAGGCTGATCAGTTGGTGAATCAGGAATTTGGGATACTGTTCTGCGATCTCCGGGTCCTATCGGGCCATATTTTAAGGGACCGTTGCTTTTTTGGTGATCTTCCTCCAATTTTGTTGGTAGCACTTGAACTGGTTCGATGACGATTGGAACCGATGCTGATTCTGCTATTTGGCTGGGCCCTGCTGGTTGATTTGATGCTTCGTTTATAAATAAATTAATAATTTATTATATTAATATTTCATTATTTAATAATATTTATTAATATTTATTTCATATTATATTATTCAAATGTTTGAAGGGATTTTAAAGGAAAATTGTTGCGAAAATGTATGGTAACAATAGAAAAGTGAGAAATTATGGAAAGTTATATTATTTTCCTTCTGTTTTAGTTTTCATAAAGAAAAAAATATATGTACCTTCAGGTTCAGGTTCTGATGGTGGAATCTCTTCAATTAGCAGTGGCTCCCTTTGGGTTCTCGTAATTTCTTCCAATTCTGTTCCAGGTTCCTCTTCTTCAATTGAATGGTCATAAACATTCAAATCTCGACAAAACCACCAAACTAGACCCTTGATTAAAGCACTAATTGCCAGTAGCAAAGCTGTTACATAACACAAATAGTTTCCAAGGTTCCTTGAGTGATGCAAGTGACAAATTTGAGAGCTTGCACCCCAATAATTGCAGGTGGCATCTGCAATTTTTTGATAAATAAATTTTCCCGGCACGTGCACGAACACTGCGACCAAAGTCATCCAAAGTCCAATTGAAAGTGCTTTATCTTGAACGTAGACTGTTCTTAAATTTATTAGCAAATCTCCCACGATGATTGAGGCAAGGAGAGTATACGCCAAAAGTGTGAAAATCTGTCAAAAATTTCTTGGGTTAGTGATGAGAGTTTGAAAATAAAAATATTACATGTATGAGATGGCGAAAGAATTGGACAGAAATTCTATCCTAGTAAATTCGAGCGAATCTTTCGGAAATAATACCTCAAAAATCATCCAACCAAACTGGCAGTCATCATACCCACATGGGCCATCAGTGGTCCTATCGTCAGTCAATCCCATCGATAAAAGACAACTGCATCCGGTGAAAACTTTTTCGCCGTTTATGTAATCAACATGAGTGCAGCCTGCATGACAGGGACTATAAAATGTATTCTTTCCGCTGCTATCACAAACCGGTCTGAAGTCGGCATCTCGTGAACATTGGCAATTGTAATTGCAATGTTGCAATAAGGAAAACCTGCATAGAAAATGTTAAGTTTTTTCTTTTTAACAAAACGGGTTGAATTTTTAATTCGAATCAATCCGAGTAAATTTGAATTCAATCCGCAACAATTCGAATTCAAACCGATTCAATTGGATTGATTCAAATTGAAAACTTGCCTGGGGACAGATTTCAAATTGGCTCAAAACTCAAATTCATTCCCATATTATTTCAAAATCCGAAATTTTCGCCAGGATAACTTTCTTCTGATATAATAATTGAAAATTAATATACGTATGTATATGTAGGTACTATCTTACATATTTATTAGAAAGTTGAAAATTTGGAATCGATTTTATTTGAATCTTGTTTTAGAAAAAGGTACTTACAATCCACTGCGTTTTTCTCCGACTACGGGATTCTTGTCGCAGACAACAAATGCAAGAGAAAAAAGTAAAATTCCTGTTAAAACTATGATTGCGATACTATAAATAACAAGTGTCCTAGCTTTGGGTTTTACTCTGGCGATTAGTAAACCCGATACTATCGCGACCAATCCAATCACCAGGGGTTTTAGAAGTGCTAGAAAAAATAATGTTTAGAAATCATATATATTTATACGTTAAACTCGCATGAGTATAATTCTCTAACAAATAAATTAATATTGTGTAAATTAACATTAATAATTATGTAGTAATTCCAAGTGATTGCACGTGATTTCCGAGTGATTGAAGATGGATTCAGTATATGATTTTCAGTTAAGGTGCAGTGTCTTCAGTGATTTTAAGTGATTATAGGTACACAGTGACTTCAAGTGATTGCAGTGCTTGCAAGTGATTTCATGAAATATCTTATGATTGCAACTATGTAATTTCGTGTGATTGGAAGCGATTAAACAGTGGTTTAGAGCAGTGATTGAAATGATTGCTACTGTTGATTGGAAGTGAATTCTCAGGTAATTTCAGAATAAATGCAGGTATAAATTAAAATTTGAATTTAGTGATTTCAAGTGGTTGTATCTTATTTGTTAATTTAATATACCTACCTTCATATGAGGAACTTACTTGTCGTTAGTCTTGAGATAAGAGGATCACTGAACCCCAAAAGCATACCAGTCGGCCTGGGTGCGTAAAATCGTGACTCAAGAAATATGTTTTCGTTAGCTATAAAATTTACAATGGCCGTGGCACAGAAAGCGGCAGCAAAAACGTTGCATACGAGGATCTTATTAGTAACGAGTCGTAGTATCGAAGGAAAGAATCGTGTACTGCCGACTTTTTTGAAGGACGATCGAGAATCTCGAGCCGTTCCACTAGCTTCGTCCAGTATTGTCGCTGCTGCTTGTTCGACGACCTTAAAGGAATTTCATGGACATTTGTAAGATTAACTATGACATTGTTCTATTCTATAAATTAACACTGCTGAAACCATTCACAAGAGAATTATGACTACGTTCGAGAAAAAAGTTTTAAATCTACAAGATTTTCTTTTATTTCTTTATAAAAATAAAAAATGACTCGTTCTCGCTGTTTTATATTAATAGAAAAAAAATTAGTGGGACAAGCTTTCAATATATTTTAAAGCAATATATTAAATTTTTTTTTACTAATTTTTTATATCTAATGATTCTACTAATGTCAGTATTAATAGAAAAAATTAATTTAGCACTTTTATATTACAATTTTAATACCTCTGAAGGTAATCTCCGGGGGAACCATGATAGAAATGTGGCAGGTATTGCCAGAAGAATGGCAAGAATTGGCCATCCAAGCCACCAGGCTCCAATTTGTTCTCGATAGGATTCCACCGCATTCAAATTTTCAGAATCTATTCTACACGGAAAATTGTAACTGAGAGATATTGTATAAAAATCCACAGATCGGATTCATTTCGATTGATATCGTATTGATTCAGATTCACTCTAAGGCTATATTCAAAATCAATCCGAATGAATTTTAATTTTATCTGAATCAATCCAAAACAATTCGCATGAATCTGTATTCAATCCTAATCAATCCGAATCAATCTGAATTTATACTATACAAAAGTTTGTTTGAATTAGCCTCGGATTTATTTCGATTGATTCACAGTCATTCCGAACCTATTAACTGATTTCTTTGGTACCTATTGCGTTTAATATGAATTGATATTGAAATTTATGTCAAATAAAATAAAAAATTTGCAAACTAATATTACCTAAGACAGGCCCAGCCGAGGATGTATCCAAACAAAGAGCCAATGATTTTTATAGCAACAATGACTCCAAGATGAGCTGCCACGTGAATTTTCTTTGTATTGTCGTCCAAATAGGAAATGCCGAAAGCGTAATAACCAACATTTGCAACGCCTGACATGATTTGTGCAAAAATGAGGATAGTTAACATTCCATAACGAAGCTGTTCGTCTTCGAATATAAGTCTTGATAACCCACTCGAACAGAGTTCCTGACTTTCTTCTAAAATGCAAAAAGTATTTCTATGTAGTTGAGCATATTATAATATCTATAATTATACATATATCTCAGTGAAGTTGGCAAAAAAACAATAGAAAATGACAAATTATATGGTTTCTATTAATAGTAATTAATAATAATAGAATTCATCAAAATCTTTTAAATGGGGGGTTGATATTATATATTATATATATAATATCGATCTGTGCCTCGAGAGGAGAAACATAATGATAAGATATGTGATAACATATGTAGGTCGCTATGCACGAAGTATACTCACAATGGAAAAAAATGTAATTGCATCAAACAGAAAGTACATTAAATCATCCCTTTTTAAAGAAAATTTTAAAAAATGATTTGTAAGGTTTTCAATTTTGACAATTTGAAGTAAGGAATATAATATTAAAATTAGAAAATAGGAAAAAACTTGTATTTCTGTAGAATAAAATATACCTATTGATTGGATGATATTTTTTTGATAAAAATACCAAAAACAAATTTCCGAACAAGAACGTTCCCCAAAAATAAAAATACTGAAAGTTTTTACGAGCAAATTTGAAATATTTCGAAACAGGATATTTCACATTTGTTTATAATACTATAGATACCAATTTAAGAAAGAAATAAGCTTTTTAGCTTTAAGTATATAGATTTTATAATATTTAATACATTTAAAAAATAATTACCTGAATGCAAGGACATGTGAGTGACATTTGTAGTTTCCTCTATAACTCTGGTATTTGAATCCCATTGTGGCATCATGATTAAAAGATAACCCACACATTGTGCAAAAGTTGTTCCACCTAACCAAGATGTTCTGTGAATTCTGTCACCCCAATAGGTTATCACCAAACCCAGAAAAAAAGGTGTTATTTCCGAACCTGCGAGTACCCATTCTGTAAAATCAAAATTTAGAAAATTAACATTGTCAGTTATTATATTAAAATCGAATAAAAGTAAGTATTAAAAGTATTACCTAATCATATTCAGAATTAAAATACATGTCTGTTTCGTGTATGTGTATATTTTTTGAGCTTTTGTTGTTTGTATGAATGTTTTGTTTCGTGCATGTTGTTTAATGTTTATGTGCTTAAACTAATATTAGACCTAACAGATTTTATGAAAAATGCAAATTAGAGAAAATTGTTTACAAATTAATGACTTACCCATCCAATTTGGATCAATTTGAAATCTTCTAGCTATTGTGGCACTAGTAACGTAGAGATAAGCATGTGCCGCTGCCTGTAATAGGCCCAAAAAACAGAGAAGGCTTACGAACACTCGACGTGTTGCAAATCGTGCTAATTTTGGGCAACGCACTTGGTTGCAACCGCAATCTATCGATTGCTCGGATATGGGATGTGCTGGTCCTGTCAGGCCTTCAGCCTCTGACCTCATCACCTCTTGAGGTCCTATTGTCATTATTAAATCTGGAAAAACCAAAAGCCAATAACTCTCTTAATCTTAACCAGCGGAATTTCGCTGATTCAAATTTAGAAAGGAGGTTTCAAACAACAATGTATGCGAGATTTTAGAGAAATTTTGAAGAGCTAGATTTAACGTAATTTTATGAGATATAAATTAAGTATTTTTATGGAATTTCAAGCGATTATGAAAAAAATCTGAGTGATTATTTAAATAAAATTGGCTTTATTCTAAACGATTTAAAACCATTCTGATGAAGTGCGGAGTTTATCATTTCTCTACCTTTTATTACTAATAATTCACAAGTTCAATGTTCGACTATATTTTACAGCATCATAAAAATTATGGGAAATATAGTTTACAAGGAAAATGTGAATTATGTCAAAGTACCTAAATAAAAAAGATTTGAAGAACTTTACAGAAAGTATAAAGTAAAAACTGTATGACATTTTTGCACGCTTCCTATAAATACATGTCATTAATTTAAATTCGTAATGTAACATAAAAAATATTTCACATATTCTGTGCTGGATAACTAAAGAATGCGACTTATGCATACTTGGGATAAATAACAGCGTTTACTTTAATTCCACACCAAACAAATCTCATTCATGGTAGCCACGACAAAAAAATTTTTCTTCGTGTTAAAATCCGTTTTTTCAATCATAAACTTATCCATAAAAACATACCTTGGCGATATCTCAGTGAATCATCGCTCTAATCATATCTGACATAAATCATGCTCTTACCTGTCCCGATATATTATATGTATAAATTCTCTCTCGCCGAAATACAATTACACTATAGCTTTCATTTTATTTCAGTCATTCTAACATTTTAATTTTACAAATACTTTTCTTTCATCATTTACATTTTTTCTTAGACTCTTAAAAAAAAATAAGAAGCATGCATAAAAATAATTGACAATAGACCAGATTCATTTCAAATCAAGTAGGTTCTATATTTAAAGTCGCAGAATATCTCAGGGATAAAATATGTTGTTTTTTGGAGAAAATTAGGTGATTCGAATTTTTGCGATTTGTGAAAAAAAAATTTTGTATACTCTGCCGACAAAAACGAAGCTTATCTACTGAAAAAATACTTATTTTCAACCTAATTGAGATATTTAGATTTTATTTCAAGCTTGTTATTAGGATTATGAGCGAAAACAAAATATTCTAGGAAGTGAATTTTCTTTGCTTTAAAAAAAGAAAAACATATTTTGTCCCAGAGAGATTCTGCGCCTTCAAGTGTAGAACCTGCCTGATTTGAATGGTTTCAGTCAAAAATAAAATACAGTAATCGTCGCGCATGTCCAATGCAATTCTCAAGACCATCGTTACTCACGTGTACATTTACAATGTCACTAATTACACTCATGAATGCTCTCGACATTCAGCACGCATGCATTTATTAAGTCGGTCGTCACCTAATCTACGTAACTACTATTCACTTACCGTTCTGGAAATCCACACATGCGATATTTCCCCTCAAGAATTGAGAAGAACAGTTTTAAACAGAGACTCTTGTTCTCTTGTTCTGGAATCTTTTGTTTTCAGCAGATCGCGGCAATCATTGTTAGTGGCTTGAAATGGAGGTCACTTTTAGAAATTTATTTCATTTCGACATCAGCAAGAAAAACACCTTGCGGTAAGACTGAGCCGGCAAAAGAAGCGATGAAAAGTTAGAGGCGCGGCGCCATGAGCCTACGAACACGCATTTTATCGTACTAGAGATACGACTTGAAGATATCTTCTGATAAAACTCGCTTATAGGCACCTAGGCTGCACACATGTGCCACAGCAGGTATAGGAGTAATATTACTCACTGAGTATAGTACCTGTTACACTTGGAGCGACGTTGAATATAGTTGTTTTATCTCAAGTCCCCCCTGCATGTTTGAATGTTGAATGTTCGTAACTGCGTGAGTATAGCGACGCGACGTATTACCAAGTTTCAGATGTACAAGTATTGGACACCTGCTACATGCTTTTTAGTCAAGTTCATTTTTTTCAGAGCATTTAATGGAAATTACATGTCAAATTAGTATTAGATATTTCGAGATTCGGGTCGTCTATAGACACTAGATAACGCGTTTTTTTTGACGATTTTTTATTTTTTGGACCACATCTTCCACCCCGTTCAAAAATTGTCCCATTTAGCCCTATATATTTAAAATGGAGTTCTGATGAAGCCCTGCGGTTGGGATTTCTACACTCGAGTCTATATCAAATGTCAACTTCCCAATAATGTCAAAAACCTGAAACCAGCAACTTTCTCAAATCACACTTGATAACCACTGCGCATAACTACTGCACATGCATTGCGTGATAGACATTTTGAATCTTTTTAATTCCTCTGAATAAATCACATTAAAATTGAAAAGAAGGAAATTTTAACCCACAATGTCATACAAAATCGGTCCCTAAATTTCCGACCTCCTTCTTATCATCTACTCATATAATAATTTACTTAAAAACTTTTAGAACAATTATTCTCTTTAATTTTATATTTTTAATCTGCAACTCGTAACTGCATAATTTAAAACCTACTCAAGAAATGCTTTCAAAATCCGTTCTTAATTTACCATTTCAAAGAAGCATTGTTTCCATAATTACCACTCGAGTTCAAATTGCCGGCCATGAATTCAGCTTTTGCCTTCTAAACGGACTCTTTCCTATTTTCTTTCCGATTCTATTCGGGAAAAGAAGGAGGCACCTAGTCCGTTGCCTTGAAGGAGTTACCTTAACTTAAGCACACTTAAGTCGATACCATAAGAAAATGACGAATGCCAATTAGCATATGAAAAGCCCCTGGCTCTCGGACCGGGCTTGGTTCCGGCATCGTTTTCCAAGCGCTTGGCAGGGCGATCACGTTTTTGAATATTAAGGGCAGGATTACACTGAGAGCTTAACGCGCGAAATTTAGTCCGTCGCGCCTTCGAAAAAATCACCCTTAAGACCCAACCCCGTCAGCTTCAGAATCGAGAGAGTCGTCTCCTATTTCCGCGTCACCCGCTGCTTTCTTCGTCAAAAGATATACCTACTCTTTGTCAGCGAAGCCATACTTCTTCTTCTAGCACCAAAAGATGATCAATCTTCAATTATTACATCTTTACAACTCCTCAACTAAGGCCAACTGATTAATGAATCCAACTCTCTCCATCTTTGATGCACTTTATTATTATATTTATATTTCAGCATTATACTCTCAGAGAAAGTATATTCATATTATAATATATCTGGATTCTTAAATTCATTTTAATTAGTTGAAGGCTGAACTAAACGTGCATGCGGACAAATATTTTTAAATAAATTATACACTATGTTGTTATTAATTTTATTTAAAAATTAAAATTACACTATTTCCTAGATTTCAGGTATTTTTTATCCTCGTGCATGGAGTACGTTTACTAAAATACCCAGGGTAACTGAGGGTTAAATAATAATGAAGCTTCATTATACATATAAAGTCAAGTCAATGTGTTGACGATACAAATATTTAGAGGACGCTCGCGATGAGACGGGGCGACGTACGTTATTAGTAAATTAACTGACATCAAAGAAAATGCGGACGTTGGTCACTTACTCGATTAATGGAAAACTCGCATCCTCCAGTGTCAGATATTATATACATATGTTATAGGTATATCTATAATATATATGTAGAACTTTATATCTATATTTACAAACTACCGTTCTGCACTAAATAGATATTGATCATAATATAATAATCTAGTCTTCGTTGGAAGTTATATGTATAATGATTGCCGATATTTCACGAATTTGTTGAACCTGCCAGTGAATTGGAGGGAGAGTCGATAAAAGAATTTTGCTTTTATCAAAGGAACACTAATTCTATTCGACTAACAATGTTTGACCAATTCTCAGGAAACTGAGCTTCCACGTTGGTTGCTTTTTCACCCTATTTATACCCTTATTCAATTATTTCTATAAACTTTCACAGTTTTTTAAATCATATTTAAATTCGTTTGTTTTCAAAAAATGCATACCAGTAAAGAGATGAAATATATAGTATAAGCTTCATTGCGTCAAAATGCTGTGTAAATATAAATAAGATAAGACTTGTTATTTTCAAGTACTTCTTGTCACATTTTATTACAAAATTTATCACATCTTACTACTTTTAGCATTATTGGTACATGTTATATACAATGAATAATAATATTTAACATTTCGTTTCAGTGACATTAGCAAAAAGCGATTCATGTGTTTTTCGTCATTTTTATTACGAAACTACTCTGCAAAAAAGATAATTGTACTATAAGTAAATATTACTTGACTGAAGTAAATGCACTGAGAGAAATTATTAGTCGTGGATATGAAAATGAAAATTTTCATAATTAAAAATAGCGACTTTTCCGTGATCCCTGTCTTTGCGAATACCCTTCAGTCTAGGCTTGTTCACCCGTTACTATCAAATCTTTGGCAAGCAGACAACAAATTTCTGAACAAAGTAACAACAACAAAAGATTCAACATAATTCTGCAAATTTCATATGAATGCATGCCCGATCACGTAATAGCTTGAGCAATATATGTTAATCCTAGAGCAAATAAAGATAAGGGTATGATTGTAAAAGACGAAAGTTATTTAAAATCATTTGTTTGGTTTAGTCTTCAGTACAGCAACTAAAAGTAAAGCAAAATTTCATTGTCTGAACTGTGAAATTTAGTACATGAAATGCCAGAAAAAATATATTTTCATTTGTTAATTCTTTGCGGCATTATATGTCAAGGAATTACAGAAACTTTATCAAACGATGATATTAGTAAGTAAAATGATATTCCCTATATGAAAATTAGAAAATTAAATTATAAATTAAATTATAAAATCAATATTATTAAGTGATGATGAGTCAAATAGTTTTTTAAAATAGGTAATAGGAAATAAGAGATAGTATTTAACTATTTCGCTCATTTTCATATAACTTAAGTTTTTAAATTGAAATAAATTGAACTTTTAATGTGAAAATTGTAATCGGTTAGTATTAGAAAATGAAAGAGGACAATGATTCATCTATCTATAAAATAAAGCTGATTGATGTTCAGAGATGTATTTATTAAATTCTTGCAGAGAAATCATCGGATGTTCTTGTTCGAAAAAAACGTGTAATTAATTTCCACGGAGATGCAGGTAGTATATCGAGGATTGATGAAGTCCCCTACATTGTAAATATTAAAAAAAATGGACGAAGCAATTGCGCAGGTACTATACTGTCGCACTATTGTGTCCTTACTTCTGCTCTTTGTGTCGAATTACATATATCAGAATACCTAGTTGAATCCGGTTCAGAATATCAAACTCGTCCTACGATTCACGACGTAACATCTAAAGCAACACATTACGGCAATCCTCCGCATGGACATTATGATGGTATTGCCTTGCTTACTATTGATTTTCCTTTCGTGTTTAGTCGAACAACTGCACCAATAAGTTTACACATAGGACCTTTAACGGAAGGTACACCGGCTACTGTTAGCGGTTGGGGAACCTGTCATCCAATAGCGTAAGCTATTAATAATATTTATATATGTATAAATACACAAAACATAACTTAAGAATGTACGTTAAAAATTTGTAATATAAATGTATTGGAATTTTTTTCCCGAAACGTGGAGTATGTGTTGCAATGCATGATTTTGTAGTTTTCATATATGATAATGTTGCCTCAAATGTATTACTATTCAATAATGTCAGGTTTTGGTCCCATTTTAATGGTGTTTCGAGCAAATCTCGATATCGAATAAAAATAATCGACATTTATCATTTAAATATTTAAATATTTGTCTTCCCCATTTCAGACCTATAAGGGGCATGAAACGAAGACTACGATCAATCACGGTACCAGTAATGGACAAAGGAGTATGTCAACGTATCTATCGAGGAGTATTTATGATTACAGATAAAAATATTTGCACTTATAGTGCACAAAAATGCTGTGCCAATTCTGATGAAGGTGCTCCTTTGGTTGTGAACAATAAGCTGGCTGGGATTTACATTTGGAAAGGAATAGTTCCAGGAATAACAAATCCTGATGTTTTTTTAAACATCCAGAATTTCGATTACAGTCAATGGATCATAAATAACACTGTGTTAATGTGAATAATCACTGACAGTGGTATTTATTATAGCCTGTGCTATAGCATATGAAAAATGTGTAAAATGTAATAAAACAGTTATCGCAAATTTTTCAAGCTTGTTTCGTCACCATTAATAAAAAAAAATCTTTATTACGACGAAGGAAATAAAGTAAGATCATAAAAGACAAAATACGAATGATACACAAAATGATACATTTCTTTTTGATATCGTGTTCTTTGCAATAATAATTAAAAGAAGTACTATATAATCATCTGGATTTTGAAATTTAGTGTCAAAATGACCGAAAAAATATTTTTTCACCTATTGATTCTTGGTGGAATTTTCTCTCTAGGAATTATCGGAATTTTATCAGATGAGGAGATCGGTAAGTAAACTGATATAGACGCATTATACACTGTAGAAATATTTAAAGTAGTATGTACTTTATGCAGTAGATTTTTCTACGCTTCATAGCTGGCCAGAAAGTGCTTTTTCTCTTCCAGTTGACTTCTCATTGGGTATGAAATAGAATCTTCTTCGTAATAACACTTCCTTCTGTGAAAATTGTTTTATAAATATATCTGAAGTAAAGATGATAGTATGAACTATTTGAAAACACAATTGAGATATTAATTTGTAAAAATACTTATAGGGAATTTATCGAATATTATTGTACGCAATAAACGTGTAATTAATCACGAGCCAGATGGAGACGCTTCAACACCAATTGAATATGTTCCGTACCTTATACATATTAGAAGAAATGGTCGTAACCTGTGCGTAGGTGCGATACTGTCACATTACAGTGTCTTAACTGCTGCTACCTGTGTTAATCTTGATTTAAATTCGTATGAAATTCTTGCTGGTTCAGCATATATTCATCGTAGTTCATTTCACAATTTAACATCGAGAGACACATTTTTTGGCCATGCTCCGCATCTTAATCACGACGGTATTGCTGTGGTCTCTGTTGATCCTCCTTTCGTTTTTAATATAAAAGTTGGACCCATATTTTTGTACGAAGGACCTGTACAGTCTGTACACACTGGTACAATGTGTACTGTTAGTGGTTGGGGACACTGTCAACCATTATTGTAAGTTTACCAAAATATCTATTAAATACTCGAAACATAAATAAGTATTGTATTTTTAAAATGATAGTATTTTAATGTTTACTTGAAATGTATTTTGTTAATTTACAATATAAAAATATTATCGATATGGATCACTAATCTAAATAAAGTTGTTCTTCTGCCCAATTTCAGACGTGCAACGTCACAGAATCGAAGACTGCGAACAATCACTATACCAATAATGGACCATGCAGCATGTGTCAATATCTACCGAAATTACTTTACAGTTACAGATAAAAATATTTGCATTTATCATCCACAAAAAGCCTGTGCCAAGACTGATATTGGTACACCTTTAGTTATTAACAATATGCTCGCTGGGGTTCATGTTTGGAAAGGACAGAATAGTCGTACTATAAATCCTGATATTTTTATAAACACCGAACGTCCGGAATACCTTGAATGGATCAAGCGTCAAACTATCTTAATATGAATGTCACTGATTCAAATAGTTACAAGTATAAAACTGATACAATCATCTACCTTTTCTACAATCCACAAAATATATCCGGAAATAAAGTAACACTGCGTATAGTATACATATAGTAGTAGTATTTGAAAAAAACGTCCACATTGTTTAGCAATTGTAACCTGTAGCCGATTTTAAGCATTAAATTCCTATGGTGATTTACCACAGACATATTTATTTACATATTTATTTACCACATACAGTGTTTGGATCAGGAAAAACATTATAATTTAGTGAGAAAAATGTTCACGCAACCAAATGTTCTGTTGGATCATCAAAATTTTTATTGGTTTAAACAAACGTTTTATTGGTTTAAAGGGACGTTCTGCTAATCAAAATGATGTTATTACACTATAGTACCGAGGAAATTATTTTGTGATATTCTGTACAAAATAAAGATCTATATGTTAAAGAAACTATAGACTACTCTTTATTTTATTTGTATTCTTAATCAAAATATTTTAATAGAAGAGTAGCCATTTATGATGCAACGATATAGAAGAGATATCTCATTTTAATACAATCGGCTTGCAGCCTGTAACTACATAATTAACTAACGTCCCGAGACGTAAAACTTGTCTTAAATGCTCTCAGAGAATATTTCATGAATGTGTTTTTGGAATATTTTCTGATTTGCGGAGATTTACCTACTTCCGGCAAACTTCCTGCAAAATTCTCTGCAAGATTCCAAAAATTCAATTGACATATTCTTGGAATATTAAAGGAAAGTTTTGTGCTATACGAGCTGAGTACTGGTGACTAATCACATTTCGCAAATTCATTTATGAGTAGATCTATATTTACCATATAATTTGTGACATTAAACCCACGAAACAGCAAACAAAGTTAGATTAAAAAAGAAAGAATATACTAAAACTTCTTCATTAGGTATAACCGTCTTCAATTTAGCAGTTGAACAAGGAAGAATTTTACCACCTGGATTTCATAATTTAGTGCAAAAAATGTCAAAGAAAGAATATTTGTCTCTGCTATTTGTATATGGCTTTTTTTGTCAAGGAATAGTCACGACTTTATCAACTAATAATATCAGTAAGTAAAATGACGCATCTGCTAGATAAATTTATTTAGCATAAAGATTAGAGTAAAAAACTATATTGAGAGAATTATTTTTTAATACAGTTTCAGGCAAATCAACGAATTTTCTCGTACGCAATAAACGTGTAATTAATCACGAGCCGGGTGGACATATTTTAGCGAGGATGGAAGATATTAACTATATGGTATGTATTAGAGAAAATCATCGTCTACGTTGTGCAGGTGCTATATTGTCGCGTTTCAATGTTATCACTGCTGCTCCCTGTGTTGCGTCTGATGAATTATGGCATTACCAAGTTCAATCTGCTTCACCATATCAACATCGTAGTATGAATCACAGCGTAATAACGAAGTTAGTCTATAACGGCAATCCTCCATATGGACATCACGACAGCATTGCCTTGCTTCGTGTTGAGCCTGTTTTCACGTTTGGATCAAACGTTGGACCCATACATTTACACGTAGAACCTGTACTGACAGGTACAATGGCTCTTATTAGTGGTTGGGGACGCGTCCATTCAACATCGTAAGTTTTCAAAAGTATTAAGTACACATGTATAAAACATAGTAGTTAAACATTTATATTATGTTCCTTGATTTCAGACCTCCAATGGAGGGAAAACCTAGGCTACGATGTATTACATTACCAATAATGAACCATAGAGAGTGTATAGCTAGCTATGCAGGTCACTTTGAGATTACACATAAACATATTTGCACTTATGATGATCGAAAACTCTGTGCTCTGAATGATATTGGTGCTCCATTAGTTATTGACAATTGTCTGGTTGGGATTCACATTTACAAAGGAGAATCCAAACTTAGAATAAATCCAGATGTTTTCTTAGACGTGCAAATTCCAGAATACAGTTCTTGGATCAGAGAAAACACTCGATTTCGTTGAGAAAAATGTTCATGCACCAAAATGTTCTGTTGACACATCAAAACTGATATTGGTTTAATCAAACGTTTTGTTGTTTTAAATGAATGTTTTTTTTTAAGCAAAAGAATGTTGTTGCATTTGTATCAATAAAATTATTTTGTGATATTCTATATATAAAATAAAGATTTTCATATTAAGGAAACTAGACTATTTCTTTTGTTTGGTTTGTGATGACGTATTAATCAAAGTTTTTCACCCTTATTGGTCCTTACAAGTGATCCGAGAAATTTAAAATCTTTTCACATGGTAGAGTGAGAGAAAGTTACATTTTATAAAAAGACAAAACCACAATTAAACATCAATAAAACTGTAAAAATAGTTAATTTTGAAAACAAAATAACAAATAGATTAATTTTTTTAAATTTATATCATTTATCTATTAATACTATAAAACTGAAATAAAAAAAATCATAATTAAAGTAAGTAAAAAATTGTGATATCGCTTTGCTTTTCAGATAGAAAAGCCATTTCTGTATTTGTGGTTGAAGTTTCAGATGTCTACTAAGACGAATTTTATAAATATCGTTTGCAAACAAATTTCCCATGCTTTATGTTTTAATAAATAAATTATTATAAATAAAACAATTTTTTTATTGAGAATCCTTGATATGATAAGGAATTGAGGCAATCTGGCAATAAACCCACCAAAATTTCTGCATGGTAATGTTTTCATTTCAATATACCTACCTACTTTTATTATATTTAATTTATGTACAGAAATAATGGTAAAAAAATAGATAAGCTGGAATAATTTATATCATACATTGTATAACACATTATATTACTTACGAAATTAAAATTTACTCGCAAAAACGGAAAAAAACAAACTTACAGACTATAAAGGATGTGCAATACTTAAAATCTTTCATTCCGTATCGTCTTCAGTCTTGCAGTGAAACAAAGAAATATTTCTGCAAATAATCTGTGTAATTTAGTATAAAAAATGGCACAAAAAGCATATTTATATCTGTTAATAGTTTCTAGCTTTTTGTGTCAAGGAATTTTGGCGAAGTTTTCAGTCAATGATACCAGCAGTAAGTGAAATGATATCCGATACATAAATTTACATATTTTAAAACCAGTGTAAAATATTATTGAAAGATTAATTTGTAAAATACTTACAGGGAAATCGTCAGATTTTCGCGTACGCAATAAACGTGTAATTAATCACGAACTTGGTGGAGACGCTTTAGCGAGATTTAGAGACATTAACTACATTGTAAATATTCGAAGATTCGTTCACATACATTGCGTAGGTGCTATACTGTCTCATTTGACGGTTATCTCTGCTGCTCAATGTTTTCTATCAGCTATGGAGAACTACCGAGTTCTATCTGGTTCAGGATATGCACATCGTAGTAAGTCTCATGACATAACATGGATGTTAGTACATTATGGCAATCCTCCTATTATATTTACGGACGGGATTGCCTTGATTAAAGTTGATCCTCCCTTCACATATGGACCAAACACTGGACCTATAGGTTTGCACGTAGAACCTGTATTGACAGGTACAACGGCTCTTATTAGTGGTTGGGGATGCCAACACCCAACATCGTAAGTTATCAATAACTTATATCAAACACATGACACATAACTGTTAAAAATTTATATTTTCTTAATTTCAGACAACCAATGTTGGGATCACAGAAGCTACGATCAATCACTTTACCAATAATGAACCATAGAGAGTGTGTAACTAGCTACACAGGTCACTTTGAGATTACCAATAGACATATTTGCACTTATAATGAACTAAAACTCTGTGCTATGAATGATATTGGTACTCCTTTAGTTATTAACGATATGCTGGTTGGAATTCATATTTTTAAAGGACAAAATGTAGGTAGAAGAAATCCAGATGTTTTCTTAGACATTCAACGTCCTGAATACAGTGAATGGATCCGGAGAAATATACTATATTAATGAAAAGAATCAAAATTTTTGTAAGGGAATGCTTTTATTCTGTAACTAGAAGAAAATAAATAAGTATCAACAATATTAAGTAACCGAATTCATAAAAGTACATCAATTTTAATGAATTGTAAAGGTTTTGTGTGTTTTTGGTGTAATTGAAATGCGGTATATTACCTAAGTTTCCGTGTAACGCGATAATTCACAGCGCCATAATCTATTTTACACACCACACTTTCAAATAAAATATTAAAATTGTTAGTTAACCCACTTGTCACGCTTCCGTAATAGTAATAAATGGGACATTAAATTAATACGTAACATACTTTACGGGCGGCAGGGAGTCCTCAAAATGTTATTGTGTGTTACGTGAGAGAGGCGGGGCACATATTGCCAGTGGATGCCCTCTATCTACTATCTGTGTGATGTCCTGACACTCATCAGTGACCCGTGCATGTTGCGCCCCTGAGGTGGTGGTCAAAAAACTATAATATTTGCACGAATAGGACTCAAAAACTTAATACTTTTAAATATAACTCGAACATTGTCAATAAATCCGCTTGAAATGTTTATATGATTCAGGTCTATATTTAAATATCTTCAAATATTATACTTGTTAAACAAAAAGCTATATGCAACGCGGAAAAAATAAACTTACAGGCTATAAAAGATGTGCAATACTTACAATCTTTCATTCCGTATCGTCTTCAGTCTTGCAGTTAAACAAAGAAACATTTCTGCAACTAATCTGTGTATAATTTAGTATAAAAAATGTCAGAAAAAGCATATTTGTATCTGCTAATAGTGTCTACCTTTTTGTGTCAAGGAATTTTGTCGAGGTTTGCAGTCGATGATTATACCTGTAAATAAAATGACGTCCACTACATAAATTTACCCACTTTAAAGCTAGTCTAAAACGTTATTGAAAGATTAATTTGTAAAATAATTGCAGGGAAATTGTCAGATTTTCGCGTACGCAATAAACGTGTAATTAATCACGAACCTGGTGGAGACGCTTTAGCGAGATTTAGAGACATTAACTACATTGTAAATATTAGAGAAAACACTCGTATGCATTGTGTAGGTGCTATACTGTCTCATTTGACCGTTATCAGTGGTGCCCGCTGTTTTCTATTACATTTAAGTAACTACCGAATTGAGTCTAATTCAGGATATTCACATCGTAGTAAGAATCACTACGTAATATCGCAGGATGTACACTTCGGCAATCCTCCGCATGAACATTACGACGGCATTACCTTGATTAAAGTTGATCCTGCTTTCACGTTTGGACAAAACACTGGAATCATACATTTTCACGTAGAACCTGTATTGACAGGTACACCGGCTCTTATTAGTGGTTGGGGATGCCAACACCCAACATCGTAAGTTATCAATAACTTATATCAAACACATGACACATAACTGTTAAAAATTTAGATTTTCTTGATTTCAGACAACCAATGACGGGATTACAAAAGCTACGATCAATCATTTTACCAATAATGAACCATAGAGAGTGTGTAGCTAGCTACGCAGGTCGCTTTGCGATTACAAATAAAAATATTTGCACTTATGATGAACAAAAACTCTGTGGTCTGACTGACATCGGTACTCCTTTAGTTATTGACAATATGCTGGTTGGAATTCACGTTTTTAAAGGACAAGATATAGATAGAAGAAATCCAGATGTTTTTTTAGACGTGCAACGTCCTGAATATAGTGATTGGATCCGGGAAAATACTCTACATCAGTGAAAAAAATCAAAATTTTTATAAGGGTGTCCGCGTAACGACACACTTCATATAGATATATAGATATAGATACAAACATGAATTTAGATATAAATTCTTCAAAAATGCAAATTATAGACCCGAAAGAAAACTGCTTTGGATCAATGTTCCTAAATGAAAAAAAAAAATCTTAAAAAGAATCCCTTGAGATTAATACTGTGTGGGAGTCGAAAATCAGGACCATCTATCGGAGGGTACACGCGTTGAACTAAAGTAGGAAGAATGTAGTAGGGATGGCGGAAAACCTTAGTAAGGGATTACGTCGAATTAAGTTGGCAAAGGGGCTCGTGGCCCCGTAACACTTAATTTTTCCCTCGATTTTTTAATCTCCTGGTAAATATCGTCTCGGTACCCCCGCGCTTTCATTGCTTCTCTCTCTCTCGTTTCTTCCATTCTCTCTCCTTTCCTCCCGATGTCTACCAAGCCTGGGCACAGCCATCAAAGAAGAACCCATTTAAAAACCTCATCAATGCCTAAGCTCCTACGCTCCCGTAGGAACTAATCCCTCCTATTTTAACGCGACGGGAGGAAGGAACGCTTTTAAAAGTAAGACTCCGCCTTTGTTGGTAGATACAACCGTTTTATTTCGACTGAGAGAAGCAAAAATTGCATAAACGTCCGTTTCTTATGTTACCATCCCCTTCGGTTTCTACTTCAGTTCCAGTTGAAACAACCCTAATTAGCATCTTTCTCGAGCCAATGGTTCACACACGAAAATGGGCTTGACGATTTGCGAAAAAAAATTTAAGCAGGGATTTAAAATTATTCCACATAGGAATTAAAATCTCAATCAGCGCGTTAAAATACATAAGTATACGGAGCCGAAAGAAAATCGGAGGTTTTAGGTTTTCGGAATATTATTGTATAATATTATTATTGCAAAATTATTGTATTGCTAGTAGTGAATAATAAATATATGATCAGAAGAAACTTAAATCTTATAATTCTTCTTTTTTTAATGCAAATAAAAATTTTAATTTGGGGACTCTAACCCTTTTAGAAGGGTTAAACGAACACGATGCGCTCAAATAAACAGGAATAGAACGACAGTATATATTCGCGAGCAATACGCTTTAAACTACTAACTGCGTAAAGGGTGTTTGACTGTGGAGCCAATCTCGAGTGTTAGGCTAACATTCATAATGAAATTAATCTGCGGACAAGCCGATCGACCGCCGATGAGGACTCGCGATGGCTAAAAAGCTCGGTTTCGTCTGTCCGCACTGCTTCTCTATCCACTACCCCCTCTTGTCAACACTGGTCCATTCCGAAATTGAATTAGTTCAAAGTTTCGATTATGAAACAGTAGCAGAGTCCTTCTTGTATGTCATCAAGTATCGACGAATAGAAAAGGATAGAATTGGTTAAAAGGATTGGAAAAGATATTGGAAAGAGTAAGAAAAATAAAAGAAAAAAAAGTATAGAAAATCTGGGTGTCTACTGTCCTGGAATTTGAGGGCAAATGGTAAACTATGACGTCACTGTTTACCGGTGACCGTACTATATATATTTTCTCCGACTTTTTATTTTTAAACTAAAGAAGATATTTTGCTGATATTTTTGGAATTTGTAAATGACAGAAAATATATAAACCAATACTCCAATTTAATTATTTTAAATATTTTAATGTATAAGCGGAAACAAAAGGCTTTAGTGCTTTCGTTTCATTAGAGTGTATTTAAAATTCTTTAAACTGTTATCACTAATAAAAAAAAAAAAATTCTCAAACTGCCTGAAACAGCGAACGCATGAAATATTTTTTTTTTTTAAATTATAAAAATAAATTTCTTTTTCGATCCATTTTTTGTACTTTTTATGTATCTTTCTCAAGAATGCTGGTTATTTATATTATATACAAAGAGAATTTTCTTTACTTATATTTTATTAAATTTCATTATAAAATCTTCCTCGATGACCTTTGTCTTCAATTTTTATATCGATGAAAATTTTCGCAATAAATCATGTTCTTGGTGTCAGAAGATGATGCAGGGGATGTTTTGAGGGTGCGAGTACGACTAGCGAATAAGAGGGTGAGTATTTAACATCACAATAGCCACTTTGGATACTCCCAGTCAATGCAAAGCGTTCAACGCTGAGAATTAAGAAGTCTTTTATGATTTTCAGATCTTGATGGATCGTTAGAACTGCGATTTTCCCTTTGGATTCTTAACCTCGTAAATTGGACACAACTTTTGTGCAAGAAAGCGAGAAAGTGAATGAGAGCAGTTATAAAAGGTCACTTTTAAATATTCGTCTGTTAGTGCACGTATGTACATGTGAATTCTTGAAGCTTCGATTACCTAAATATAATAATATTTTGTAATAAAATACATTTTTAGTACTTTTAATCAGCTCAATAGACACAAATTGTATTAACGTCATGCAGATTTGATTTGCCGAAATCGCAATTCCTTATTTTGATTTCTTATTATTCTACATTTTCTTTAACTTGAATGTCAACATTTAATTTAATTGACAATTAAAATTACTAGCAAAATAGGGATCTAAGTCTTGGTTTGATAAAATGTCACTTTAGCTTGAAAATTACTCCTGACTTGCTGTGGTTTGCTTCGATACTTGAACAAATTTCAGAATAAACATCTGGCCTAAATCAACATACAACTCATTACTATATCCATCAATATGAACTCTTGCCTCACTCAGGTATCCAGTTACAAACAAAAAGGAAGAAAATCGTCCCAGGAGCGCAAATTAAATTAACTGCAGGTCTGTAACGATGATATGACGCAGACAGAGGGGATGAAAAGCTTTCGTACCTGCTTTCACTTCAGTGGCACTGGCCCTTTGAGCAGGTTTTTCAAATAGAAATAAGAGTTTTAAAAATCAACACACGACGAGACTGGAGGCAGATCAAAAGGCGTAGTATCGATAATTGGTAGAAATCTTTTGCCCTTCAACGAAAGAGCTTCGACATCGTCGACTACGACCTCGTCAGCGTTTGAGGATTACGCTTTCTCCGAGTAGAAAAACGTCTCATATTTATTTTGTCTCTTGAATATCGCCGTTACATTCCAGGGAATTGGAGGGGTTGTAGTGAGAAGTACCAATGGTTGAGGTTTTCCTCTTATATGGAGCGTCTATAGCCTCCCCAGGGATCGAGAGAAGGGAAGCTACCTTTACTTTACGATTTACTTTTATTTATCTCAATGAAAAAGAAAATCTCAAAATGCGAGGATAAATTCGGTGAAAACAGAAAATTAAGAATTAGACAGAATGTATTTTTCTAAAACTTTTATTTTAAACATTTTTTTTCAACCTCTTATTCGAAATCACTTTTTTTAACAGTTTTTTCCATCCCACATTCCAAAGACTTATTTAAAATCACTTTTCCATCTCATTTTCCAACCCACTAATATGCAAAATGACTAAAAACTTTGTAGCTGCCCTCGCGCCATATTTGAAACGTTATCAGTGACGTATAAAACGTCTGGAACTTTGAATTTACAGTGAGAAAAAAAAGTGAAAAGCGCGAAACAAAAAGACGAAAAGTGAACATTACAATTCAATAAAAAAAAGTTAATAAAACAGACCTTTAAAGAGTCGATAGTTTAGAAGCAGTCAAACCTTTGAATGCAAATTATTTGCGAATCTAATCAATCTGAAAAGTGGCTGAAGAAAAAAAAAAGTGTATAGATTACAGTGCGCGGACGTTGTTGGAGAGACACGTTTAAAGAATTAAAGTATCTAATACGAAAGAAAGGTCTTCCAAGCCGCCGTTTGAAAGCGAAGCATTGTCTTCTTAAGCCTGGCATTCAGTGCCCTCCCCCCCTCCCACTATGATTCCAACAACCCTTGCTCACTCACTCTCTTCCTCTCTCTTTTACTCTACAACCCCTGCCTGGTATCTTCTCTTCTTGTGCTGGCTAGTAGAATCGAGTATAAATTGCAGAAGGTAAAGGGAGGGAGAGGGATTGAAGCAAGAGAAATAAGAAATTAAGAGAGAGGTCTTAGAGAGAATAAAGCTAAGAATTAAGATGGGCGCTGAAGAAGTGGGTGGGAGGGGAGTGGAATGAACTGAAACCACCGGCTCTCGCGTTGGGGCTTAAGTCCTTCGGAAGGATTCTTACTCGCGCGTCATTTAACAAAACAATTAGAAATTAACCCCTTTCCTTTTACCTTCGTTACTTCGCCCTTTCTTTCTTTCATTCGAATCGAGTTTCTCGAAATAAGCACGACGTTTCCTGATCGATTCGTTCCTTAAGTAATGGGATTAAGGAAACGACTATTTTTTGTACATGAATATTCAAAATTATCCCTCTGTAATTTAAAAGAGATTCAGTGGTGTTGGAATCCAGTTGTTACCACAAAATTCGACTTTTTAAATTTATCCATTTTCTACCTTACTTTTCACCCCCTTTTCCACCTTTTTAGCTCTTTTTCCGCTCACTTTTCCAATCAAATTTTCAAACTGATTTTCCCACAGTAAGGTCATAGGTAACCAATGAAAAATTTTAAATCTCTGAGTTGACATTTTGCAATAATCGCCCTACCACTTCAAAAAAATATAATTTCTATAAATTATCGAAAATTTTTATAAATTTCCTTAAAATTCTAAACAACCTAATACATAAAGTCGCCAAAAAAGTCCCTCTTCTTGTCCTTAGTGTCTAATATATTATTTTGGATGATTTGGGTTCTTTCTCTAAATTAAAACATAAATAATTATTAATAAATCTGTTCTATATTTGCACGACGATTTAGGTTCGAAAATAACTTCAATGTAGCCTAACATTACCTTCCGAGTCTGTTATATCGGTTTCTCGACAGTTTCTGGTATGTCCTCGTTTAGCAAAAAAGCGTAGAATTGAGTTGAAAGTTTTCTTAATACCAAACTAATTTCTAGACAGTTAACCAATACTTATTCCTCCTTCACTGTTCAACATGCAGTTGAAGGATTCTAACAATTCTATTATTCTCTAAACTATAACTTTGTCTCATAGAAGAAAATGAAGGTTATTTAAAAGGGACTAAAACATGATCCAAATGAATACGAAGCTTACCTTTTTTTATTCGTGCTTCCTATCCGAATGAATCTGATTGTGAGTCTCATCGGATTTTTTAATACTTTTGAGTCCTTATCAATCTGTAAGATTGATAAGGATTAGATCGGCATGAAACCGCTTCGTTCCGATAAAAATTCCAGAATTAAATCGATTCAAAAGGATAAAAATTTTTCTCCCAAACTTAATTCGCCAGGGCGTTTTAAGCTTTCAGATACTTTTGAGGAAGTGGCATAAAATGAGTTTTGTCGAAGTTTTCCTACGACAGATTTTCACATCCGATTTTTCTCAGTCTGGATGATTAAAAGTGATTTCATTATCAGCAATAGAATCAGAGGAAGCAAAGCGATCGAGATTCAATTTTGCCTTAAGATTCACGGACTCCTAATTGGACAAGTTGCACCAAGTGGTATCGGAAGATCCACTGAATTGAGACGACCACTGGCTGGTAATGGCCACTTTGAGGGCGTTTCGTAAGCTCGTCCTAAGAGTTGGGCACTACTCCTAAGTGGCCTTAGGTCACTGTTTCTATACTCGACTATACATAAAGGAGAACCAGAACCAGTATGGGGAACTAGTATCGAATTTAAATCTCACTTGACTAACCCAATATATGTATACATACAATATTTCATTAGCTGTTACAAGTTATTAGTGGTCTACCTCCAATTCCTTATTTTTGATTCAACCCCTAATTTTCTCCACCAAATGTCAAGTGATCTATGTATTAGATATGTAGGAGAGAACCGGCAAAATTCACTCGATTCATCATTTACTCGTTCGAAACTTAATGGGGACCATCGTCTACATATTACATAACACTTTTAGGGAGAGAAAGAGAGGGGGAGAGGAAAGCTTCGGATTGAAATTCATTCAGATATAATCCAAAAGAAGTTTTCAATCCAATACGTAAAGCAGAATGCTCATTTTGTGAAACAGCTTACGGAAATTTTCAAATCCAAGAAAAATCAAACTGAACTTTTTCCACAGGTAACACACTAATTGGCCTAATTGTTCGGGCAATATCAGATGAAGTCAATTAAGCCTGCAAAGACTAATTAAGTTCGAGTAGAGACATCCGTTTGGGTCCAAGCACTCTATACGTAATACGTGTATCTGGCTCTTTCTCTACCTCGGCTTTCCGATCTTTCTGTCTAAGAAGAGGACACAAAGGTCGAGGACTAAATGAATTTTCTTGAGCAAGCGTCCATCAAGATCGTATTCCGCCGGAAGGCTCGTAAGGACGAAGGCACGCGGAGGGACCTGGGCTCTGGATGGCAAGTCGGCTTCCAACGTCAACCTTCAACCTATAGCTAAACGCATCTAGTCTGTATACTGGGTGTACGCGATAAGTAATTCACTTACAGCTCTATTGAGTTAACCCTTGCTTCCACGGTGACTCCATTTACTCTCTCAAGCCCCACAGTCGCGCAACCCCTCCCCCTCTACCCCTTCCTATTCCTCTTCACAATCCCCATCCCCTTTCCCTTTCCAGCCCACCATCGTCCTTGTTCCGTTCAATATTAAAATCACTTAGCGTCGTATATTTTGTACACTGATGCATATACAACCATGTGACAAGGGAGCACGTGAGTTATGATTTTCCCTCAGCATGCTTACGTACGCAACAACTAGTTCCGATCCACTCTCTCTCTCTCTCTCTAGGAAGTTTATAATTATCGCTCTAATGCAATAGTTCTTTAATACCATTTCCTATTTAGTCCAAAAAGTTTTAAAATTTCCCTTTACTATGATTTCTTTTTACTATTTCCCTTTACCATGAATTATTCTCCCTTTACCTCTTCAAAGTAGTTAGGTATATTATCACTCATTAATTATAATAAGATTCTGAATTCCAAGAGAGATAGCATTCTTCAGATTAATAAATTGCTAATAAAAATATAGAAAATTCTCTTTGCCTATATCCACTCTATACAATTACTTCGCTTTCCAAAAATCTGATATGAGGTCGTATCTGGAGAATGGAAGCGAAGTACCCAACCTATATCGAGGACGTAATTCAAATTCGGAAAGATAATGCCTTGAAACTACCGTACATTCCGGGCGATGCGATGCGATGCGATGCTACTCCATCGAGTTATGTAACTTCTCTTATTCCTCAGAAGGGCGAAGTAGGTGTACCCCAGAGTCGCTTGGCGCTTGCAGATACGTTATACATCATGGAGAAAACTTCCAGCATAGATAACCTACTTGAGGAGTTAGCCCGCGTACATGCAAATTTCTGAATTATTATGCCGCGCAGAGTATATTATGCTGGCCTGGACCACCTTCACCACCCCTCAACCAACCACCCACCACGCCCATCTCACCCTGTCGCCTTTTTCCATACCCCCTTAAGTGCCGCACTTATCTATGTAAACCTATAGTCTCAGCAAATTGCCGCTGCAATTAATTTTGTCACGTGTTAAATTATACAATAATTCAATGATAATGATAATAGACATTTGAATAGGAAGAATAGGATAGGAGGAAGTCTTCAAGAATACTAAAAAATGAAAGGATTATTCAAATAATATTTTTATTTTTAATTTTGAGGTTGGAAAAGGGGAGTTGGATAAAAGTTTTCGTAAGAGTTGGGAAAGAGAGTTTTGAAAAATGTGGGTTTACAAAACGATTGGAAAGGGAGGTGAGAAGGGAAGGTTGACAAAGGGGTAGGAAATGGTATTTAAAAAAAGAATTAGAAAAGGTTCCGTATATTTTTATATTTTTTTTTACGTATATCATCTTTTGCTACATAATTAAAAACCGTTGACTGGCATGTAAAACCGCCTATATCGTTAGATTTAAGTTCACTATTATTTCTCGACTTTGACTCTCCTTCTGGCTTTGTCTGAAATTTTATGCTTTCTCTATACTGTCATCTCTTTCTCGCCCTCAAAGGCCCGAAGTCGAGGGATTATGCCAAACAACTCGTCGTTCCCAACGAGTTAGAATTTAGTAACAGAGCGACATACGCGAATTATTGAACGTGACAGTATTAAATTCTATATGTGGCGAGTCGACAGAATTCTATATCAGATTAGAGGGGTTGAAAACCGGGAACTCACCGATACACTGTTGGGAACGTGTACCGCAGGAATTAGAAGCAGCATAATTTTCGAAATTGCTACGCTACTCACAAATTAAACTTCTATCATTATGTATCACACAATTTTAGTATCAGTTTAATCCCTTCGACTTTGAAATAGCTAAAATTGAAAGAAGAACATTCTTTTCGTAACACAAATATTGAGTATATCTATATTGTCATTTCATGCATATATCTATACACTCTAATCCAGGATCTGTATACTACAGAAACTAGTCGAATTTAATAATAGCAATTAAATCCTCAATAATGAAGTATATGATGAGAAAAATGCACTTAAAATTTTAATCAATAATTATAAAGTATCAATTATGTGATTAGGCTGAAGTATCAGTGAAATCTATATCTAAAATCCTTCACAAAATACGTTTTTCTTAAAACACATCATTTTCCCAAAAAAATTAGTAAAATGTGACAATCTGTATCAGACCCATTCGCAAAAGATAATATCAAAGTAGGGTGTTAGAAAAAAATTTTACTTTATTTTAATTATGTTTCGAATTCCGAAGTGTGTGGCAAGTAGACGATTTCTGGGGTTCTCACTTTACACCTCTAGAGAAGCGTAAAGTGAACTTTACAATTAGGCTGTTTATTTGAAAATAAGGATAGGACTTCTGGAAATTTCGGACTCTTTTTAACGGAGATTACACAGTGAGTTTCAATAATTATGTAAATTGTTATTACTAGTAAAGTATCAAATATTCCTGAAGTTATAGAGAACATGAAAAATTAATTGTTACAAAAACCTTATTCTGATCGCGTATATGTATTTAAGATATAAGGCTCTTTTTTACCCGTTCTTGGTTGCATATAACCGCGCTTTTATGTAATGTAAAGTACCGCGTTCGAAGATCCGTAACGCGACCCTCCGACCCTCGTAAACCTGAATTTATTAACACTTCGAACGACGGGGAGATTTGCCGAATGGTTTTCAATTTGTACCTTAACGCCCTGAACACACATGTCGCGCAGATAGAATACACGCATAAACTTCACGATTTACAAATGTACAAGCCTTAAATAGCATTCTTATTGGCTTGGGTGCCTTATTTTTTTTCGGTGAATACACTGAATTTATGTTATGTGAAAAGCATTTTTTTTTCTTTACTGCAATGTGTGCACTGTGTATAATATAAGGTTGTTGAGAAAGAAGTAGATGTTTTCAATATAGACTTTTTGTCGTATTTTTCATCGTTTAGCTCAAAAGACAATTTTCGAAATTCTTAATAATATTTTCAATATTTTAATAACAAACAATACTCAAAGTTTGCATTTTTTCGATTTTCTAATAGAACTCAAAAAGTTGTTAAGAACATTTTCTAGCCTTTTCTAAAAGTAACAACTTTCTTCTTTTGACTTTTATAAAATTAAAAAAGAAAAAAGGTTTGCTTTCCATTTTAATTTTAAAAACATTAAAAACTTTTGAGCGGCAGTTACTTCTCTTATGCAATACACGTATGTTGAAATGGTTGCAGTCACTTAGGAGTTGCGAAAAACACGAACTATTTTTCTTTTTGTTTTCTTATAGAGGAGTTAAAAACGTACTTAACGACTAATCGACGTACTTAACGTACTATAATCGTCATATTTCGAAGCTCAACGATTATAAATAAATTGTGCTCCGAGCGCGAAGCACAAGATTTAAATGAGTTTTAAATCAAATATCGACCGCGAAGCACGAGTGTCCTGATGAGAATGTGTCCTTTAAGGTCGATAGGACCTTAAGTAAATTAGTTCTCCTCCTCATTTACATCTAATATATTTAAATAAAAGTGAAGCGAAGCGCACAACAGCAAGTATAGCTCTCATAGTGACGCGAAGCGTGTAACATGGAGCGCGAAGCGCGACGTATGAGGAGAAAATGTGCCTGCGCAGCGACAGATAGATTTTTTTTTAATCGAAACAAGACATAAGCATAAATTGGTCATCTTTTTACAAGTACTACGAATATCCGTACATAGAATTTATTGTAAATTAAAAAAAAAAGGTTCTTAAAAATGTTCATACTGCTCTAATTTTTTGAATTTGTATCCAAAGTGGCTGGCTAACAAACTTCACCTTCATTTTAGGACACATTTAATTAATTAATTAATACTTCCTCCAACAGGAAGCAATGAATCCTATAGTATTATTTTTATTTCGATTTTCTTGTTTTACTTGTTTAATAAAATAACATTTCATTTATTGTATCTAGATAAAATTGAGTTAGGTACTTATACAAAATACTTGCCTCAATATTCCGGCTCGTGCAAAACTAACAGGTTGTAAAGCAGTTTCAATTATATCTCGCCCTCTGAGTGCGTCTTGATACTTTTATTATTATTATTATTATTATTATTATTACTTTTTCCCATAACTAGCTTTATCCCAACCTGTAAAATCCCGCCATCGCCACCTTTCTTCTAAAAAAGAAAAGAAAAATTCCTCTTCCGCTGCCGAATGAAGGATTCTCCCACACAAACTCATACACTGAAAAAAAAAGTTCATTAGACTTTACAGAACTATTTCTATAGTCGGGGATGAGAGCGAATCTTGAACGAATTTGATAAATTTTGTATAATTTTCAGTATTTAATGTAGAACAAATCTGGAATAACTCTACAAAAGTTCTGTAAACTTTAAATTGAGTCCGATTTAAAAGAGTTCAATAAAATATATAGAAAAATTCATGAAAAAATGTTGAAAAGTTTCGTAGAAATCATATTTGAGGTATTGAGAGTTTATAGAACTGAGTTCTAGAAAATGAGTTGCGCACTCGTTCTGTGCGCTGGTAGCGACTTTCTTCGCGTCTCCCGCTTATATCTTAGATTTTGTTTTTGTATTTGATTTTAGGTTTAGCTGCGATGCTTTAGGCGTGCGTTAGGAATTAGGAGTGGGATGCGAAAGTGTTAGGGTTCGAACCCCGTGGCGAATAAAAATTTTCATAGCGTGCGTTTATAAATAGTGTAGTGACTGTGTGTGTAATAATAAATAATTGTGCGATAATAAATAATTGGATAATAATAAGTATATAAAACCTTAATTTTTTTCGGCGCAAAATCGGCTTTCGTTTTCTAGAACTGTTCTCTAAAGTTTCGAGACTTCTTCGATATAGATTTCATATTAGCTGGAGTTTTAGATTTTCTAGAACTGTTCTACGTTCTTTGTAGAATAGTTCAACATACATTAAAACCAAGAAGATTTTAACTTTTATTAAACTACCCACCGTATCCTCTAGTCTAGAACTATTTCTGTAAAATCTAATGAACTTTTTTTTTCAGTGTAGAATATGTATATATATATGATACATCTTACCTCAACCCCTTTGATCTTCCTCCCCTTACTTCTGTATTTCTCTAAAACATACACGAACTTGCCTCTGTATTTGTATGAGAAGCGAAAGCATATAACGATTGCATCTGACTTGCGGGGATTGGATGCAACCTGAGTGTAAAGCATCGGAGAAGTTGGTAGTGCCCGGGGTTTCGAAGGCTGCACCACATTATCGGTGTGTGTCTCGAATGTTCCGAGTGTTTGGCTGCTATGAATTTCAACTTGTGCGAATGTGGTGCTACTGTGCTAAATGTGAGATTCCGTGGGGGTTTGCATGATCGTCCTCATGCACTGTCTAGCTACAGTATACACAACTACATCAGAGATACACTTCTCTCTCCACATTTCCATCAAGGTGTTTTCATCTGGAACTCTCTCTTCATGTCCCTGTACACGAATTTATATCTGTACATGTGTGCGTCTGTTATAGGGAAAGACGATCGGCGGGGCGTGTCGTACAGGCGTAACAGTGAGCTTGCGGGCGGAGCTTTAAAGCAACGCCTTCCGTGAGCTTTCCTGAAATCTCGAAGGTGGGATCCAAAACCTCCACCATCGAGCGACCTTCGAGGCCGATTCGCTTCCCACCCTTCGTTTCACGCGAACGTTTTTCCTCTGGCTCGTCTCTTTCTAAACGTGCGTTATCGGCCACAAGCGCCAGCAGAACGCCACTCTAACCAATCTACAGGGCAAGGGGTGGGAAAAATACGTTTCAGGGGATCCAGTTCCAGCCGAGCTTCGAGCAAGCCGAGATGGTAAGACGAGGGTAACGTATGTCTGAAGCTAATTTGCTGAAGCTTTAGGTGGAAATTACGAGGACCGCGCAAGATGCATCCGAACGACGAGACGCCGCTCAGTTTGCTGCAAGTGGAAAAAGGAAGGGGATGGAAAATAGGGGAGATAAAGAAGGAAAGAGGATAGAAATTGGAGGCAATATGAACGAAAGTGCTCTTGAAATGATGGAAATTATTAGGGCTTTGCATTTTCTCGAGAAACAAGACTTCTTTATGGATTTAATTGTGGCATCTATAAATTCTCAATAATTATTTAAAATTCACTATAAAATATTTAGAATAAATATTATATATTATTATTATATTATATTATACACATTATTTTTCTTGTTTTATAAATTTTCGTGCTCTGTAAAAACGCAGTTTCCATTGAATGTGTAGAAAAAAGTCGGTATCAATGAATACATTGAACAACGAGGGAATGCTTTTCTTCAAAGTGTCTGGCTTGATCTTCAGATCTTGCGGAAAAGTGCAATCGGATTTAGCGAGTGTGAAATGTTGTATAAGATCAATTCATGAGAGGATAAAGTAACCTCAAGAGACGTGGAGACTGTCGCCTCGAATCGAGAAAATCTCATACGAGTTATTGTCGGATTTCACATATATATATATTCCTTCTCGCACATTTCTTGAGTTGGTAATATAGTTCAAAATCTATTTCTAAAATAATTATCGAAATAGTTATGCAGCACTTAACTTGGTTTTACTAGGAAGGGAGTCGTCTTACTAGAGAAATTTCAATTTATAGTTCAGAAGTAATAACAAAACATTATAATAATAATAAATATAATATTACATAAAATACGACGTTAAGGACATGTAATACTTTACCATAAGAGCAAATTAATTAAACCAATTATACGTTCATAATAATAAATATTTTTACCTAATAAGAGTCAATAAATAACCTTCGTCTACATGAAACGAAGGTTTATTGACTCTTATTAGCTAAAAATATTTATTATTATGAATGTATAATTGACTTAATTAATTTGCTCTTATGGTAGAGAATTACATGCCCTTAATTCTTTCATTTTCTTAATTTTTTTATCTATAATTTTTGTAATCCTTTTAAAAACACTTGAAATGACAAATTTTTTTTTAAATCCCTCGAAATATTCTTAATTCTTTTAAAATCCTTAAAAACAATTTCAAATCCCACAGGATTCCTCGGTTTCCTCGTAATTTCTTATAAATAACTTAAAATATCTTGAAATCCTTTAAAATTTCAGAAAATCAAATAAATCCCCTGAAATTCTTTAAGAACTTTCAAATTTTCCATAAATCTCTCATAAAAGCTTTTGAAATTTCTTAAAATCGATTGTAATCTTCTCAGATTTCTTGAAATTCCTTGAAGTCACTTGAAATCTTTTATAATCCCAGGCAACGTTGGGTGAATTGCTGCTAATATATAATAACATACTTTTTTTTTATAGATTTTATGATGCTATATTTATGTGAAAAACTTTCTTCTCGTTAAAATTTCATTGTAATTCAGATCGATCGAGTATGCGAATTCCTTGGAAGTTGTTCGAGTTCCACAAAAAATATGTTGCATCCCCTGCAACGCGAAAGTGCAGGTAGCGAAGCGTTATGCAGAGGATTGCCCAGGTGTCAGTGCGCCTTATCTCGAAACTAGCTCGAGACACACCCCCGGCTGTTTTGCACCAGCTCGACTTGCGCAAAATCAAGGGTAACTAAAGGGCGAACGATGAAACGAGGAGCGTAGGAGGAGAAGAGAAGTAGAGAGTGGATAATATTATAGGTAGGAGAAATGGAATGCAGAGAGGGAGAGTGAAAATAGATATCAGCAGAAGGGGAAAGGGATGAAAGACAAGAAGCTGTCGAAATTTTAAAAAATGCTGCGAATTTACAATTTTGTATGTCATTTTGTTTTAATTTTTTTTTTTTTTTTTAATGAAAAAATAGTCATTTTCCCCTTCTTTCAGAATCGTGTATATAGTTAACTACTTTCCCCAAACCCTTTGTTCAACTCCCATTTCCAAACACTTTTTTCAAACACCTTTTTTAAGCGCCTAACTTTCCATAATCCTTTGTCTTACCCCAGTTTCTATCAACCCCTTTACCAAACCAACATATCCGATGTGTTCGATGTATTAGGAACATCACTTTTTTAAGATCAGATCAGAATATAGAAATTTTTTTATTTTGATAATACACAAAATTTGCAAGTAACGCTTTTATCTCTAATTGTGTTATTATAAAAGATTAAAAACAAAAATCTATCGATTCTTGAAAATCGATATTTTTATCCGATTAATCGATTAAATTGAATCGAGAATTTCAGAATCGATCTTTTAAAATCAATTCTTTTTTTTGAAAATCGACCATTTCTAATCAGCAACATCCCTCTCCCCGTGATGAAATTCGTACATTCTCACCCCCTCTCCTCTGCTAAGAAGAATCTTACGGAACGCCCCGACCTGAAAGAGAGAGGAGACAAGGAGAGAGAATATGAGCTCTGGGGATGACGAGGATGCTCCTAAGGCTGAGGGTGAGCCATCCGTGGTCCAGGATGCTTGGCAATGGTGAGGGAATCGCCTAACTTGGAATATGGTGGGGTTGTCGAGTGTGGATGTAGGTAGGGCGTCGGTGGGGCAGGACGTGCGCCGCGACGCTCAACCACGTACAGTCGCGGCTCGGGCGCCGCACATTGCAAACGTGTTTTATTCTTTCTCGTTCAGTCATCAAATGACACGTGCTACACAATCTAAATCCAGAAAATCTCATCCAACGCCAAGAAACTCTCACTTTTTTGGGACTCTCACTTATCTCAATTTAATCTAATCTCCAAGACACGATTGTCAAATTAATTTCCTCATTCCTAATTAAAAAAAAAAATTAAAAAAATAAATAAATGAAAAAAAGGCGTGATGACATACGAAAAGTTCTAGAAAATCGTGATCTCGGTTTCTCCATTGCTGTGAATTTTAGTGGTATTTAAAAAATTGTGAAACGAGCAGGAAAGATAACAAAAAAAAAAACATTTCTAATAAATTTTCATAAGATTGCATACAATGTTGAGAAATATATATTAAAAATAGAAATTTTGAAAATTAAAAAAAAAATAAAATTGAAAATTAAAAGTGCGTGAATGGAATAATTTAGAAGGTTGATAGTGTTGATTTTACATTCGAAGGATTAAGTTTTTTTTGAGTGGTGAAAAGTGGGGGATTTTGTAGATAAAAAACTGTGAGAGTGAAGTGACTTCTTGGATTTTGGAAAAATGGAAAATTGGTGCGGGAATTTGAATTTAACAGGTTTCCCGCCAATTCAAGAGGCTTAAGGTTAAACTGAGAAGGTTTGATTCGGGGGGTGTAAAGGAGTGACGAAGTGTTCCAGGGTTGGTTGCGGTTGATTTTCGAATATCAATTAGGATCCAGATCAAGGTGGCTTTATCTCGCTACGAATGGCGTCTTCATTCGAATCCGAAGATCACTGAGAGGCTCCTGAAGGGAATGGATTTTCAGAGCGTGATGGAAACGATGGCAGAGGCATGGGTGGCTGCTAACACCAAAAATGAAGTTCAGGTTGGTTTTTTTAATAAAATAATTAATAATTTCATCAACTCGTGTGTACATTTCATAGAGATTTTTTTCGTCTATAAATCTGTTTAATAATAAGAAGAAATTGGCTTCAATTAAAATGTCCTGGATGCAAATTAAGTTTTGTTAATTCCAAGCAGAAAATAATTTGCACGAATACTCTTTAAAACAGAAAAAATTTCAAATAAGATAATGATTTAATGGAATAATCTTTGTTGCATTTGGAAATAATTTATTTTGTACGACCATATTTCTCTTTTGGAAGAATATTAAAAATTTCAATAATGCCCCAATTTTTCAAATGAGCTTTTTCTTCCATTATAAGATCGTAACAAGGGTTCGTTTTCATATTTTCGTAGAAGTAATTAAAAATTCAAATTTTTCAAAAAATAAAGTTTATCTAAATTCAAAAATTGTCTCCTAATTAAGTTCTTTTCTCGTCGTCAAAAGACCTTAGAATACAAAAAAATGTCAATTTTTTAAACTGAAATTTCTTCAAAAACGCAGCAAAAATTTGATTTTAAAATTGCTCTGCGACGGAAACGTGATAAATAAAAGTAAAATGGTTAATTCAGTATAAAGGTTCAAATTATATACAAAAATCAAAAGATTCATCAGCAAATTTTTTATTTAAATTTTCTTACAAAATTGTTGATTCTATATAAACAAATTTAAAAATAAATAAAATAAATAAATATATAAACAAATTCTTAAAATAAAAAAAAAGAGAAAGTATATTCGAGATTTGTTATTAGAGTTCTATAGATCTAAAAAATAAAAAGTTTCTAATATGTAGCATAAAAACTAATAGAAAACTTTTCAAAACTAAAAGTTTTTTTTTAAATAGCTTAAATAATTTTTGTTTTACAAAATTGTTTAACAAGCAAGATACGGTGAAAATAATAGTGCCATTCGATTCTATACAGAATGCAAAGAATAAAATTATTCTCTACAAAAATGCGCATAAAAATGAACTTAAATTATCTTTATAAAATCCTAGGTGTTTTTTTTTAAATCAATAAACATTATCTTAATCCACTTTCGATTCATTATTATATATGACGATAATTTCAATAACGAAGTAGGAGATTTCAATTGGGTTTCCGAGGATTAGTAGTCGATTTTCTAAGGAGTTGGAGGATTGGGAAATCTCATGTAATGCTGCATGGGAATCAATGTGGATAGGGTGTAATGACTATTCAAGTGTCTTTGCATATTGTATAATATATGTACGTTGAAATGCTTATACAAGGTGCAGGTTTGCAGGGGCAATAACCATGAATACGTATAATACGATCGCTATAGCAAACTAACTCGAGGGTGCCTCGAGGTCGAGCGTCGAAAAGCAACCCTTTTCGAACATTACACAGCCAATTGGCCACCCCTCTGATTTCTGCGCCCTTAACGTTCACAGCCGATGCCGTGGCTAATTCAGGCCTATCCACTTCCTGAACACCTTCCTCAACTCTTGTTTACATACATCTACCTACGAATTCTTCATTCTTCACTCAAATGTAAACAAACAAAAAAGTCTGATTCTTTGATTTTTTTTCGGATTTTAGTAGCTGTTTTTCTCTTCCTGAACGATTTTTTACGAGTCTTGGAGGATTCTTTAATGTTCATTCTAGTTTTCTTAGATGAACAACTTTTTCATTTTTAGCAAATAACGACTTCTTATTCTTTATTAGAAGCATACTCACTGAGAAAGCACTTGTACACAAATCCACAAATAACACCCCGTGTAGAAAAATTTGGGAAAATTGATCGAGGCCCAAATTAGACCGCCTAGCTAATTAGACGGACTAATGTGGTGCTAAAAAGAACTGTAACGTTTTTACACTGTTTAGGACAAGACTAGATGAACTAATTTGGTGTTATTGAGCTATTGAGCAGATATAATCATAACAAAAATTTTCGTTCAACAAATTATATTTGTTTTTAAAGTTTTTTAAAACATAAAACAATGTTTTATAAGAGTTATTGAATTGAGTTATGAGTTCTTACTTCTTTGATATCAATTTGCACTACTGCTATATTTTGTAAACAATAGTTTTAAACATTTCATACTTAGTGTGTGTTTGTATTACATGTTTCGGAATGAAATATGGAATAAGTATATAGTTCTTAGCTCAAATCAAATTCGATTCAAGTAGCACATTCTAAATGCGATTATAAAAATGCCTTGATCTTTATAAATCCACCTTGATTAACAAAAATATTCTCCCCCTTTTTTTTCGAGTCCTTAAGACGAGGGATTTCCGTTTTGGCTTAGAGAGTGACTTTTATACTTGTATATAACGACATGAAGATAGGCGAATATAACCACTGGGATGGATTGAAATATCAGTCGAAAAGGCGGGCGAAGAGGGGGAGGGATAATCCTCGCTAAAACCATGGTCATTTATGTGTGTGAATATACATATATGTGTGTAGGGGGTCACGGGTTCTGACCACGATACGGATGTGCCCCTGCCTTCTTCCTGTGTTTATGGCTAGGTATTTGGTGCAATAAGACCGCATCTTCATTCGCAAAACCAATCTCCAAATAATCGACTACAATTTTTTTGTTTTATGACAAATTTCCACCTCCCAGTATTTTAGTCTAAAAATTATCCTCTCTATTCATTTAGAAAAATCTCCTGTGCTGCAATACTTGTTATATTAAAGTACTATATTACTTGATTTATCTGAATTTGACTGAATTTTAAATATATATAGATACACATTGTACATAAAAAAATTTAGGATAGAGTTCTTAAAAAAATCTAGTCGATTAAGATAAGAATCAGAGACACAAATAATAAGCGTCTCCAGTCCTAAGTCCCAATGTTTTCCTCCAAGATTTTATAATCTTATGCAGTATGTAAACATACCTTTCTGACATGTATGTAGATACGAATTTATCATAAGTTACGGAAAATTCCAACGAGATGTAAACATAATCTACTTTATCCATTAATCCAGTTACTTTTTAACTTTTATCTCGAGAGTCTAAACGTCGCGTCGTCGGTTGTTCTCCTTGGCGCCAATTTCACGCCATTTTATTTTCAATTCATTTTAATTCGTCGAATTGCGCACACATTACATTTTTTCATGCAAACACCGGTGCGTCGTTATTTGTCTACTGCTGGGATTAAGCTTCCATACTCTGACGCATCGGTACATGCTTAATTTCAGTTTCCTGCGGAAAAGAGTGAGAGAGAGGAGAGGGAGGGAAGTAAACAGCCGGAAAGAGAGAGATAATCCTGTGGAGTATCGGTGACACGCAATTTTCAAATAAGAGGAATTACCACATTTCTTTAAGAATGAATAAAGGCATACGCAATGTGCAATGAAACATGCAATGAAACATGCATGGATGAAACTGCTGGTTGTGATCACATTGATGATGATGATCACAAAAAACCATATCTTAAAAAAGTTCGATATATATATACATATATATATATATATATATATATATATATATCGAACACATTGTTGTCGAAAACCTGATTGAGGATTAATAATCGTTAACTACGATATAGTTGAAAATCAGAGAATAAAATAAAAACAATAATTGGAGATCGATTTAAGTGGATACGAGTGTACCTTTTTTATACATATATTCAAACAACAAAAATGAACTTTATTTTTAAATAACCTTATTAAAAATTTGAAAAAATCGTCGTTATTTTAATCTGATATTATATTTCAGGCATATATATGTCCTTGAACTGGATCGCTGACATTGATTTGCAAGAGCCAATGAAACGGCGTCAAATAAAGATGAACTCAGTGCACTGACCCACCCAATGAAGAGTCTTGAGTAAAACGAAAATCCTTGTGTATTTTATCGAGTTCTTGATTGTCTTACGTAAGTCACGAAAAGGCTATTGAAAGATTAGACATTAATAATATTTGACAATTGAGTGGAGCCTCTTTTTAACGAATCTTACGTCAGAGCTCAGATAGTGATGCATTTTTTATTTAAATCCAATTCCTATTCCAAAATTATTGATTTTTATCTAAAAATATTCATTCATATGATAAAATTTTAATAAACTCTAAACGTTGATAAGCAAATTTAATATACATATTAAGGTAATTTCATTTAAGGATTTTAAGGAATTTTCAAGGTTGTAGTGGAACTTTAAAGGATTTAAAATGTCTAAAATGATTTTTGAAAATGTTGGGATTTTGATTTAATAAATGTTGGTTCTTTTATGATGTATTAACAGAATGGATAATAATTACTTTTAAAAATTTATAAAATATTTTTTTTCTCATAAAGAGGTGAGCCACATGACTTATGTAAGATTGTTTTCATCTAAAGAAATTTTTTGGAGGAAAATTTAAGTGATCAACACATTCTATAATACTAGTCGGTCAAAGGACGATATAATCAAATGTAGAAAATACTGATCAGCCTTATCAGAACATCAGGTGCCCGGCAGAAGATAACTCGGAGTTCTCGGTGCAGATAATCCATGGATATAGCATAATATGCGATTATGTTACATAAATCACATTCGATTCAATATTTAATACCTTTATTAATCAGGTATTACACTTGAATTCGCAACTAGAGGGATTGACAAAATTATTTCAGTATTAATATAATTACTGAAGAATAAAACCCATCATCCGGTTGTAAAATTATTATAGAGATATACCGACATTCTGAAAAAATTATTTCAAGAGAAATTCCCTTTTAAAAAAGATTTTTTATATCATATGCATTATTTTAAGCGTTTTTCATGCGAGGATAAATATTCTACTTTCCACTCCCTAGGGAAACAAAGTACTAGAGTACTTTCGTTAAATACATTCCCTAACTTGAAATAAACATTATTATTATTATTATTATTATTATTATTATTATTATTATTATTATTAATATTACAAATGTTATTCCTTTTTTAATCATGCAAAGGGTGATGATGCATTCTCTCAAATAATCGAAAAAACGAATGAATAAAAAATTTTGGAATGAAAGGGGAACTGGAGCAAAATGAAATCAGCGCGAAGATACGAGTTCCTGGGTTTGATGTATCGGCATTGAGCCGGATAGATGGATTACAATCATTCCAGGCACAAGGGGTGGTCAAATACCGTGACCATATACTCATACGAGTACAGTAGAGTAGTATCTCATGCTTGTATAGTGCACTATCAATACACACGTGGTTCTTGCTTGAACAGAATGAAGGCAGTTCGAAGCACAAAAGCACATCTAACTTCAAAGCTCAAGATTTTTGCAATCATCACTCTCACTAAGACAAAAATCATCTTAAAATCGTACGTATCATTATAGCAGTAGATGCCAAAAAAATTTAAACTTATTCAAAAAAAAAAAAATGTCAGAGAAACGATTCAACCGTGTTTGTTTGTTTGCAAATGGTTCACTCGAGATCAAATTCACAGCTAGTTTCATTATAGTGTTTTCATGAAAATGCGAGAAAATAAGGGAAAGAAGGGTTTAAAACTGTGAGAATTGTATAACACGGAGATGATTTCACTTGGCTTCTTCATCCCTCGGTGGCAACGTTAACAGCGGTATCACTCTGGGCGTTAGCTGTATAAGCCGCTAACCCCATCCACCTGTTACCCTCTCTTATTTCTTCCCAGCATGTTCACTTTTCATTCTCGCCTCTTATTTTACATCTCTGCCATCCTCTGAGTTCCGACTGCCCTCTTCGACCCGGGAGACTCCAAACCCTCGTTCTGCATCCTTTTCTTCGACAATTCGATCCCAGCTTCCCTGGATCTACTTTAGTTTCTCACTTCAACTCTCCTTTTCTTCCTCTTTTTACTTTTTCATCTTTTTATTCTTTTATCTTTTTATCCTTTTATCTTTTTATCTTTTCATCTTTCCTTTTCTTACCTCTTTCTCCCTTTCTCTTGCTCTAACTTGAAATTTCGATCACCCTTTTGCCTTTTCACTACCTTCTTCTTTCTCTTGCATAATTTCTCTTTTTTTTATCTCTCTTCGAAGATTCACTTCTCTTCCCTCAGGCGAATCTCTTCTCCCTTTACTCATACGTCATCCTTCTTCTTCCTCAGCACTCTTTCTATCTTTCTCTCTTGCTGTCTTACTCTCTTTTACTACACAGGACCAACGGTTGCCGGGTCTTTGGCTGTCCGACGTGTTTTTTGCGTGTGCATACCACAGAGCAGCTCCCGAAACAGTAGCTTGTACCCTGGTACAGTCTTTGCAAGAGAAAAAACCGAGTTAAGGAAATAGTTCGCCAAAGATTGATATTTGACGTACATTCGATATAATCGATAGGAACACTTTTTAAAATTTCTGTATGATGAAAATGTATTGATCTTTTTTTTTCAGAAAGATTTCAGAAGATTTCAAGAGACTTAACAGATTTAAAGCATTCAAAAGCTTTTTTTTTTTATAAATTACTTCAAAACCTTGAAGTAATTTTTTTGAAAATCCTTAAAAACTCTTCAAAAATTAATTAATAACTCTAGTTATTAAAAATTATGAGAAAAATATAATCTATAATTTAATTTAATAATGATTTTCATGAAAACCTGTTTAAAGTTTCTAAAAATAGGTACTTGTTTACCAACGCTGTTAGTGGGTTCGAGTATACCAAAGGCATATAATTTTTTTTTAATTGTTTTACATTTCTACTACTTTTACATGGATTTTTCCTCGTCGTTCAAACAACATAGGCAAATTTCGAGCTGTTTCAATATTTATATACAGCGGCGGATTTAAGTTTAGCGGGGCCCTGGGCACTAATAGTGTGGGGGCCCCCTTGTAAGGGATTTAAAATATTACAAATTACACAATATTTATTGCATAATTTTTTTATATTTGAATGAAAAAAGAATGAAAAAAGAATGAAAAAAGAGGATATTTATTTTGTGGGGGCCGGGGGCCCCTAGCTTGTGGGGGCCCCTGGGTACGTGCCCCATGTGCCGTTATGTAAATCCGCCACTGTTTATATAGTGTCGATATAAAAAATTCAACTTTATTTCTTCTTGATTTTTCAATTTCTATTACACTTTGAAAATCGTCACAGATTCGTGGTGCACTCGTAACTTCGGGAGTGGTGAGATTGCCGCATTCTGGGTCCAGTTGACCCTCATTGACACCGTGGATGGCTTAGCCGTTAGTGTTAAATTCACTCATACATAAATCTAAGTCTGCGCTTATGCCTTAGCATCAGCGAGCTGTATAGCGCGCGGAATTGAGCACGTGCTCAGATTTCATCGTCCACAGGCGCGATGTCGACGGTTAGATCATCCGGTTTTATTCGGTCAAACCACTGACAGCTTCCACTCTAGCTTATTCGAGGTCGTTTTTCTTTTTCAATTTACTTTGACCAGTTTTGATTAAATCTTATTGTGCTTTTGTGATTTCTGTAAACTTCATGCGAGCAACAAGATCATTTTTTATTATGGGGCGCATGAAAATGCCCCAAATTCTGTGTTTTTCATCAAATTTATTTTACATAAAGTGATTTTACATAAAGTGATTAATTGCGATATACCTAGCTGTTATTTATATTTTTTTATTAGAAAAAAATAATTTTAAAACTCAAATTTTATTGCTTCATTGAAAAAACATTGATTTTGAGAAAAGTGTAATTTTTCAAAATTGTTGTTTACAGAGCCAGGCTTTGGCACTGACATATAAGGCTTCGCCACCTTCCAGACCGAACAGCGTGCCCTCGCTGCCAAGAAGTCCGCAATCCCAACAATCTCATCAGTCTCATCAATCTCAGTCTCAGGCTCAGAGCACCCCTCAGCCCTCATCCGTTCAATTGCATCAGCAACAAACACCAGTGAATGCAACGCAATCAACTTTTTCAACTCATAATCAACATTCAAAGCAGGAAGTCAACTGCAGTCCAAAACAGGAAGGCTTTGATCTCAGCAAATCCGCTTCCGGCACCGGTAAGTCAAAATTTAAAAAAAAAAGTAAATAATATTTTATCACTTTTATTTTAAGAGTATTTCTCTGATATTTTTACATTTGAGAACAAATCGAACCGAAATATCTCAAATTATTAATATTAACTACATATAGAAAGCTCTCAATTTTTCTCTGTCATCTTTTCCTATTCTAGATTGCTTCCCTAAGAATATTTTTCGCGAGTTATTTTTTTTTCTTGCAGGGATGAATAGAGGACGAAAAACCAAGTGTTTTAAATTTATTTATTTATTATAGAAAATAATTGATTTATTTACTCGTTTACTTATAATTATAAATAATTTAAAGTTGTACATTATTTATGATAATTATAAAATCTTTTATACCATTTTAAAATCACTTTAATACAGATAATACAAATTTGCAAAAAGTACGTCACATGCCCGATATATATATAATAGTGGCTTCATGAATTTCGTTCATGATTTTGCCTCATCTTACCTCTACGCTTCAGATTTCGTACACATCCCATTACCCACATATCACCTTCTGTATATCTTATGGGGTAGCTATTCGTGGTCGTAAATCTTGGGTGCAAACGAATTAAGTCACCTTTTCTGGCTGGGGGTGAGCAAGCCAGGGGCGTGTGAAAACGGCTTTAGCCCGTTTAGGCACTATGAATTCTTAGGGATTACTTTTCTGGGAAACGCAAACTCATAGATGACATACCTATGTACATCTTTTTTTTGTCAGCCCTTTCTGACAGTCTTTAATATTGACATTTTAACGAAAGCATGCGTCGAAAACTAAAAAAACATCAGTAGGCAGTAAAAAAATTAATTTTATTGACGACTTTTCCAACCTCAAAACAGTGTTTTTAACAGTATATTTTTGAAAAAATGGAGATGAACAATTTTTTCTAAATTCCCCTCTCTCAAATGTCACGCTACGCAAACGTGGATTAATCCCTTATGACATATGCCATCACCCTTAAATTATGTTGCATACTTATGAAATCTCTTAAAAAATTTTTAAATCCGTTGATTTGAAATTGTAATTCGATAATTTTTAGAACACTCACTTTCAATTCTTTTATTATACTTTCAAAGTAGCCTAATTAAAATCTCTTATCACCTCAGAAATTATTACCGTGTGGCTTATAAATCTACAATTCATTTTCTAATTGGAGGATAAAATCAAGAGAGCTTACTTACAAAACCGACCTTTGTATCATTTTAAACTGAATTATTTACTTTTTTAATATGTCATAAAGTTTAAAAGATATCCACTTTAAATATTTAGTCACTCTTACTAATCCTATTTCTTGAATCTGCTAGTGATAAAGAGACGTAGTTTAATATACACATAAAAGCTTCTAATAATTTATAGACTCGAATTTCATCATTCACTTTTAAACAAAATTTCAAGGGATGCTAGGAGACATTGATTTTAGGAATTCAAAAGGATTTTTAAAAGAGTTGAAAGAGTTATCGAAAGGTTTTTCCAGAGATTTCACAATATTTCAAGACATTTTAACTAATTTTAACGAATATAAATAAGGAATTTGAAGAGATTTCAAGATATTTCAAGTAATTTTAAGTGATATTCTTTAGAAATCCATTGAAATTCATTAAAATTATTTGAAATCATTTAAAATGGCTAGAAATCTCTTGAAATCTTGTGAAAACTGATGAAAATACTTAAACTGTTTTGAATAACTCATCCAAAAATCCTGTCAAGTTTCTTAAAATCAAATGAAATTCCTTAAAACATCTTGAAACTCCCTAAAATCAGTAAAGTTATTTCTATGAAATCCCTTGAAATTTCTTAAAGTCCACTGAAAATCTGATAAAATCCTTTAAGATGTCTTGAAATCTTGCTAGATTAGACGATTACACACAGAAAAAAAAAAGTTTTGAATCAAGCCCGAAAGGTCTAGTTTGTGTTACAATTTAAGCCAGTTTTTGGGCTTAAAACTAAATTTAAGCCTGAAAACTGGCTTAAAATGTAACACAAACTAGACCTTTCGGGCTTGATTCAAAACTTTTTTTTTAGTGTGCATGGATCATAAGACTGCCACCACACGAAATTTTTCCACACGGGCTCATCAAGGTTATTATTTTGAAGATCTCTAAATTTAAGCAAGTTACATTTGATTAAATTTTTATTGTATCACGTTTATTTCATTTATTTGCTTGCTAATGTATTATCTCTGAATCTATACAATTAAGATATACATTAATGTATACATTAATGTATACATTAAGAAATAATCGCTTTTTATAACATCAGAAGAAGTAGATGACTACAAAAAAATTAAAAAGCATTTATGAATGGTTTATTTGTCTTTACTTTTCATTATATAATGATCATCTTGTAATTCATATCTCTGCGTGTGTGTTCCTTTTTCATGCGAATAATTATTATCTTCGTACATATTCAATAATCCGGGTGTCCGATGATTGGGAATATGCTACTGCATTAATTAACTAGGATTACGAAGACAGTATTCTCTGGTTGAGCAAACCTTTCAATTTCAACCCATTTCACGAATGTTTATTTGTTCATTTTCTCACTTAGATATTATTTAAATAAGAATGCCAATATAGATATTTCTTATGTTTTTCGTTCACGTAGTTAATCACAATTTAAATAATAATAATAATACATCTGGAATTCAAAGATTATTTTGTCACTTTCGAATAAAATGGGTTTAAAATCCAGGCCTTCAGGGATATTTGCTTAGCACCCTTTAAGTAATAAGAAAATTTAAAAAAAAGTCCTCTATTTTATGAATTCAGTATAAAATAACTAATCAATTCTCACCTTAAAAAAAAGAGAAAAATTGTAGGGTTCAAAAGTGATAAAAAAAAGCTAATCTTTCACACCTGACTGGCTTAATCTGTGGTGGCAAAATTTCATCTGTTGTAGAAAATAAGTCACCCGGTACATTAGGGTCTTCTTTTACGAAAATTTTCTCGGGGACGGAGATTATACGATTAGGACGACTTATCGTTAGAGAGGAGTGTGCATGTGTACTGTAGCATCGTTCGAATTTAGTTATCTTCATAGGTGGATTCATGCCTGCTGGATTTGTGTGTGAGTGTGTGCGTCCGCTCGCGCGCTTAATCGCGCATAATGTATACACGCACATGGGTGACTCGAAACTTGTGTGCATGGGATTGGAGAGGAGAAACGTACATACGTACTGGCAAACGGAAGGGAGGATATTGTGACCCTTACAGACTAATCCGGATTAAATACAAATCCCCAGCTATACGGCTAGGCGACCTGCGAACATGTATGTATATATGTACCATCACTACCTTTCGTTGCGTCATACGAACGAATTTGCTCCATATATCGCTTAAAAACTTACACCCTTGGCTGATCAAGTGATCATTTACCAACGTCTTTAATCTTCAATCTTCAATCTACAATCAATCACATGAGACGACGATATATATATCGTCGTCTCATGTGATCTAATTATTTCAACTCGTCTTAGACTGTTACGAAATTCAAAAGATTTTTAGGATTTTAAAATAATATTATTTACTCTGTGCAACAAAATAGTTTTGATGTTGGCTGTATAGCAACCAAATACTTTTGTTGAGCCAACCTTTTGGTTGATAGAACCAAACGCAGTTTTCTCAGTGAAAAAGGGAGATTAAAAATCGAGGTAGTAAAAAGGAGTTGTAAGTTTTATAGTTTGAAATTTTTCATTGTAACAGAGGTTTGAAAATTGAGCTTATAAAAGAGGATTTGGAAAAAGGATTCAAAAAGCCTATTAAGGAACAGTTATTGATAGAAAATTGTGGTCAGAAAATGGATTTTGGAAAACGGGGTTAAAACTTCTGGTTGGAAAAGGGTTTTACTAAAGGGATGTACATCAGTAAAATAAGAGTGGAGTGCATATGGAAAATTAGGGTAGATAATTTTCTTTGGAAGAGAGATTGGAAATTTGTGGTTAAACAAGAGATTTTGAAAAAAATCTCGTGATAAAAAAAGTCTTTCAAAAAATTTTAGATTCGATGTCATTTTTCTTCTCCAATTGCTGACTAGCCTGGGACCAGTTGCTCCGCCTCCAGTATAAATTGTAAAAACATTTTATACTTTCGTTTCACCCTGTGAATGAATCTGAAGGAGGGAAGTCGGTTACCAAAGAGAGAGAAAAATCGAGGATGAGTGGGATAGAATCAGCATCAGGAGGGGTTAGGATTATCTGTGAGTTGTGTGCGTTGGATTTCGGATTTGGATGTCGGGCGACTCGGCGCACACACGACCAATAATCCTGGATTAATCCTGGCCACACACACACACACACACACCCACGAACATACTCACACGAAGACAGAAACACACTCTTCTATCCACATGATTCCTACACATTTTCACACACATTCTCACACATATACTCACACATATTCTCATATACAGGTTCTCACACACATTTCCACTACCACTCATTAGAATTCGCCATAACTATGAAGGGCCCTGGACAAATCCAGAGCATATACAAAATTCTACACACATAAAGATCGAAACAAGTATAGATATCTATAAATTTATATGTACATCCGTAAAACACACTTGTACATAGACACTCACGCATTTTCGTTACAAACGTAATACAGACGCGTTTATTTTCGCCCAGTAGCGACGATTTCTGTCTTTTATTGTGGCAAGGATCGTATACTGTAAAAATTTGAATTTTAAGGGATCTTTTGGATTTTAAAGACTTTAAAAATATTTCAAAAGAGTTGTGAGTTTTTCAAGTCATTTCAAAATATTTCAAAATTCTCTGAAATCGCTTGGAAATCTTAAAAAAAAATAATACATAATTAATAAATAATTAAATTAAAGTGAAATTATAATAATTGATAAAGGACAATTATGTGTATTTCCGATTGCGGAGATCGAGTCCGAGAGTTTGAAAACAGCTGTTTGGCGATCGATATTACTGTGGAGATGAGCGCCACTGTTTTCACGAGACACACTCCCAAATCTGTGCATTTACACACACTGCTTTATTGCTTCAACTACTAAAGGATTTGGCAACTACACACACACACACATACACTCGTGCACATACATACTAAGACAAATTTCATTCGCTCCCGAAGATAATCCTCACGAATAGAGAGCCTGGATAATCCTCATGCAGGCCCTCGCCTATCAGTCAGAATATATGAATGTTTGCTAGAGGTTATGCATATGTGTTAGTTTTTGTGCATATATGTATGTATATTGTGTGTTTTTGTATATATGGTACAGATTTGTTTTAATTTTCCATGTATATTTTTTTGTATATTTATACTTTGTATGTATTCATAGGTGTAAAAATAGATTAATGTGTGTGAATATGAGGCGGTGTAGTTACAAAAGAATGGAAGAGAGAAATATAGGGCCACGGCATGGCACACACAAGGTTTAGATACTAAGCGGCTCATCCCCAACAGGAAGCTTTACATCTCGTCCCGATTCAACGACGCCGCCAAATGCTGCAAACGTTTTCGAAAGATATCCTCACATTTGGGTCGCGATTATTGCGTAATAAGCGTGTATGAAAAATTGAGAAACAGCGAATGGGAGTCGAGAAACAAACAGAGGAAAAGAGAATTTCAAGGGAGGATGTAATAGAATTTAACGGTATAGAAGCAGAGAATTTCAAAGAGGAAAAGTGATGGCTTTTTGGCTCTCAGCAATGGGCTTTATTGAAACATTTTTTTATCTCGTCGATCGGAACGATCAGAGGTCATTTTAGATTTTAAATTTTAAATTTTTCGGATTCGGGGTTTTGAGTTGAAAATCTAGACAATCTTTTGTAAATCGCGGGATCTCGAGATTTTGAGTCTAATAGAATCTCGAGATTTCAATCGAGTTAAATGTCTCGAAACTTTTTGTTTAGTCGAGACCTTGAATCGAATATCGAATTTTTTTAAATAAAGTTTTTGTATCGAGAATATTGAAACGTAAACAATTCTAGATCTCGAGTCGAGAATTTTGAAATCGAGAATTTTGAAACTTTGAGTTAGGGTTTCTGGATCTTCTTTAAGTTTTGATCAGCCTAGTGTTTGACTTTTTTTATTGCTTTATTTGTATTTTTCGTTTAAATATTACAACAAATTTTTGCAAATTATCAATTTTTATGAATAATATAATTATGGAATAAGCATATGAGCATGATACAGGTTTGGAAAGGATCAGATGTTTCAGTTCAAGGTTGGAACTCGCGCTTAGGCTTAAAGCTTAAGCTATTGTGCTCAGCGGCTTACTGATGGCTAAGCTTTCTATTTAGAACAATCTAGACTAGACGTTTAAGCTCGATTTAAAAACTGGACCTAAAACGGCCATTTGGTTCAACGAGTGAGAAAATATTTTATTTTTCAATGGGAAATTGCTCTTTCCGTTTAAAATTTCACAAAAAGTCTTTCGAATAAGTTTTATTTTCAAAAAATATATAGATATTTAAATTAATTTAAATTACATTAAATCTTTTAAGCTTTCATTTTAATATTTTTTTCAAATGTATATTTATCTCCTTTAATAAAAGTATGTTTGTAGTTTTAAAAGGAGTAGACGTGTTATTTTGGATTAGAAAATTTTTAATATTCAAGATTCAAACCAATTTTAATCATACATTTTTCGGGATAGACTGAGATGATTCCCACTTTATCCTTGAGACGAATTTTGGGATAAGGAGCGGATGCGGCAATCAGGATTTTAGGAGGAGAGAAAGCCTTCGGGACACGTCCCTCGGGATATAACGTTATAACGGCCTGGTTCTTGTGGATTTTCAAACTTAGCTTCTTTTGCTTCTTTAGAATCTAGTCCACCACCTTATTCTGCTTGGAATTTTCTCCGTTGCCCTTGACACTTTATCCTGTTTTCCTGATGTTTAAGGGTCAACGAGTTCCCTTTTTTTTACCTCTACTCTTTATATTCCAGATAGGCGTTAATTGACGTTTCCCGTTATGTAGATCTTTGTAGGGGTATAAAAAATATAAATAAAAGTTTTACCAAAGACGTTTGCTTGCGCAAGGTTTAAAAAAATATGATTATTTGAATAATAATAATAATAATAATAATAATAATTAAAATTTTTGAATATGATGTCTCGAAATTTAAATTAGTGAATCAAAATTTCAGAAGCAAATTTTAGGAAGAATGAGAAATTCTTGATACAAAAAAAAAGTTTGTACTTATTTTAATCGAAAATCGACTAATTGAATAATTAACCGAGAGCGCCTCAACTCAATAAAATTTTCCGTCTTCTAGTTGGCTCTCATCCACAGAAATGGGCCAATGGGGTGAGATCGATTGCTGCTTGATAATTTGTAGGCCTACCAGACGTCTCCTCTATCAGGAGTGCACACTCCGCAATGGTATTTCCGACTGGATCTTCCTTGTTTATTTCCTTCCACGTTACCTAAACTAAACTCCTAAAAGTCACGAAATATGTAAATCAGATCTTTTGTTCAATACCTGGCGGCTTATTTTTACGAAACGGACAGCAGGAAGACGGTGTAGGTTGTGTCCCCAAAGACCTTAAGAGGTGTCCAGTGACCCAAATAAGGGCTTTTGTAGGACCCCAGCGAATAGGAGAACAGGACACTGGAATCACTGGAATGCGCGTTCGATCTTACGCACCCTCATACGCACCCCCACGACTGAACATTTCTCCCGAAGGATATTCGCGCCTGTAGTCCTGCGGGATGCGTATGCTTTCCTGCTAGTTGTTTACGCATGATCTTCTGAAAAAATGCGCCTGAATTGGAGTGGGGATGCTTGAATGAATCCCTCGGAGATTAATTCATTCACTTTCTTCCAATGAGAAAGGAAGAGAAATGGGGAAAGTGTCAAAGAATTAGGAATAGAAGTTTCATTTCAGTTTCAAAAGCAAACTGTTTCTGATTTAAAAGTCTTTTTCATTTGTATTATTTATTTATTTTAATATTATCGAGTATATTATAGATTTTTTGTTATTTATAGACAATATTTAACAATCGATATTTAATGTATCAATATTTAACTGTCGATTGGCAACAATCAATAATCAAAAGTGAATAGTTCGTAACTAATAGTACAAGCTTAATACATAGGTAATATCAAAATATAAATAGTCAATAGTGAATAGCTAATAACCAATATCTTATGATGAACAGTCAGTTGTTAATAGCTATAGTTAATAATCAATAGTCGAAGGTTAATAACTTATTACTAATTGGTCTATAACCAAAAGTCATACATCAATATAGGTATAATTAATAATATAATTTGTCTATAAATTTCAATTTTGACAATTGACTTTTGACTGTTGCCTATTGATTATTGTCTATTGACTATTAGTTATTATTTATTGATCTTTAAATAAAATGAATCTCTCGTCTCTCCATTATAGCTTTAGTGTGGGCGGTTTATAGATTTAGAGCACATCAGACCGGCAATTAATCAGATAAAATCTGCATGGGTTATTTGATTCCCAGCGGGGCTAGAGAGAATCTTTTCACAACTTGAAAAATAATCAATATTTAAAATATTGACGAAAATAAAAAATTGAATAGTAGACCGATAATAATTTAACATCATTTAACCTTTAATTTTAGGGTAGAGTATTCTTCTCTTTCAATCATATTTACATTTCTCGAGATTTTTCTAAAATTTGATTATATTTTCCCAACAAAAAAATAGGTAATAACTCAATTTTTATGATTTTTTTAAAGCAAATATCAATTTCTGATTTTTCGTTAATTTGCGCCATAATATGTATTTTCTACATAAAAGGCGTGCCCTCTTGTCCACTGTAAAAAAAGCATGGACATAGGAATAGGAGGAGAGCCCTCGTCACCCCCCTATTAGCTTGTTGGGACCGCCATTTTTTATGTGAACCACTTCCGGCTGCCGCGTAATTTCAAATATGAATTTTTTCTAAACATAAACACGTGGGCGCAAGTGCACTATAGCCATTATAGGATATTAACCCGAAGCCCATCAGCCGTTGCTTGGTGCACATAAAAAATGGCGGACACCCCCACCCCTCGGCATCAACCCCGCGCTGGCAGGGCTAGTCCCCTCTCTTCCTATGTCCATGAAAAAAAGTCCTACAAGAAGTTCAATTCCAGAAATTTTTTTATTGAAATAGTATAGGTATACATATAGTAAAAGAAACTAAAATGAAGTACAAAGGATCAAATTTTTGAAATATAATAAGAATCTTTGCAAGGATTCCAAGGAGCTCTCTTCCTTCTCTGCTTCCCTGGCATTTCGTAGCAGGTATATCCCCTCTTAATCGCTTAAGGCGTTTCTATCTAGGAGCTTTTCAGGATATCCAAAGTAAAGTTTGTAACGCGCAGCTAGTTTGTCACAACTACGTAACCTTGGTGAGTGCCGGATAAACCGAATGATGTGGTTGGAACACACCCCATGGGAATGTGGGTAAGGCTTCCGTGTGACCTCTCCTTCCCAGGAGAACAGGATAATCGCAGAAGAGGTGGAGATATAGTGAAAGAGATGTGTTTAGAGGGAGCGAGAAAGTATAAGGGAGAGAAAGATAGGCAAATAGATTTTTCTCTATACATATGTGTATTGTTTATGTCCAAATGAAAAGGACCCAAGAGTACGCAACACGGCGTTGCAATATCCGAGGCAAAATATCTATACAACGACGTTAATTTGCACCATTTCTTCAATTTTGCAACAATGTACTTGCATAGTAGCCTGTAGCATTGATCTACGATGTTGCTAAAGTCTTTTTTACATCATTGTTACAATATTTATCCGTATTATTGTCTGAGAATGTTACTTTGTATTATTTCTGAAATTTTGCATGAAAATATTACAAGAATTTTTCGTAAAAATTTTGTAGAAGCTTTGATACAAGTTGCTAAATAATATTCATTTGAATTCTGCTAAATTTTGATTAGAGAATTGAATGAGGAGGTCCTTCTTAGGAGAACCATCGAATTCACGTGACCACAGGATAGTGTGGCTCAGATCTGGTTTCGCTTATGGGCTCCTGTTCAGAAAACCCCCTAAACTCTGCGGACAAATCCAGGATCAGAGGATATGGCAAAACCAATAGTCGTCCTTCAGGCACGTGTTGACTAAAATTGGAGTATCTAACATTTATTTTGCCACAAGTCGATTCGGAACACACCATATATTCCTGGTATAAAAAGCCCCACGTGTTGCACCCGAATCCCAGCAGGACGAAGTGTGCCTGACCGATTCTGGGCATCGTGAATACTGCTTACGGGCACTTTTATGTTTTCCTGATGACTTAAGGATTCGCTGATCCTTAGAATTTAGCACAATTGAATTCTAAGGTATTTTTCTCAACCCTTAACATTTTAGGAAATGGAATTTTTTTTGAATGTTTTATTTTTTGTATTTTAACGGTATTTAAGCAGTATATGAGGAAGTGAAGACCTTAAAAACAAATTTTTTCTTTGATAAGAAAATATGGTTCAGATTAAAAGTAAAATTATTAAGAATTTCTGGATAATTAATTTCAGAATTTTTCCAACTTTTTGTGAAATAGTTTCTTATGTTTCTAATTTTTTTGAATAAATTGATAATCGATAGAATTCCATGAAATTTTTTGAAATTACTGTGGGAACTTAAAAACAAATATTTAAATAATCTTTCCATATTTTAATACCCATCAGATATATTAGCCATAAACTGACAAAAAAACCTGCAAGAAAAAGACACGTGGTAAGCGAGCTGAACCCAAGAGCTTCAACGTGGAAAGACATAAATACAAAGTTGATGCTTTATTATGATTAATATTTAAAATCGCTCTAGATCAAAAAGCTAATGAATCGAGTTCTCTCAATAAAAACCGGATACAGGCGTGCCACTAAGTATATATATATATATGTATATATATATATATATATATCGAGTTGCGCATAGAAATCGCGATCTTAACTTAATCCTAATCCCCTTGGCGTTTCTACTTTACGAAGGAGTACATAATCTGAGATTAAAATGTGCCTCTTATATCTACTGGATAATAAGGTTTTGCTTTGGTGATGGCTGAGGGATTGTGGAAAGGGGAAGGGTGACGTGGGGCGTGGAGTGGGGGAGGGGGGAGACAAGAAAAATTTTTAAATGGAGAGAGGGAGAGAGAAGAAAAAAGGACACGAACATGATCTTAATTCCCTAAGTCCCGGGTCGGATTAAATCTCTATCTTCTTGCTTAACTATATCGTCGTAATGTCGAAAATTTTCCACCCACGAATTGGGAGGGGGTAAGTTAAGATACATAATTTACGATCTTGAAAATAATCCCGCGACATAGCTGCTCCCTTCCATGGAGGTGCGTTCCCGGTAGGAAAAAAAAATAATATAAAAAAAGTCTTATCCTTTGATCCTGGATTTATTTAACTATATGTCCCGGGACCGGCTTATCCCGAGGGAGACTTTAGCCTCTCACTCTAGGTACATAAAGGGGAGGAGTATTGATTTTTAGCTGCGGATTAATGCATAGTTCGGCCCATTTATTTGTGCTTTGTGTTACGTATTATTTTAAAATAGTTAAACCAACGATCAGATTTTGTCAAGTTCGCTCGTCATTGTTAGGTTCCGATATAAATTATAGATAGCGACTGTTTTGACCCGTAAAATTTTCCTTCTTTCATTTATTTTGTTTTTATATTTGTTTCTTTTTTTTTTCATTTTTAATTAGTGTAGGGTAAACCGGGGCAAAGCCGACCAGTTAATAGTCAACGATTTTTAAAAAGTTATTAAGATATGGAACTGATCTTTTTTTTTTTTCATTTCGAGTCCTACATTATTACATATCATATTTCTCTATGTATTAATCACATAAATAAAACAATGATTTAATAATTTAGTTATTTCTAACAAGCTGTACTTCGTCGGCTTTACCCCACACCTTGGGGTAAAGGCGACCTGTAGCTTTTTATGAAAATCAAAAGATTTGAACATTGCAAAATATAATGATTAGCTTCTATGTTATTGAAAGTATTTGTCAAATTACCTTTAAACATATGCAGAAAGAAGAATAAGTTATTTTGAATAAAAATAGTGATAGCTACGATCAGATACGATATAACCTTTTATTTTTGTTGACATTCTACTGGTGACAGACTACCAGAGTTGCCAACATTGGCGATTTGTCACCAAATTGTCGACTTGACCTTGATTTCTATTGGTCTATCTTTTTAACGCAAGTGTTTATTCGTCAATCTCAGATCCAAGAGAAATAAAGTCGCCAAATGTTGGCAAGCCTGACTACACGCAAACGTGTCTAGCCTACAAACTATTAAATGGTCACTTTTACCCCAGTGATGAGGCCTAAATTATTTACGAGATTTGATGTATTTTAAACTTGAATTACGTTTAATTATTATAATTACGTGATGTGATATTGTTTCTACTATCAAAATATCAAATTGTCATACTGTAAGTATTAACATTAACGTCAGAAGTGTTATATTTCTGCCAGCGAATCTTCCATTCTTTCGTTGTCAAAACTGTTTTCGGTATAATTTTTCTTTTACAACGTCAATTTTCAAGATTTAAGTAAGTAGCACTATCTCTACAATGAAATAGATTTATTTTGTGCAAAGTGGAATTAAAATTGTTCAATAATAACAACGTTATAAGCAAAGTCAGCTTTACCCCACCGGTCGGCTTTGCCCCGGTTTACCCTACTTCAAATTGGTTTTGTAGTTTTTTTTTATAGAATTAATTTCAATATTTATAGTAACGTTTATTTTTTTTAAATAAAAATCATAATATAACATGTTGAAGCAAATCTTATCCTTTTCTTATATCTAACAAAATGTAATGTTACCGCGTATCATAATAACTATCTCGGAAATGTCGAAGCCCAGGTGGAAAATTACAAACGGCAAAGTGCTGCGCCAGTGCTGCTGCAAGTTTTCGAGTGCTGGCAGAGCGCTGGCAGAAGCCCGGCTTAAGCTTGGCGTAATGGTGGTAGAATTCCAAAAGGTAAGACCACCGCAGCACTGGCCACCAGCAAAGTGCCAGCACTCGTTATCAGTCTGCGCCAGTGCTGCCGCAAGACTTTGAGTGCTAGCAAAAATGCACTTTAAGCACTGGTTATTATTATTTAAAAATATGCACTCAAAGCCTATTATGGATCCTTATTATACACGCAATAAAATTGTTGGGGCTATAAGAATATTACAGTAGGAGCTGAGTTAAATAAAAATTGAAAAAAATGTCTTAAAAAAAAATATTAATTAAGAACATGGTTTATTCGCAATTATATTATGGATATTCTTATAACTAATCGTTATTTGTAAATTTTATCGCATATATAACAAATAAAATTTCGCACGCAACGCGGGGGGAATCGAACGCATGACCTACGGGACGCGAGTCCAGCAACCTAACCATTACCCTAAGCTCTCGAGATGAGGGTAACACATTTCTTCCACGGTATATTCAATCCGAGCATACACAAATATTAAATTGAACCGCCGGATTGTAAAAGGGCATATAAAATTTTTTAGTCCGAGCACAATGACTTCTCACCCCTTTTAAAATTTTTTTTAAACATTTATGTTGTAAAATTAATTTCCAGTAATTCCTTTGCTTGCATAATATCAAAAATAGATTAACTGGTAAAAGTATATTGCCCTTGAAAATAATCAAAAATAATCTATTATTTTTTAGTAATGATACATTATTTTAATATAAATTGCAAATTTAGGCCTATATTTCGACTCGGGAGCTCTGATAGATTCTGTTTCGAATTTTTTTTATATATTTATAATATATTATATAATATACTGATTAATTGACAACAATAAAGGGACAATACTGTACCAGTGCCGTGCTAGTGGCGACACTTGGTGTTACTAATACATCAATTGATTGCCAACTCTAAAGGGTCCAATACTTGTCCAGTATTGTGACAGTATTGTGCCAATGTTTGGCATTACTCATAATTTAGTTACTTGCCAGCACTGGCAGTCAGTGCTGCGTCGGTACTAAAATAATGCTACGCCAGTAGTATGACAACACTTGGCGCAATACTGACATTCAGTGCTGCGCCGATGCTAAGACAAGACTATGCCAGTAGTGTGCCAACTCTTGGCGCAATACTGACAGTCAGTGCTGGCATTACTGTCCCCGTACAATTGACATAGCACTGTGCCGGTTGTAAGAATTGGCAGAACACCGACTTTTCCACCTGGGAGACATTGTTTTTGAAAGCCTGATGATTGGTTTTTTTTGGAAATTAAGCGAATTGATTAAAGCGATGAGTATTCTTATTATTATTAATAATATTATTTCTTTAAGATTATTTACTGAATAAAAATTTGATAATTTTGAATGTTTGGATATGATGAGCCACATGATATTACATATAATGGGAGTAAGATAAATCTCCAAATAAACGTGTCACAATAATGGGAATAAGAAAGCCGGCCCTTGGTGACGATATGATTGTATACTTAGTGTATCGACTTTTATGAGCCAAGTAGCTCGACGGTTGGTAGACTGAAGATAAAGATAACCAGGGACCCTTCTTATTCTTCTAGATCTTTTTCTTCTTATGCAGCTGAAGATTAAGCCGAGATCACTGACCCGCGTATAGATAACCGTCATCCGTAAAGCCGCGGATAGTCGCATATGTGTAATGATGCATAAGGCGCAAGGTTTTTATCAACCCCTGTTTCGGAATTGACTCGTCATGTTCGTTGCACTTTGAACCGAGGAGAACACATTATAAATGTGTTTCACTCGCTGGCCTGATCACCGATAAGGAAAACGGCCCGTTTATGGAGGTTCAAGAGCAGGAAAGAAAAAGAAGCACGGCATGGGAAATGAGTCTGACTAATGCAATTATATTATTGTTTCGTAACGACTCTATATACATAGAAACACTTTTTATACTTTTCACCTGTTAATCAAACTTTCCTTACAAAAAATTAGAAAGTTTACAGAAAAAAGTGTACTTAAAAAAAGAAACAACCGTATTTAAAAAAATAAATAAATTCTGCGTGGCTAAGTCGTGCCATTTAAAAAATTTTTTTTAATTTTAATTTTAATAACCAATTTTGAATATTTTTTTATTATTTTGGGAAATCAAGAGGAACATTTTTCAATTTTGTGTTACATTCAATGGGAACTGAAAGAGTTTTACAGAATTCAATAGAATGTGAAGAATTTAGTAGAATTTAAAGAATTTAGAGTAATTTAAAAGCTTTGCTATCCATTTTTTTCTTCAATTACATAACTTTTTTCTTATATTTTGTTGATTTTTTCGCAGATTAATAATAAATTTATTTATAAGTAGAGAAGGATTAAGGAATAATAATTTGAAAAACGAAAATAAAATAAAAACTGATAATATTCGTAATTATAGATTCATTTTAATGTAGAAAATGGTATTTATAATTGATCCCATACCGCTGCCACCATTTTATTTATGAATGTTCTCATTTATGGAATAATTAATATATTTGAACGTAACATACGCATTATTGATTATATTTCATACTTTACCCAATTTTTAATTATAAAGAAAATCTCGATTTTATTATGTAGATAAGTTTTCGTGGATTATGACGTTTTTTAATCTTTATCAACGAATAAAATATTTCTTGAATGTGCTACACCATCTCTTATAAAATTCCTTTTTTTTTGTGTGTTTATTCAGGTATGTATTACTTGACTTTCTTCAAAAAAGAATGAAACTCTTAATTGAAAACAAGTGATAAGTGTGAATTTCTAGCATTACTGACATTTTGCCTTATAGTTAACAATAGTTTAACAATCATGAATAAATAATAATAATTTCGAATAATCGAACTGAACAATTAGCATCGTAAAGTCCAGATAATATTTTGTATTTAGTGAGCATATGAGATTTGGCGAAAATCATATTGTAAAATAAAATGAAACCAAGCATTGTGAATGGTGTTCATGAGAATTGCCGATGCTGAAATGCGATGTGTGCGCGTCCTACGAGCACGAGCAGTGTAAATCGTATTAAGGATTATTGCACGATCAAAAATATCCCTCGAGGATAATCCCTAAAGGTGGTGTCAATGTGTGCGTGGAATTAACTTTATATGTGTGTCCAACAATTCTCTCTCTCTCTCTCTCTCTGTCTCTATATACATATCTCACACACACTTTATCTCTTTCTGTAACATTTTCCCTCTTCGCATTTCCTCTCTCTTACTATTCGTTCATTCCCAGTCCACAAACAACACACGAATTTCTCTGATTCCGTGTCCCACCTCCCTCTCTCTCTCTCTCTTCAGCTATTAATTTATCTTTTATCTCATTCGAGGACGCGCTTAATGCAGATCTAATGTGGGATTCAACGATTGCCACGTGCGATTTGCCGTTTTGAATATTTCTACTTAATTAGTCCACTTTTTGTGGCTTATCAAAACCCGCGGATTTTCGAATTTCATATATTTTAGACTATAATAAATTTTTTTAAAATTAGCAAACTAACACGCGCGCTATGCGCATGTATATTTTGTTTTACTTCTTACAACTTCAAGTCATTCAAAAACCAATGAAATTTCGCTGATTTTTTAAAACTAAGGAATTTTAATGGACTTGAAATGTTTTGAAATTTTGAGGAAGATTATGAGGTTCCGAAGAACTTTAAGAGATTCCAACGAATTTTAAGCGATTTCGAAGGTTTTTGTGAAATTTTAAGTGATTTGAAAAAGTTTCTGAGTGTTTTAAGAGATTCTAAGGAATTTTAAGAGATTTCAAAAGGTATCAGAAAATTTTAAGAGACTTGATAGGACTCTAGTATATAGTATTCTTACTATAATCTTTATAGTCAGTAAGAAACACATCACGCTCGTTGTTTTAGGTACTTAATAGTTCTTGGTTAATTAATCAATAGTAATCTAGCGAAAAGTGGCGTAAGAAAATGAAAACTTGAGAGTTGAAATCAATTCTTAAGCAAGTTCTTATAAATGACGATGTTGTTAAGTCGCAAAAGGCCGTAACAATCCTATTTCTTTCTTATGCAAAATCTCAGCCGTGTAGAGCGTTAAGGGATTAAAAGTCTCCTCTATAGGGTCAGCTGAAGGCTTAGGGTGCCTAACAAGATTAGCCTAAGACGTCGAGTCCGCATATCCCGAGGATTATATATTATGTATTCACCTGATGTATTCGCAAAGATCTAGTTCGCCTCGCAACTAACAGCGAATTTGTTTAAAATATCGTCGAGGAAAATTAAAATTTCAAAACATTTCATTTAAGTTCCTTTCAAGCAAAAATTCAATTCTTTCTCTCTCAAGTAACTTCATACATGAGGACCATTCCATCCAAAAATTACAACCGAAAATTTTTTTCACGCAAAATATTTTTTTTGTGTTCTTTGATCGAAAATATTGGATATGTATTTTTTTATTTCGACATGATATGTAAACTTTTCAAGTTATAAATCTTTAAAAGGGGAGGAGTTTCAGTTCGAAAGGGGTGTGGGAGGGGGGTGTTTGTTTGTTTGTTGTTTTGATGAAAAGGGGAGGGGCTGGAACTTGGTTAAAAAGTGGAAGGGAGTTTTGTTTTAAAGGAGAAGTGGTGTTTTGGTTGTTAAAAGTAAAAGAAATTTAGTTGGATAAGGAATTAATTTAATTATTTAATGAATTTTTTTTTTAGCTTTATATTAACCCTAAAAAGATGTAAAATTAATTCTCCATAAAAAGGAGTCAGATTTGGTGGTTGTATTACAAAGAATTGTTTCTGATATTTTTATGAGGGATTTCAACCCCTGGGAAGAGTTGGCGATTATATTATAATTCTGTTTTCCCTCTCGTGTCAACGTTTTAGAAACAATGACTCAAAACAAGCGCGTAATCTTCTCGGGTAATTCCTAAACTGGAGAAGAGCCCAAAGATGTATAGTAAGTGCGATGGGTTGAACGGAACGGGGGTTAAAGGGCTCCTTAGCGGAGATCTTAGGCAAATCCACCGTGAAATCGTATCAGAGCATCCCCTTGCGAAAACTTTTACTACCCTTGCTCTGTTTCTAGAACAATTTTCAGAAATTTTTTTTTCTTCCCGCAAAAATGACAATTTTCCTAGAAAAAATAAAAAATTGAAATATGTTGAAACTTTGAATTCTCTCGACAATTATTAAAATTACCAAAGAAAATTTTAAATGCCTTTAAATTCTATAAAATCCCTTCAAATTAATTAAAAAATGGTTAGCTGAACATTACAATTCATTAAAATCTCTTAAAATTCCTAGAAATCTTTTGCTATCCCTTAAAATTCCACGAAATTAAAAAAAATCTTTTAATATCCTCCTTCTAGTTTCATAACAAACTTGAAGATTAATAAAAAAAAAAATTTTAATTGTACTATTTCAAGTTGTAACTTTTGCAACGAAAATAGCAGGATTTACAATTCTTTTTAAGAAAAAATTGCAATTTGAAATAGTGAAACATACTAAATTCCAGGAAAAATTGATTATTTTAAATATTGGGTTGTAAATTGAAGGTTTGGCCTAAATGGGGATTGGAGGACGTAAAGGGATTGCAAATTGATGGTTTTGACCTAAATATTTACCATTTACCTATACCATTGGCCTAATATTTTATTATATATGTAATATTATATTTTACATACAGATGATAATCTAATTTTAATGTCTCGTGATGAGGGTTTGCACGAAAAGGTGCTTATCAGAAATTTTTGAGTGAAAGAAATCAGTTTTTGTCGATCTGACAACTATAAGCCAACAATTACTCAAAGCGTGCTGCCTCCCTTCTCCTTTTTGCAATTCCGTATCTCACTCTTTGATATAAGAGCCATTCTCTCTCGTCTTCTTCTCTCGTCGTTAGGTGGTTGCCTCTCTTAATCAAAACACGAGAAAAGACATTAAAACCGTAGCTGGTCATATCTCAACTTGAAATGGAGTACTAGTCAAAACCAGGGAAGATAAGAATTCCCCTTGACGCTCTTTCTTCCATTTATATGTGCGTCTATATCTTTTCAAACGCACTTGATGGTTATGACGTGAAAGCTGCATTGTACGAAATCTGGGGTAATCACCCTACAATAGAAAATAAAATCATTTTTGTCACTTCATATTACAATAATATGTAATTCTTCTGGTAAAAAATCTATCGATATATAATAATTAGCAGGATGGCCACAATAAGATTCAATTTTTCAAATTCCCTGACATTTCCCTGACTTTTCTCTGATTTCCAGACAAATTTCCCTGACAAAAAAGTATTAAAAATGCACACAAATTTTCAATAATCATACTATTCAAATTTTTTACAAATTCCGTATAATATCACTTTAAATCTTTTAATTAATTTATTTTATTTTTATTTATTTTATTCTTGTATTTTAGCCAGTAAATAAACGTTCTTTATCTTTTTTTTTACGTTTATCTGTTACGAACAATTAATTCAAATTGTTTTATTTTTTTTTTAACGTGATTCCTGAAAACATGAAATGTGGTTAAAAACGCGCTAATTGTATAATTGTATAAGATAAAGTGATAATTATATACGATAATTGGAATTATAATTTAAATCAAATGTTTGTAAAATCATGAATTTAAATAATTATATACTAGAAGTTGTCAAGGCCACCTGGATTCAGCTGTGGATGACAGTGAATGACTATATATATGTAGTTACCATATAGAAGGAATACAATATTTTTATAACTTTTAGTAACGTTTGTGCCGTATTGCAGAAATCTCCATCCTTTAAGAAAAGTGTATTTTCAATCTATATGTATTAAGCAAACTTGACCATAATACAAAACATGCTTTCAAAAGCTAAAAAACTGATTATCTTACAATATGTGGCTGGAATTACAGGTGAGACATAATTACCGACATTTCTGATATTCATATTCATATTACTATGATAATTGATCCAATAAATGTGCTATAATTTTTATTTTTCCTAGTTGTCATAATTTTTATTTTTTCGAATTACTATAAGCGTCATAATTTTAATTCTTCCGAATATAGTTAATAACCCAAAGTACATTTAATCGAACTGCCATTTTCTATAATCTTCATTTTACATAAATCGAATTCGTAACGGAATTTCCGGTTCATTCATTGCTACCAACGATTTTTTTGGCACAAGCTAATGAGCCATACTTAAAAAAATAAAAATTGGAAATATTATAAGTTAAACGGAATTTGTTATGTGGAATGGGATTTATGTAAATATACGGAAAATCATAAATTAAAGCACATAAATGATTAGATGAAATGAATTTGGGTAAAATAAATAAATGCAAAATTTTGCACACACAGCATCCATAACAGCAATCGGATTTGGTTGTGTTGCCTCATGGAGTTCACCAGCTCTCTCATATTTGACCAGCGCAAAGTCTCATCTACCCATCACAAAGCAGCAAAGTGATTTAACTGCAGCTATGCTTCCGGTGGGATTCATCTTGGGATACATTCTGAACACAATTATTATTGATCGATTGGGTAGAAAGTACACTTTACTCATCTTCAGTATACCACAAATAATATCCTGGATCACGATAATTCTAGCAAAACACATTATGACAATATACATAGCACGAGTCATAGGTGGGATAGGATACGCCGGTGGCACAGCAGCATTAACAATCTACCTCTCAGAAATTGGCAGTCACAAAAACCGAGGAATATTCCTAATTCTAGCACTGCTTTTCATCAACGTTGGTATTTTATACACTTTTTTACTTGGAGCTTATTTGCCCTACGACATCATGAACTATTTTCTCCTTGCCTTGCCAATAATCTTCGCTGTCACATTTTTCTTCATACCGGATTCTTCCTACTTTTACGAACAAAATAATAACTGTAATGAGGAGAAAAGGAAAGGTTTGATGAATCTTCAAGAATCAGAAGAAGAGGAAAGAAATGAATCAAGTGTATCGTCAGGACTTAAAATTAATCGAAGGAACAATGAAAATACTAATAAGTCTAGATTAAACATCAAAGATTCGGGATTATGGAAGTTGTTGTCATTTCCAAGCAATCGCAGAGCTTTGCTTATAACAAACCTTATAGCTTTTATAATTGTATTTTCAGGTAACATTCCTTTGGTATATTTTAATCAGCAAATTTTCACATACAGTGGATCTAATTTCAGTCCTCAAATTTCGGCAATAATAGTTGGAGGTGTCAAGGTATTTGCTTCGCTCGTAAGCACAATAGTTATAGAACGCGTCAGGAGGACAACTATTCTTCTATATACTGGAATAATAGGTACCATTGCAACACTTCTTGTAGGAATTTTTCTTATTTTAGATGAAAATAATATCGATGTGTCATTTGTCAGATGGATTCCTCTCTTCGGAGTGATGTTGTACGACTTTTTCATTATAGTGGGTGGTAGTAACTTGTTTTACATTTATACAGGGGAACTTTTCACACAGGATGTCAAGAGTTTTGGTGTAGGTTTCAGCAAAATCTTTCTTATGGCCTTAACCTTTTTGGCATTGTTTCGATTTCAGGAGATAGTAGATAGTTGGGGAATATACACTGTCTTTTTCATATTTTCTCTTTGTAATGCTATAGGTACGTTTATTGTTTATGTAATCACACCGGAAACGAAAGGAAAAAGACTGAATGAAATTCAAGATTTATTAAAGGCGAAATGTAATTAACTCTGTTAATTTACTTCATGCCTAATACAATTCAGCGGGTCTACAGTTATACAGCTCTACCGGAACTTTTCTAGTTGAACCTTCCGCACTGTTCGGCAATAATTTTTCTTTTATTAAAAATCTAATGTGGGCAGAAATCATGTCTGTGTTGAGAACAATTTCTGAAGTCATACCTGAGTTATAGAAATATATACATACGCGTATGTACATTGTATGTCTTGTGTGGGAGATTTTCTCCACCTTGGTCCGTAATATTATTTCAATTATTCGGCAAATAAAATTATCTGGCAAAATGTACAGATCTCATATTATATTATGATTTGCTCATGTTTAAAAGTGTTGGAAATTATATGAAATCTGAAATAAAAGTAAGTAAAATTAAAAATGATATTACTATTCTTTCAAAATTCAACAAATATACACATTACATATTTATGAAAAAAATTATCTATGACTTGAAAGCTACATTGTATGACTAAAGGAAATAAAATAATTTTTTTATCACTTTATAATTACAATGATATGTAAATACAAAGTGATAAAAAAAACTGTCGACATTGTTACATTACGTATAGATATATCTGCTCATTTTTACACTTTAATAGCATGAATTTTTATACGTAAATGCATTATGTTTGCAGATTGATGCGCATTACCCAGTACATAACTTCGATTGCTTCTATTTTTAACAAATTTCAGAACAATTCAGTCAAATAAGTTTAACAATTGGTGAAATTTATGTTATTTAGCAACAACTTCTGAAAAAATGGAGAAAATGTTGTGAATCGATTTCAGAATCGACATGTGGTCAAAAGTTAGGGCCGTATCAACCGTGTCCCTAACGGGGGCTCCACGCGGTACTGCGCATGCGTAGCGCATGACGTCTGATTGGTTACTTCTCGCGCGCAGTTTAAAATGATAAAAATACTTTTCTTTTGTTTACGATAAATAATTGCTTTCTAACTTACAAAACTAGACCAAGATGTTTTGGTGTAAGTGGTTTCATATTTCTTAATCGTAATTTTAAGTTTCGCAAAAATTTTAATTTATGTCAACATAAGAAGTTGTCATCACCAGCTTTTCTCATATCAGTATCCAATGCATATGTATTAATTTCTACGGCTCTAGATAAAACGTGAATAATATGCAACATTAACTGAATATAATATGAACCAATTCTGTCTATATCTTTTAGTAGCTTTTGTGTCATATTACAGAAATCTCCCCAACTTTTGAAAAAGACATATTTTCAATCCATGTATCATAATTAAGCATACACGACAATACTACAAAACATGCTTTCAAAAGCTAAAAAACAGATTCTCTTACAATATGTGGCTGGAATTACAGGTGAGACATATAGTCACCGATTTCTCAACATAAAATTTGAACAAAATTTATAAGGTAAATGTTCTGGGATTCATAACCGTGACGCCCTAAGTTTTCATCATGAATTGTAATGACTTTTTTTATTATAAAATCCTTGAAATCAATGACCTTTGTCAATAATCGACACACGTTTTTATCATTTATTTGAATTGTAAATGTGTAACCTATTTTCAAGATTATTGGGACCTTCATGATTTCTAGGAAATTTACCTTACAATTATTCCTTTCACATCTTAGATATATATGCAAGGAAGGCTGGAAGTTAGTTGGTCAACGTTTTACTTATCGATTTCTGAAATTTTAGTAATTAGTTTTATCTCAATTATTAATACGGATACTTATAAAATTCACCCTTGGCCATTCACGTGAAAAATCTGAAAACTTAAGTATTACTTTACTTACAAATAATTGTTACATCATTCGTATCTCTCCAGGCTTACGAGGCAAGGACTTTAAGAGACATGTCTTTTATAATTTTATTATTTATGGTACAAAAGAAAGAACGGAAAATCAGCTGTTCACAGGAATCAAAATTACTAATCGCTTTCAATTCCAAACTGCATATTCCCGATGAGAATATTTCTTTTTCGTCTGCGAGATACAATATATTCTTCATATTCATCACAATAATTTGCACACACAGCATCCATAACAACAGCCGGATATGGTTGTGCCATCTCATGGAGTTCGCCAGCTCTCTCATATTTGACCAGCACAAAGTCTCATCTACCCGTCACGAAGCAACAAAGTGATTTAACTGCAGCTATGCTTCCGGTGGGATTCATCTTGGGATACATTTTGAACACAATTATTATCGACCGACTGGGTAGAAAGTACACTTTACTTATCTTCAGTATACCACAAATAATATCCTGGATCACGATAATTCTAGCAAAAGACATTATGACAATATATATAGCACGAGTCATAGGTGGGATAGGATACGCCGGTGGCGCCTCAGCATTAACAATTTATCTCTCGGAAATTTGCAGTCACAACAACCGAGGAATATTCCTAGCACTGGTAATGCTTTGTACCAACGTTGGGATATTATACACTCTTTTACTTGGAGCTTATTTGCCCTACGACATCATGAACTATTTTCTCCTTGTCTTGCCAGTAATCTTCGCTGTCACATTTTTCTTCATGCCGGATTCTTCCTACTTTTACGAACAAAACAACTGCAATGAAGAGAAAATTAAAGGCTTGATGAATATTCAAGGATCGGAAGAAGAGGAAAGAAATGAATCAAGTGCATCGTCAGGACTTAAAATTAATCGAAGGAATAATGAAAATACTAATAAGTCTAGATTCAACATTAGAGATTTGAGATTATGGAAGTTGTTGTCATCTCCAAGCAATCGTAGAGTTTTGCTTATAATAAACCTTGTATCTTTTATATGTGTATTTTCAGGTAACATTCCTTTGGTATATTTTAATCAGCAAATTTTCACATACAGTGGATCTAATTTCAGTCCTCAAATTTCGGCAATAATAGTTGGAGGTGTCAAGGTAATTGCTTCGCTCGTAAGCACACAAGTTGTAGAACGCGTCATGAGAAGAACTATTCTTCTATATACTGGAATAATAGGTACCATTGCAACACTTCTTGTAGGAATTTTTCTTATTTTAGATGAAAATAATATCGATGTGTCATTTGTCAGATGGATTCCTCTCTTCGGAGTGATAATTTACGACTTTTTGATTGTGATAGGTGGTAGTAACTTGTTTTGTATTTATGTAGGGGAACTTTTCGCAATGGATGTCAAGAGTTTCGGTGTAGCATACAGCAAAATTTTTTTTATGGCCTTAACCTTTTTGGCATTGTTTCGATTTCAGGAGATAGTAGATAGTTGGGGAATATATACTGTCTTTTTCATATTTTCTCTTTGTAATGCTATAGGAACGTTTATTGTTTATGTAATCACACCGGAAACGAAAGGAAAAAGACTGAATGAAATTCAAGATTTATTAAAGGCGAAATGTAATTAACTCTTTTAATTTACTTCATGCGCTTAACAATGTCTTTATCACACATGGCATGATTTCCGTCGTTTTTCACGTCTTATTAAGCGGGGATAAAGCTCTACTTTAATGATAATAGTGAAAATTATCTTAATGAATTAATATATGGAATTCTTTTCATTAATTTCAAATATTTTTTTTCTATCGTTCAAATTGTGTGATGTTCATTTTCACTCCATCCTAATGTAGAATTGACATATAGAAAATGTATACATATGTTTAAGAAGGGATAGATTTCTGGCTTAAAACACAATATGCATCACTCCCTTAATTATCAGTAGCAGTCCAATTTTGTATATTGGCATTATTTAATAAAATGTACTCTTATGTAGTGAATATATTAAATGATTACACCTAATACATAGTAAAATCCCATTCATCCACAGCTATATTGATAGTGAAAGTATTTGGTTGCGCGACGACGTCATATGGAGTTTGTCAACTCTGTTATCTTTGAACAACAAAAACTATACCACTTACAAATTACAATTATGAACAAAGTAATTTGGCTGCAGCATAAGCTCTGCTTTGATCAGGATTCACGCTATGGTTCATTCTGAGTCCCATGATTATTAACCAATTTATTAACCAATGAATAAATTTAGCAATCCTTACCTTACCAATAAACTTCTTTGTTCTATTTTTCCTCATGCCGAATTCTTCCGACTTAATGAAAATAAGCAAACTGATTACGAGAAGTTGACAGAATCGATGGATCAGGAAGTGCAGAAAGAAAGAAGTAAATCAAGAGTTATGTGGTGGAAAGCAATCCGAATCATGCAGAAAATATAACTATAAACTCAGAGAAAAAAATTTGTGGAAGTTGTTCGCTTCTTCAAACATTCGCAAAGTTTTAATTGTAAGATCTGTTTTACTCGGCAGCTAGGTCTTCATTCACAGCGGATGTAATCTATTTCTTTAAAGCATTTTTGGTTTTATAAAGCATCAATAATTAAAGCATGGGAATATGTATTAGGAATGTAAATGACTTACATTCTTTATGTCCGAAAGCATTTTAGAATATGTTATTATTTCTGAAAAAGTATGTGTTAGTTTTTTGAAATTTGCATTTTGAAGAGAGAAAATTTGTAATCGAACGAGTCACCCTTGGGTGACAACCTGATTTAGAAGCGGGATGGGAACGAGTCGAAATCCTTAGAAGGAAGAGAGAGCTGATCCTTCCGGCGCGGCGACCAAAGAGAGTCCTACAGGATGACGTAGTAATCCCAAGGGGAGCTTCGTACTCGGCCTTAGCCTTGGCTTAAGCCATAAGGGTTTGCATACACATACTCGTATGGATACACACATACATTAGCTAACTCACCTACGAATTTAATCCGAGGGGTTTTAGCTTGGCTGACCCTTAGACGTCGAGAAATAGGTACAACGGACTTAAAATTAGTTGTTATATTTGTGATGGATTATTATCCACTAGTGAGATTTCAATGGAAAAATATTAGACGCTACAAAAGTCAGTCCGTAATTAGAAACATGTTCTTAAACATCTGGAAATTTTTACGTAAGTTATATTTTGATCTAGCACGACATTTTAAGCAGCTCAAAATTCTTAAGAAGCTCGAAATAGTTTTGAGATCAAGTAACTTTTTGAAGCTTGAAATGTTTAAATAGCTCAAAACTTTTGGATAGCTCATTGTTTTTTAATTGCTCTTAATTCTTGAGCAATTGAAAATTCTTATTTTTTTATCAACAAAGATTACAAAGATTATTTCTTTCCTGCAAAGAAAGTTTTATCAATCATACGAAGTTGACTTGATTATCGAACAATAAATTTATGGGAACCGGTGCGTGTAAATTTGAAATCGCTTGGGAAGTCTGTGTGGAGTATGGAAGTAGAAGAAGGAGAAGGGTTAAAACTTGTCCTAAGACGCTTATAGTGTAAGCTCTTATACAAGGTGGAGAATAAGACAAGGGTTGCTCTCGCCTATTCTTCGGTCCACGGAATTCGTCTCTATACAACACACATCTGCAGTCTGCACATCTACTCATGTTTATTTCTCTACTCTCTTCGCCTCTAATATTTTCTGTCAAATGTATACATATACAATTTATACAGTTATGTATTTATACATATATATTTTCACAATATATCCCCTTTTAGACGCCTATATGCGCGGTATTAGATTAAAATTACTTCAGCAAACTGCTTCCGAAGGGAGTAAGAGTGTCTCGTAAATTTCTTAGCTAAGGAGCTTAATTTGGATTTTCGGTAACGAGTTATTGTAAGCACCAACTCATTCAGAGATGATTTAGGTGCTAACTGCCAATTTCTCCAGGTTTTACTTCTATCAATCAAAAAGGTCTTCACAATGTTCTAAACAGAATAACATTATTCTTCTCAGTACCTACATTTCTGAAATTTATCTAAAATTTCATAAAATTAGAACATTAACCAGTGTCGTATAATTTTTTCAATTAACTTTTACGTGAACAATTTATTTCTACCTGAAACTTTAGAAATAATAAATAAATATTATAAATAAATAAATAAAAGGATACTTATAATAGAAATCGACTTTCCCAACAAAACGACTAAGTTCTGATTTCTTAAGCGATAAATTAAGGGAACCGGAAACGCCACCCTAGTAGAAATGGAAGATAAAAAGTCGAAGCATATTTTTCGACACCCTGAAAATCGCCCTTCTCGGTTGTGCGATAATGGGTTCATTCGACGGATGCGAGAAAGAGAATTAGAGGGAGACTGCAGAAATCAGAATTTACTAAGTACGAGAAAGATTATTTCCATTGAAGCGAGTTAATATTTTTTTCATACTTTTTTTTTATCTCGTATTTATTCGGTTTGTAGAAAGTGAATTACAGGGGGTGTGCGAGCGTGTGAGCATGCGACATTTGAGAGCTGAGTTTGTTTGCAAGCTCGCAACTTAACAAAGGGAAAGAATGTAGGCGAGTAGGAGGGATTTAGGTTCATAAGGTTTCTTATTCTGCTTGGCGACTTTTTAATCCAAAAGTAAGAAAGCTGCATTTGTCTATAGTCTCACGAAATCTAATCTCGTTCTTTGAAGCCTCCGAAACTCCAGTCTATTTCCTTATCATAATTATATTAAAACCAAAAAAAGAAATAGAAACTATAATTATGAAACTCTAAAAAATTATAGAATTATATTCTATAAATCCATTTTTAATTTTATAAACTTCCCAGCGTGCAAAATTTTATTTATCATTTTTCTGAAATGTTTAAAATCCTATTATTTCAAATATCGGTAACTTTAATATTTGTTGCACTTTAAAATCGGAATGCTGCTGCTGCTGTCTGTCTGTTTATCAGCCCCTGAAAGATGTTGAATCTTACACTATCAGAAAGAAGATGACTTGAAGAAATCCTATTTGTATTATTTATGATCGGCTCATTGAACTTGAGAAACGGAAGTTTTTTGTTATCGTTTTCGCAATAAATCGTTGTCAATTATGAGAGCCATATGGAAGCGTAGAAGATTAGGAAGTAATAATATTTTCACGGCTATCCTCACTAGGGTGTGTCAAAATTGACGAAGTATTAAAAAACTAATTGCATCTTGGAAATTCTTGTAGAGATTTTCAAAACAAAATTGATATGGTAAAAATTCTTAAAGGCAATCTATTTATTATCGCCTAATTATTAATTTTTAATTTTTTCTGAATCCAACAACAATAATAGAGATTTTTTATATTAACGCTTTAAGTGCGATGCGAGAGTTCATGACATCATCTGATTGGTTTTAATTTTTTTTTAGAGATTTTCTTTTTTTTTCTAATGAAACAAGGTGCAATTAAAATTTTAAAAATAAAATAAATAAAATTTAAATTTAATTTCCCAAGGTGTAATTGGTTTTTAATTAATTTGTAATTTTTGTCACTTCCTAATCCTCACGTAAAGAAGACTGCTTTGTTTCGATCCTGGAATTTCGCCTAAACATCAAAAAGGAAGTGTAGGCGTTTCGGTTATCTGAGGCTGATCCGGCGGATGTCGTACTTTGTAGATAAGGAACCAACTCTTTCGAAGTCTTTATCAGAACCTCACTCTCATCCGCATAACGATCCCTCCCCTCAGTACTTCCCTCTCACTTCTCCTTTAGTTTTTACTCTTTTGTTCTATCCCTTCTTCTCTTCTATCCCTTATACCCATTCTTCTCTTTTGACAATTGCACTTAACTCTCGTTAATGAGCTCCAGATTTCGTATACCGAAAATGCTAAGTTAAGACTAATTAGTTAAGGTTAATTTTTTTAATTCCAAAAATTTTCAGGTTTCTAGAATTTAGTAACTTAAATAGATAATATTTTTCCTAATTGTCAGTAGAAAAAAAAATAATTTAAAGAAAAAGTCGGACTAATCTAAGAGTAGAAATGTGAATTACTTATTTAGTAAGAATTTAGTAACTTAGTATAAGAATTTTTTCTAATTTTTAGCAGAAAACTATTAATTTATCGTAAAATTCATTTCCGTAGGTACTAAATGAATGAGCATGAATTTATGATTTTTTAAAAAATATTTTTCAACATTATAACGAGAAATACTTATCGTATCAAAAAATGGTCCTATTTAGTAAAATTTGTTCGTTTCTCGTATAGTCTTAAAGTGTGGAGGTGGGGATGGAGATTTGATAAAAATTGGGAAAGTGATTTTTCACATACATAAAACCAATATCTTCTCATATGATAAGAATGTAAAAATTGTAATATTCTCAACAGAAAAAATAAGTTGATTTCTTATAAGGAATCATAGCTAGTCAGTACAGTATGTAGAGGACCAAATATAAAATGTATAGCGTGATCCCGTCCTTAGAAGAGCGAGGCTAACGCAGGGATTTGGAGGGTTTCGTCGCGTGGCCGGTGATCTTATAAGCTTGGAAGGTTATCTCATTATGTCTTATCTAGTGCTTTCACCTACTCGCTCCTGCTTACTTAAGCTACAGAGCTTAAATCGCACGCGAACTTGCGCGCCGACACGCAAGATTTTACACATGTACGATTTGGAAGAACATTTATTTCTCGTTTATTCGATGCATGTCAGCAAAGTTAATCAAAATCGAATTTACAAAATTAGACTCTAGTCATAATGAAGTTTATAGTCACGAATAAGTCATAACTTAGTTAATCTTTACTGATTCATGACTATAAGTTAGTCATGAATAAAACAGTCACGATTAAGTTAGTGAAGATTAATAAGTTATGACTAACAATAAGTTAATCTCTACTACGTATGTTGTGACAAAGTTAGTTTCAACTTAAAACGTCACGACTTAAGATAGTCGCGACTAAGTTAATCACTGTCAATATTAAGTTAGTCAAAACTAAAAATTTTATTTTATTGATACTGGGAAATGTAACCTGGCCAAAAAGCATCTTCCAGGTCATTATTAATAATTAATCGAAAAATCTTTGACAAAGAGAAGCTCTGGTCAAAGACAAAATGTGAAATCGTATCGAACAAACTCTAAGAAGGGCTGTCTCGTAAAAGGGAGAGATTTTAAATCTCTTAGAGGGTGTTCTCCGCTCGCGAAGCTTATCTTTCGACGGGTACTGTCAAAGACGATGCGACTTGACGTTTCCGTCACGAGGAACCGGTAATGATAACGGAAGTCTGATAGATCAGGTCGGACCAACACCAGAAATGAGAAATGTCTTTGCAGTCGAAGATTAAAGATTTTGCGAATCATTGGACATAACTTCCGTCCCTTTATTTTTTTCTGATAATATAATATATCTACACCAGAGTCAAAATCTGGCACTGAATTAATTGATTTTTTTTTGTAATCAATGTTAAATTTAATGTAAATTAAATCTATACTATTTTTTCTAGCCTAATTTTCCAAAAACTTTTCCCTCAAACTTATTTTGCAACTTTTTTCCTACACTCTTCTCTAAATTCTTCTTGAAAATCCTTTTTTGCACTCTCTCATTTTCCAAACCCCTTCTCCAAATTCATTTTCTAACCTTTTTTCCACCCCTTTTTCTAAACTCCTTTTCCATTTCTCTCCATGTACTTTTTTGAACCCACTTTTTCAACCTTTTTCAAATATATATATATTTTCCAGCCGAATTTCGCTGATTCAAATTTCGAGAGTAGGTTTCGAATAAAAAAATGTATACGAGATTTTAGAAAAATTTCTTTACTTAAAATTCGTATAAATCTCTTAAAATTTGGAGAAACATCTTTCTTATAAGTACCAGAGGAATAACCGCGTGGAAAATTTTGATGATATTAATTAGAACCGAAGGGGATCAATCTTATGATCTATTCTCGGTCCAGATCACCGTCTTCAGGATCCATGAACGGAAGGTGTTAAGTCTGGACTAAGATGGCCAACAAAGGATTTACCGACGAGGCCATGTTATTAGGTATTAATGCTCAAACTTCCATCTAATACGCTGGACGACCATAGAGTGGCTAACTATATATGTTGGCCCAGGTTGCATAAGACAGGTCGTATCGGGTAGTTGGTTTCCACGGGCTGACCAGTGGCTACCTTAATCCAGGGACGTATAGTTTTCATTAAAGGGTCTAGCTCTGGCGCCGTCTTTGTGTCAGGATCAGCTGGTTTAGGGTGGGCTTTTACATCGAAGGATTTGCTCGTTCCAACCTGCTTTATATGTACCACTCCGTTTATTACTAATATCTCGATCTTCCTTTGAGATTAATCTCAAGGAATATCTAATTTTACAAAAACTGTGTACTGCATGTGTATTATAACCCCCATCCCCGAATATTCAATCGCAAAATGATTATGAATTAAGGTGCATTTTGGTATTGAATAAATTTATATTCTTATCTTAAAAAAATTATGTTACCAATATATCATACACATTGTTGTCGAAAACAACAAATTGGAATTTAGAAATTGCGCGAATTGTGATGTGAATATACCGAATTTGAAAACTTATAAATAAGTATATTAATAAAGCGAATTTTAAGGGATTTGATGATAGTTTGGGAGAAATTTCAGGAAATTTTGAGTAATTTTAAGAAATATCAATTGATTTTGTGAAATTTAAAGGAATTTCATAAGATTTTATAGGATTTTATGTAATTTTAAGGGTTATAACGATAGGTTGGGGAATTTTATGAAACTTATGGAGATTTCTGAAATTAGATAAAGAATAATTATGATAAATTTCAAACTGAAATGCATAATGTGAAAAGACAGAATGCTGGATACTTTAGTACCGATTTTGAAGATTAAGAAATGAAATGATCCTTCAGTAGGTACGATTGCTCATAAGACGATTTTGGATTGGGACAAGTGGAATGCCCTTTGAAAGATAAGTAGGTACTCTGGCTCAGATTCCTTGATATGGCGATATTCTCTATCTCTCTCGTTTACTCTTTCACCAATTCACCGGTTCACCACGTGCCTTCTCTCCTGGTTTCGGGGTGAGGTCTGGGATTACACGCTGGAGTGGGATAGAATCAGAGACTTAAGTCAGGGTTAAACAAGGATCGTCACTATTGTATCGCGAACCCAGGTCCCATTGTCTCGGGATAGACGAGTGGATCTGCATACGCTTAGCGCGAGGGTAACACTTGCTGGGTACGATCTCTTCACCCTGATGCTCTTTCATCCTTCATTTGTCCTTCTCTTTCACTCTCTACGTACCACACTATTATACCCGATTCGAGATTCAAAGATTCCAGATCTAAAATCTAGATACATACATATCTGCCTTTTAATAATCTACCCTTATATTTTATTCCGAAAGAAGAGGCTTCTTCCGGTATCTTGACTGATCGTCAACCCTCCTTTTCTCGAAATGTGCCACAAACCTTGACCTTGAAAAAGATCCATTCATTTCGAGCGAGTTTTTCCAAAAGATTTAAAGAGAGTATTTTTTTATTTTTTTATTTTTCCAGTCTGATGATGTATTATTTCATAATGTATTATTTATAATCTATAATTTACTAGCCAAAATATTAGGATGATTTTAATCCTGACAATTTTCATGACCTTTGTTTAATAATCGACTTACGTATCAATATTTAATAATATCTAATATTTTGTTTCAGCAAAAAGTCTTCCAGTTCACTGCGTCGTCGAGGCTATTCATAGTGTCGCAGAAAGTCGTGCAAGTGCTCGTGATAACTGGAGGAGGCCTCATATAGAAAAAGATACCTATGTTTTCATACCAGCTGTGATGCCCTTTCAGGTGAGATTCTGACTGTGGATTTCATTCCAAGAAATTTCAATGAATTTCAAAAGATTTCAAAGTGACTACTAAAAATTTCAAAAAGATTTAAAGGAGATTAATAAATTTTAAGGGGATTTAAAAAGATTTTAATGGATTTCAAACGATTTCAAAGGATAAAAAAATGTTGAAAAAAAAAAGAAGGAAATCGTCTATAAGAAAATGTTGATGCTCTTTCTCAGGATTTGGTGGGTGAGGCATTGGTGCGACTAGGCTACTCTAGTGATCTCATATTAAGTGCCCGTGGAAGCATTGTGATAAGAAATTGGAAACCTCTGCCCACTGAAAAAGTAGCTGAAGGTCCACTTTTAACAGTGGGTGATATTTTGGCGGAATTAATCCATCTGACGACTCTCAAGATTCAGGTCTACAGATCAAGACCTCCAACTCCTAGTCCAGCAGCCGAGGTCAGAGACAAACTTCTAAGGTTTCTGATACTTCACAGTCATGCATTTCTAGTCGGATGTCCTCTCGATGAGGTAAGAATTGCATTATTTTTTAACAAATCTTAAGTCAGAATATTCCTTCTCACCCCCCTTTTACATTCCCCCCTTTCATAGGCAAACCCTATCCCACAAGACCTTATCACTCCCAAGGGAGTGATAACCTCTAACTCTTGGGAACTCCTATCCCTCAGGACTCCTATCCCTTTCCCCTGGAATTCCCTTTTTCCCACAGGATCTCCCCCTTAATCCCACATGAATTCCCCAAAATTTCGACAGTCAAACTTCTTCCAGCAGATTCCTCATACTCTATCATCCTCGTCTGTATCCCTCGAGACACCGCTCCACGTCCCTTAGAGTATCCTCTTTCCCTCGGGACTCCCTCCAACCCTCGGCGTCCCACTATCCTTCGTGGTCCCACTATCCTACGGAATTAACCTGTCCCCAATCCCACCAATTCCTTCTCCTCAGGATCCTAGATTCTCCAGCACTCTTCCTATCCTACGGGACCTCTTATCCTTATCCTTTGGGAAACCCTATTTCTCACTGACCTCCTTTTTCTCATCTGTATAAATTGTCTCACAACTCAGAACCTAATTAAACTATTTAGAAAACAAATAAAGGTATAAATAAATAAATATATATATTTATATTTAGATAACAGACAAAAGGTCAGATTAATCTTCAGATTCCTGCAGACTTAAAAATATTTTTCAAAGACCTAATTCCTAATGAATAAAGGGAAGCTTGTCAGAGTGAAACGGAAGTAGGTATAGGCAGTTGCGGTTAGACAACCGCTTAAAAATGTATAAAATGTAAATCTAGCCAGAGAGTGTTTGTCGTCAGGACACCTAATCTCATTAAGAAGTCCTCCGGCTGGTCTCTTCTGCCTCTTCTACTTCTCCAGAGCCGCGGTGGTAATCTTCAGCGGAAGCTCGCTTGCGGTCTCCTGATCCTCACCTTAAATAAATGCTTTCTCGGTTTTGACTCTACAGTCTATACAGTCAAAAAGCCTCATTCCTTTACCGACCTCTGATAAATCCCAGAACTTCTTATCCTCATTTCAAGTCACTGGAATAAAACTCATTAATTAAAGAATCAAAAGCTAATGCTCTAAAATATGTATAGTACGTCAAAATAAACGTGAAAGACTATATAAATTTCTAGAGGCTCATATAAAACATTTTTAGCTTTAACTTCAATATTCTGTGATATAAACTCTATTATATTAATCAGTTTTTATTCTTCTCTATCCGCCGTCGATTAAGTTTTTATTCATTTGTTCTTCATTTGAAATCCTGTCCTAATAAATCCGAACCAATCCGAGTAAACTTTTCAAACAGGTTCCTCGAATTAGCCGCGAAATCATTGGGATAGATTCGGAATTAAAATTAGTTTCGGATTTATTCGGTTTCTCAGACAATCCGAAGAAAGTTTTCATTTCGATACATCATTGCGATTTAATTAGGATCTTTCGGGGTCCATTGAAAATCAATCCGAATGATTCCATATTCAATGAGAATACATAATTATAAACTATTAAAAAGTTTGTTGGATTAGTTTCGGATTAATTCGGATTGAAATTTTAGTAATTGAAAGATCTTTAAATAAAAAATATTTTGTGACTTAATCTAGACAAAACGTATAGAATACCACAAGACAAGAATACAAGAATATCACACTATAAAATCTGATATTCGAGATTGTAACATTTCTAGTTGATTTCTATTTACCCAACTTTTCTCCAAGCCTCTTCTATATAATCTCCGCTTATTTTTTTCACCTGGAATTAGTGAGATATGAGAGAAATGTAAACATTTCGAAATTTTTTTAATGATAAGCGCGATTACATTTCATGAGACCATGAGGATTGAAATTGACGCAAGGCACAAGACTTAAGACCTTAGGGGTATTCAATTTATTACGAAACGCTTTTTTCCAAAAAAGTTTCCAGGAAATTAAAGGATTTGGAAAGATTAAAAAAATTTTTAAGATTTTCAGACGATTTTGTACGAGTTTAAAAATTTAAAAGAGATTTTCTATATTAGAGGTTTCCACAAGGATTTTAAATTTTTCAAAGAATTTGAGAATATTTCAATCAACTCCAAAGGATTTGTAAAATTTGCAAAGATTCCAAGGTATTTCTAGGAATTTCAACAGAACTGAAAAGTTGTAAAAGGTTTTTCGTCAGAATTCAAGGTGTTTCAACAAATTTCAAATAACATTCCAAGATTTTATAGGAGAAACTTGTTGAAATTATTTGAATTCTACGATAAAATTAAAAGTCCCTTTACATCATTTAAAATTCGTTGAAATCTCTTAAAGTTCTTAGAAACCTTAGAAAATTTTGGAAAATGAGTTGAAATTATGAGACAAATGCAGAATTAATAGTACTTACTTGAGAGAAGACTGAAATTATGAATCCATGTAGGTTCTCTGAATGCAGAAAGCATTCTCGAGAGATCGTAGAATAAGGTTGTAGCTTCTCCTTACACTATACTATGTATTATATACATCCAAACGAAGATATCATAGCCATAGCGTATGATAGGATTACCCTTTACTCAACCGAATTCACAGCCTTCATCAAAAGCTCCCTTCGATATCGTGGGGCGGGAGGGGGAAGGGGCCACCTCGGGCCGGGCATTATCTAAGTGCACTCTCTTTGAAGATTCTACGCCTCCGCCCAGCGAACTTTAATGCCGCTCACGTTGGTCTATGATTACCAATTTTCCCTTAGCAGACGTTACCCACCCGAATTTCAGGGATGACTATCCGACTAATGGCGAATGATTGACGCAGATGCTGAACCTGGATAACGATACGTAAACAAAAGTTGGGTCTGTTTGGAAATGTATATCAACATCTGGTCGGCTGTATTTCAAATTGCAGATACATATTATAATGATCGACTAGTGATGTCATTTACATAATATCAGAAATGATACCTGAAAAAAACCATAAATAAAAACAAACAGAGAATGTACTTTCTTATTTCTTTGTTTCTTTTATTTTAAGAATATTCGAATATAAATTGAGATTCTTAAACGGAATATTTTTCTGAAAATGCGATTATATTTAAACGGGATTGATTTAGAAGTTCGTGGGAGGTTTGTATACTTCTTTTAATGCGTCACGGCAACGTTTCCGAATAAATATGTGTAAATCAAGCTTAACTGGTGTCTTAGATAAGCCGGTTAATTGTTGCGACTCATTTTGACGCCGCTTTTGTTTGCCGAACGATTTCTAAAATCTCGCTGACGGCTGTCAAGCGCTATGCGACTGAGTGATTAAGGAGAGGGTTGTAAAACTCGCCAAGCAGTTTTCGAAATCAAGGGACTTAGTCGCTACTGCTCTCTGGATTCACTGATTAACTCATTAACTGACGTCGTCGCTGATCTTTCTATGAATGTTTGTTCTTATAAATCATGACGATAAGGCGCTTTTTTTTTCTCCCTATTTACTCCACTAAACTTTTCCATATAATCTCACAGGACTCAGAACATCACGTGATTTTCCTTCATATGATTAAACCGCCGCGGTTCATTAAACTGAGCAGGACCTTAAAAAAAAACACTGTTTTTTTTGAAAGAGTAAATTCAAAATCTCGTCAAATTCTTTAAAATCCTTTTCATTTTTTATAATTTCTTGAAATCTTTTAGAGTTCCATAAAAATAGATAAAATTTAATACTTCAGTGTCCGAAGTAACTTTTTTCTTTTATTACATTCATGTATTACTCTTGATATCATCAGTTATAATATTATAAAATTTGCATTTCTATAATCTTCATCTAATTTCTGTTTCAGTTGACTCTAACTTCTCTGTGCAGAGGTGGTAATGAAATATCTGAAGACACAAGAAGAAATTTTGAAAGCTGGTTACAACAGCAACACTTAGCCCTTGGAATGAATCATTTGATTCCACCTCCGAATCATCAAACTCAAAGTCCCCAGCCTGATGGAACTGGTCCGATGGGGCCTACAAGTCACATAGGCCCCCCACATCCTGCCCTTCTTCCATATTCCCATAAAACTCGAATGAGAACTAGCTTCGACCCAGAACTGGAACTTCCTAGACTTCAACGCTGGTTTAGTGAAAATCAGCATCCCACTCGTCCTCAGATTCAACATTATGTCACAGAGTTGAATTCTTTGGAATCCAGAAGAGGAAGAAAAGCACTGGATGTTCACAATGTAGTCTATTGGTTTAAAAATGCGAGAGCTGCTCAGAAAAGGGCTGAAACTAGGGGTGTCAATGGCTATAGCCCACCTGGTCTCAGTCCAAGAGGGGCTAGTATAATCAGCGAAGATTGCTCTGATGATGAAGACGATTCCAGGCATCAGGTAACAAAATTTAGATATTAGAATTAGAAATCACTCATTCTATTCCAGATTTGTAAATAAATGAATAAATAAATATATTACGATATAATTAACAAATAGACAAATTAAATTTGTCCTTTTTTTTTTGTTTCAGTCAGCATCCCCTCCACCATATCCTTCAGGAAGTCCTCCCGTGGGACCATTGTCCTTGACAACTCGGCCGGAGGATCAACACCCATCTTTGACATCATCTTCTGTGAAACAGGAAGATGGAAGAGCATCCTCTGGTTCTGAGGACGATGAAGCTAGTCCAACAGGTCCGCTACCACCAGGATTTCCTTTATTACCGAGTCCTATGTTCAGTCAAGGCGTCATGTATATGTCTCATTATCTCACTCCTCGTGGACCTCCGGGTTGTCCAACGAATTTGCTCGACGAGAGGAGAAAGCGGAACCGGACATTCATCGATCCCGTCACGGAAGTTCCGAAACTCGAGACGTGGTTCACGCACAATACTCATCCCAGCCATGCTGTAATTATTATTTACATTCTGTTAATTATTATTCTTTATTAACAACTACAAGATTATTCGCTTCATCAGATTTTTAATCAAATTTTTTAGAATTCTAGGAATATTTCGCAGGATTAAAAAAAGATTTAAGTGATTTTCAAATAATATTTCAATCTCAATTTGAAGAGATTTAAAAGATTTTAGATGAAATTTTAACATTCTGTAAGTAATCTATTTTTAATAATTGTTTGTGTTTTCTTTTTAAATTGCAGTTAATCCTGAAGTATACAGAAGAACTGAACAGAATGCCCTATCGACAAAAGTTTCCTCGGCTGGAAACAAAGAATGTGCAATTTTGGTTCAAAAATCGTAGAGCCAAGTGCAAGCGTTTAAAAATGGCACTTTTCGATGGAGAATCGCCTCAACCTCATCCATATCACGCAGAGTAGATTGCTCATATCCCGTGTAAATATCGCTCTGATTACAGATAAATTCGTAATAATAAAGTTCCATACTCAGACCAAAAATACACTTTACACAGTACATACACTCACAAAAATACACATATATATATATAGGAAATACATATTACATACGTGATTACACTCAGCATTAGACAAGCGACATATTACATAAAATACATTATAAGCGCTTGTTAAATCATATTCCCGTTGATTATTATTAAAGTCTGTGTAATTATTTCGTAAGTAGTAATATATTATTATTATTAATATTACTATGTTTTGCGATGAGTGTAAATACGAGAATGTCGAATAAACTGCGTACGCCACTGTAGAGTCTATAATATATTCTTCTTGATTATACCTTGACGTTAATAAATTGATACAAATAATTATTAAAATATTTTAGTTTTATTAATTTTCTTTGCCATCTGCTTCATATTATTTTTCTAATTATTCACATTTATTCTTATTTTCATTTTTATGAATTTTTTTCCGATCTCCTTTTCCTGGCGAAAGTTTCGGATAGAAATTCTATCCGAATGAATTTGAGTCTATTAGAAATTTGTCAATTCGAATCCTGGCTAATCTGAAGTAACTTTTTTATTAAAAGTTGCTTCGAATAAATTATTTGGTTTAAGAATACGGACTGGCTCGGATCATTCGGATAGGGTGATCAAATAAAACAGTTCAATTATGCGAATAAGCTACTACTCGTTTTCTCTTCATTTTTTATTCCATTGTTTAAAATTATCATAATCACGTCGTCTCTCAGAATTCCGGAAGTTACGGGAGGCATGAAGAGGATGCGGTATCTTCCATGTGGAAGAGTATGAGGGGAGAGTGAGTCCATAGTAGATATACATAATGAATCTACAATTCAAGTTGAACCTACAATGTGATTTCTAAACATTGGTTCGCAATAAACACAGAGTCGCACGAGAAGTCGCATAAAGCGGTTGTCCCTGCGGTAAAATCTATCTGCTAAGATAAGACACTCAAGCTGTCACAAAGCAAACCCCAGCTCAAATTTCACAATGGTCAATAATTTCTGAACATCGATGGAACTCGTATCTATGATCTATTCGAACTTTCTAATCATTCTCTGAATTATTTTGACAATGAATCATCTTAATTTCATTCATGAAATTGGCTTAAAACCAATCACCTGACCCTTACATACATATATGATTATTTGAAGCCGAAAAACGCCTAATAAAAAGAAGAGTTATTAATATTTAAAATCGTTGTCATTAATTGAATCTTTGTTTGGCTTTAATAAAAATTCAACTGCTTCTGGGTAAAATACATATATTACGCAACGCAACAGAGAGCAATATAATTAATGGCAAATAAATAAAATTGAAACGAAGCCGGCTTGTTTTGGTGAGTATTTAAAAGTATTTTCCTAATTACAAACTTGAAAGACAAACATGGTTATTAAGGTAAATTCTTTCCTAGTTATAACGAATTTTTCTTGAGAAAGTTGATATTGTTTATCAGCATTATCTTCTTCAGTGGAACAAGTAGATTAAGGGAAAGATGCTCGTCGAGACTCGGAAAAGACAAGAAGGAGGAAGGAGCTTTCAGCAGGATTTCCAATTCCATCCAAGTAGGAATAACACGAAGATGAAAGGTGATACGATATAGCGCGCATACAGAGAAAATCGGAACAGTAGTTTCTGGATTTAATGAGGATAGGCGGATTTGTCCAATTAAAACGTCTTACAAGGATCCATTCTGCAGCCAGAGTTCATTCGCAAAACATCGAGACTGACTTCACTTAATAGTGCCCTACAGTCCCTTCTTATCCTCCCATTCCAAGTCCTTTTATCCTCGACGTTATCGTTTCAGAATAACGCCCATCATCATCAGTTCACAATTGAACAAACCAAATAAGCTCAACAGTTTTGGCGAGTTTACTAAAGACCTCGTTTCATGTGAGGATTAATCATTTGGAATTGGAACCTGTGCATGGGTCCTTGAAGTATGTAGTTATCAGATTAGGTGTTTGTACCACTTTTAAGATAAGAAAATCAGGTAGCTTTAGACTGAATAAATATGTTCTGGATTTATAGACTGCTTTCATCTGTATCTGTATATGTCACATTCAAGGAAATCAAATCGACTTTGGAATGGTAATCATGAAAATAAGGAAAAAATTTCGTTTGGGATGATGAAATAATTCATTCAGGTCTGGTTAATTAATTAGATTGCGGTGATATATAATTTGAAATATGAGGTAGGGAATAGTTTTAGAGAACGTTTTCTAATGTCAACATTTTTTGTACTCATCATCTCTTTTTTACACCTTTTTTTCACGCACACCGTTTTTCCTACTGTTTTTTCAAACCCACTTTCCAAGAAACTTTTTATAAAACTTATATATATTTTCAAACTGTGTTTCCTATACCCTTTTTTCAAATTATATTTTTTAAAACACGTTTTTCAAACACTTAATTATATTACACCCTGCTTATTTTTTACAAACAACTTTTCTACCAGAATTCAAAAAGACAGCAATGATGTTTCATTATGATCCCACATAAAGTACAATGTACAAAGATTTTTTTCAGAATATTTTCGGTATTTTTTCACATTCGATATTTTGGTTTTTCAGCAAAAAGATGTTGTTCCATTATTTTTTATATACAATATTAATAACGGGCTGCCTTATTTATTTCGCGCGCTATAGCTCTAGCAATCGCATATTATATATAAAATTACTAATAAATAGAATAGGTAAATAAAATATCCGAAAAAATTATTTTTAATTATTTTGAATGGTTAAAGTACTGATGTCTGTGGAAGGTCGGATAAGAAAATTGAGCTCGCACTGAAGTCGACAGCAAAGTGGCTTGCGATAGGGGAGCTTTATAAAAATCTAAAAGTCAGCAACCATGGGGATAATCCCCCTATCTGATCTTAATTTGTCAGACGACATCGGCTTAATTTAACCAAGGAACTCCTCCGTAAATCGCCGTGAAATTCCTTTTACCGAGTAGTCCTGAAGAAAAGGGGAGAAAAGGAAACAAAACCTGTCATCATGACAGTTTTCCCATTTTTCATCCTCTAGAAAACTTTTATTCAAACGTTTTCATAAAGATAAAGCGGCGCGCGCTGCAAAGTTTTATCGCGTATTAAAATGAATATTTAGTATCATCTGATTTATTTAATGTTTTTTATTAACTTTTGTAAAAACTCTATCTTTTGGTTGAACTAATATTATTTTACATTAATTACATAATTCGGAAATAAATATCAATTAATTTAATTCCATTTATCTCTTATTTAATTGAAAATTTTATTTTCATCTATAAGAGACTATAATTTCTCAAATAACCAAAATTCAACTAATATGCCTAATATACATATTATAAATTGTATTTAAAAAAAGTTGTTGAACAATTTGAGAGTATCGTTTATCTTATATTCTTTGAATGTAACTAACCTAGGAAATGTAGGCATATAAAGCATCTATAAAAGCATCTAAAGGAGTATTGTATGTGCTTTGGCATTCAAAGCTGAGGACGTTCTTATCTTTCTATCCGGAGAGAGCTGTCAGCAAAGTTCCTGAATAACGGATGCAGAGAGCCACCGATGTTTTCCTATCTCTCGGCTAGGATATTATGCCTATAACTATTCTGTTTCTATTTGACTACCGGACATTTCGCAATATAGATAATATTCCACAGGACGATTCGAAGGTTGACTTCACAATATTACATGCAAAAAAAGTAAAAATATCACAAGCTCTGGATCTGTTGAATGCAATAAATTATATCCACATAAATGCCTCTTATTAAGAAAATAATTATCAATAATTTAGTTATAATATTATATGCGTAATTCATCGAAATTCAAAATTGATTCATGCTGAATACTGATCAAGGTCATTTTATTTTTAAATATTTATCTCATTTGATATATTTTTATCACTATTATAATGTACTATTTAGATGATAAAATTTGTTCAATAGTTTTAAAAATATTCATACAACCTAGCTCGTCCTTTTCTTTCCAACCAAAGCCCCTCTTCTTTCAAACAAAAACTTCTCCTATACCACTTTTAACCAAAATCTCCTCCACTACCACATTCTAACCAAAACTCCTCTTTCCCTTTCCAATCAAAAAACTTCATCCCGGCCTTTTCCAGCCAAAACAACTCTTCTCCTTTCCAGTTAAAATTACCCTTCACGATTTCAACTATACAACAACCCCTCCCATTTTGAAGTGAACCCCTTTCTTCGAAACAAAACTTTTCCCTTCACAAACCTAACCCCCCTCCACTTTACAATTGCAAATTTTGATTCTGATGGTTAAGATTCATTCGAATATAGAATTCCAGGCTCTGCATACCTTAAAATATTTTAAAAGAATGTTAATACATATAGGTACATATTTAAAAGGCAGACAATGATAAAATAATAATATTCAACAAATGATAATAATAAATAGTAAAGTAAAGAGAATAAAATGGAAGGACTTAGGATGAAGGGTGAAGTCGAGGGAGAATTCGAGACCTCGCAAATTAGCCGCAGGATTGGCCTCGTGATCCTTGAGGGACGCGAATCGCCGGTTCTGTCGGGGGTAGTAGATGAGGTCGTATAAATGAACTCTGACCCCGCCTTCTTATTCTTTAATCCTACCCCGCTTGGCTGGCTATAAAAGCTATACTAAAAATTACGAGTCGGCCGGGCGATTGAAAGTAATGAGACGCGATATAGCGGATTTCAGAAAGATCTTCGAAAGTACCATCGTCAAGAGTATGAGTATAGATACTGACGACGAGAATTCGTAGTTCTTTAAAAGCAGCTAGAAAGAATAAAAAAGGAGATGAAGAAGGCTGTCGTATTAATTAATTAGATAATTTATTGACAATAAGGGTCTCCCAGATGAAAAGCTGAATTAGCTTCATGTAATCTATATAATTTGGTCAAAGATATTAAACGAGAGAAAAAAATATACTTGGATGTCACGTTTTAATTACCCCTAATTACTAATTTATTTTACGATAAACTGAAAAGCTGAAAACTGCCCTTCTTCTTTTAAGGATCAGCAAATATCTGATCAAATATTGATCTTTTATGTACACAAAATATGTATTGAAAGAATTGAAATAAAATAGTATAAATAAAATATATAAATCTTTTAAATAAATCTCGTATCTCGGTTCAAATCTGATTGGTGTACAGAAAAACGGATACTCGAAGAAAAATAAGACATCATATCATCAAGACTGGAGTCGACATCTGTTAGATTTCTATGCGAAACACATTTCGACCCGACGCCTTAAAATAGAATTGCAATACAAGTGGCTCGGAAGAAGTCATCAGTGAACGCAGAACGAGTCGATTCCGTCTTCCAGCAGATCATACCTGATCAAATCTCGTACGTGACAAGTTAAATCGTGCAAAAATTTTATTGTGACGTGTGCCAAGTTGTTTAGAAACAGAGCAGACTGATTCCCGAGTTCTCTAACAGCTCTAAAAGGCTAATTTTAATTTTCAACATCTTTTCTTTTTATTGAAAGCGTCGATTGAAGCGTCCATAGACGCTATCGAGTTGTGAACTGACGCTTGTAGTCGATTTACCTTCAGAAATTGATGCTGATTTGAATCCTGACGAATTCAAATAAATAAAACTGTGGAAGGAGTCGAATTACAGAAGTTGGTAACACCAAAGAAAATTTTGACTAAGAACCAGGTAAGTCTGAAATTGAAAGAATTATTGTTTCAAGGGCATGTGATACTTTACCATAAGCAGTGGCGTAACTAAAAATTGGAGGCCCCTCCGCAAAAATTTTTAGGAGGCAGTGCTCTCAAACGGGGCACCCTGCGCGCGCATCATTTTTGCTTACCGCTGGAGAAATTCTCCCATTGGTCCAAACTTTACGCGCGCGATTTAAACTCGAATTAATAGTTAGAAATTAATTCGAGTTTGAATCGCGCGC
>CAJFCP010000125.1:326497-397116 GCA_904066005.1 Synergus itoensis | reverse complement strand
TAAATTGCTCTTATGGTAAAGTATTACATGTTATTAATTATACAAATTGAAATTCCTTATTTGTGTCTTTTTTCCTTCTAGTAAGTTTCAAAAATTTTTAACTCTATTACTATCTTATCAGCATTTTTTTATCCAGTTAATAATTGGTAAAATTAAAATATGTAAATGCACATATGTACGTTTATCTGGTCAATAAATATTTACATTTATAAAAAAAATTATTTTGTAAACTTTTTTATGTTGTACATACAAATTTAGGACCAGTTAAACGTATCTTAGTGCATTCTTTTAATTTTGAAACATTTAATTTTGTTATCTCCATTTATGTAGAAATATATTGCAGGGAGAAAATGTCGATAAGGTAGGTAGTATTTTCCACAAATAAAGGATATTTTTTTATGTGCACACAAATTTTTTTGAATAGTTGTGGTTGTTGTCACATAACATTTGTGGTTGTGGCAACTACAATCGTAGTTGTGTCAACCGCAAATTATTAGTTATACCATATTTTACTATTTCTGTGGTTCTTACAACCATAGAGTTTTTTCAGTGCGTTTTTTTTCCTAGGCTTAAAAGAATAGCAGATGTGTGTGTGCGTGCTGCATTTTTAATAATTTAAGGGTAAGATAATCGATTAGAATGAGTCTTTTAACCCGACAGCAAGCTTTGTTACTTTGTTACCAGCTGGTAGCAGTTGTGAATATAAAAAATTTCTCTGTTTCAGTAGACTAGCTGATGTACGTCACTGGACTAATCCTTTTGCTGACTGATGACTGATGATCCTTTTCTGAAATTAACTGATGCTTTTGGAATCATTAAAATCGACTGGATGCCTACAAAGAAATAGTCAAAAATAGAAAATCACACCGAAAGATTTGTATCGTGTGGTATGTACAATTGTTATGGTATAAGATTGTAATATATAATTTTAAATAGATAATTCGTGTACATCTTAGAAATATATATTTTAGCTAGCGAATTTTAACTGTAAACATTGTTCGGATCAAACCCCTTGTAAATAATAGAACATTCCCAAAAACATAATTGTTGTGCACGCGTATCGCAGTATGAGTTTTTGGTTTATTTTTAGATTTCGTCCACACAAATTATTCATACAATTTTCCGAATCCTAACACTTTCTGTAATTATTCTTTTGCCTTTTTTTGAGTTAAAAAATATTTTTTTATATGCCCTCCCTTCCTAATAACAGTGTGACGTAATTTTTGGATGTTTATACGTAATTGTCTCCCATGTATTAAGATTTTGACAATTTTAATTAATCCGAGGTTTAGTTTCCGCAACTTTACAGTCGCAATAATAAATATTTTTCACTAAAACTAAGCCATTTACCTCCGTCTGTATTAAACGGAGGTAAATGACCTAGTTTTTGTGAAAAATATTTATTATTGCGAACGTAAAGTTGCGGAAACTAAATTGCTCTTATGGTAATTATCACACGGCCTTAAGGAATAAATTTTAACTACAAATCTTGTTCGGATCCGAACTTCTGTTGATAAACAACATCGTTCCAAAAATGTATTTCTTAAAAATGTTTCGTCCACAAATTACGTCACGAAATTTTCCGAGAATTTTAATACTCACCCATTATGCTTGTATACCTTTTTCGAGTTTTTCGCCTTCTTTTTACCTTCAGTCACGTTTTTGTCGAACCCTTCTTTCCCTCTAAGAGCGTGACGTGATTTGTGGACGAAACCACAAAAATTAAATGTAATTATCTTCCATGTATTCAAATTTTGACAATTTTAATTAAACCGGAGTTGAATTTTTGTGTCGGTTTAACCTCAAGAAAGTAGTTGATTTTCATGTATTTTTTTAGAGCTATTTTTGTTGTCTTCCTGAAAATTATTCTTAATTAATTCCAATCTTAGAATAGTATTTTTATTTCAGAGGAATAAATCTGTCTAGAATAGGGATAAATGTAAGAAATATAAATGTAAACTTCAGGAAAAAGTTGAAAAAAAATATATTGTTTTACTACTTGAATGTACTTGATTGTGTCATTGTTTTATTTACGCTGATGACAGCGAATTTCTCTCTTTGCATGTGTAAGATTTGCAGGTAATCTGAAATCGTGTTTTGGCACTTTGCCTACCAGGATTTTATATTTGAATATTTATATTTGAATAGAGATTTTTATTGTTAAGAAACTTCAAGGTGTTGCTAGGAATTCTTAGAGATTTTCACAAATTTTAACATGTATTTTAAGAGATTAATGATTTTGATGGTTTTTGTGAATTTTTAAGTTTTTTCAAGAGGTTTTCAGGAATTTTAAGGAATTTCAAAGGTTTTCGTAAAATTTTAAGGGACAAAGGCAAAGAAACACACTTTAGAGTGGCAGATTAAATAACAAAATCGATATTCTATATTTTTCCTCTTTTTTCAAGGTACCTTCCACAATTTCAAACCAATCGATAAATAAAAATGATTAAAAAAAAAAGAAAAAAAATTATAAGTACAAAATTTTCTTGCTAAAGAAATTTATACTTTATTGTCACTTTTTTTCGTATACTACTATAAGAAAATACAAAACAAAATACATATATATATGTACTAAAATGTTATTAAAATAAATATTCTACAGTTGTAGAAAAGTTTTAATTTCTTGTGGAAATATTTTCCATCAGCTAGGGTTGATTAATGAAAATGATACAAACGAAAAATAATATTCTCATTACAGCTCCCTTCAAAAATGTATTTCCCATAAAACAAGAAAAGAGACTAAGATATTTAGCAGCTCCACTCCCTAATCTCAACTTCGACAAATCATCCGAATCTTATCTGTACGTGAGCCACGAAGCCTAAATAAAAATCTCAATGAGTTTCCTAAACGGATTACATAAAAAAACTCGGGTTAATCTAAAAGTACGGACTGGAAAAATCATATATCCAGAAAGATTGTCTTAATTGATCTACAGCCAGCAAATATTATATCGTTATGAGCATTAAGACCCCGGATGCTTACGCGTTTCTGGTCATTGGGCAAGATCTATTTTACGAGGGAAGAAACTAAGCGCCGGAGATCATACCATTTAGCCCCCTCTCTCTATCTCTTTCTCTCTCGCTCTCTCTCTCTTTATTTCTTTTCCCTCGCTCTCCTCCCAGTGTCGAAACATTTTTCGCGATCGTAAATAAAAGAAATCCTTGCAATGGCTTTCGCCAAGGACCTCACTCCTTCCTTCCCTTTTTTCTCGTCTCTCCCAAGTTATTAAGAACCTTCTCTCACCCCAACCTTCTATTTTCCTCCCACCCTCGTACCATGCGAAACCGCGTTACAGCCTCAGCGTCCCGCAACCCAGTTAATTCCTTAACCCTTATAGACTTCGAGAAAATTTAGGGACCTCAGTTCCTAAGACGGGCGGAATAGAGACTAAGGGAGATATAATGGGTGAGAGAGAAATTTTGAGGAGAAAAGGGGGGAGAGAGAGTGAAGATGTGGGAGAGGAAGGGGTGAATGTGTATAGCAGGTGCTCTTGGGCTCCCAGCATCTTATACCCGGACGATACATAATTTATGTCGCGAGAGGGGCTTAAGACAGTATTAAGATCGGCCGTACTACTCTTGGCCAGTTATTACGACGTAAGAAATCTCGAAGATCTATCGAATTCATAATCGAAATACTCGAATCAATTTTTGGAGAGACGTGATTACCATTTTTTGCTCTAACAATCACTAAAAATTTCAGTTGTGTTGTACAAGAAAACCAGGTAAGTAGTTTTTTCTCTCTATTTTTCAATAAAATAGAATACCTTAAAAAAAATATATTACGTAGTTAGAAAAATTAGAATAGATTATACGTATTTCACTGAGTTGTAATGAGTGAACAATAAATGGGGTTAATGAGGATTTTTGTTGCAAGGGACAAATGGTGGTCCCACTAAGGAAGTATGTATTTATGCTGGCGTTTATAACATGCGTAACAAACATTTGCTTTAAAAGAAGGCAACCAAGCGCTTATAACCGGGAACATTTTGTTTGACGATTTGATCAAAACTTTTCTTTTGACGAGTGAAACCCTCATGGGGATGCGACCCGCCACAGCTTTTATCCGCTATCAATTGAGTCACCCCCTTGGAGAGCAGCCCTTCTAGCCCTCGCGAAACCTTATCCTTTCTCGGATCCGTCGACGGTTCTCTGTTTCGATATTTATGGCTTTCTGCGTTGTATATTACGTATGTAGACTCAATCCGCTCTTATCACGGTCGATACATCTGGAATTACACCAGTGATGTTAGGTCTTTTTTCCGGGTCATAAATTATTCTTATTTAGATATTCACTTAAGTCTGTAGACTGTAGTGTATAAATCTGTACAACAATTTTTAATTTTTAATAAAATTGCAGTCTTTTTAAAATCTCTAGATCTGCTCCTCAAATTCTTTCTTGGAATTCATTTATTATGTTTGACAAATGTTCTTTCTCTTTGACATGGTGACTTAAAAAATTTTGCTCTGTTGATGAGATTTAGGACTATATTATATTTCGAAGAAAAGCTTCTACACTTTCTTGAGTATTTTTCACGATTAAAATGAAAAATACTTATCCCAGATTTGATAAAAATTGGGAAAGAGATTTTACACATAATAAAACCAATAACTTTTCGTATGGTGAGAATAAAAAAATTTAAATTCTAAATCTGTCTTTACATCTAAAAAGATATGCATTCTGGAATTATTAATTATTAAGGTAAACAATTTTCAATTGAAATAATTATCCCCTCTGATTTATTGGATAGTAATAATTAGATAGATATAGACATATGGCACTTGCATCATCTAAAAGTTAGGGTCTTCCTCTGAGTTCATTCACGTCTATAAAATATCAACTCTGGAACTATCTAGAGGTAGGTTTTCGTATTTCGTGGCTTATTTTAGTAAGTGTGTATGTTTGGTATTGTAGGTGTTCGTGTAGTATAAGCTTCTCTCGTGCTACGCAAGGCAATACAGATTTATGTAAGTATTTAGCACAGGCTCTTTGCTTTATCGCAAGCGGCCCAGCCAAGACGTCCTCTCCTTTGGTACCCAACCTATTCGACGAATTCTAGGAAAATATTTTTTTTTTTTTCTTTTTGTGATATACACACCTTAGAGTTTACAAAAAATTCAAAAGGAGAAAGAGATTGAAAAGAGATTGAAAAGGTCTGCGTTGAAATCACGAGTCATAGTCGTGAAAAAAAAAAAAACAATAAAAATAATATTCAGATGAATGGTGTGAAATCCAGTATGGAAAAAACATGACCTCAAAAGGATCGTATCAAGAATATGTTCGTAATATACTGATCTTATGGTCCTTCTAAATCGTGTCTGGGGAATATATATATTAGATCAAAAGAGGAGGATTGACTCGTTGTATGCCACGAAGACAACTAGACAAGGAAGGATTGTGTTTGGTGAAACGTAAGAGAGCTAAAAGCCATCGCCGTCGTATCAACCACTTCGAGGTCACCCTCCTCTTTCAGTTTTCTTCTACTTATTCCTTTTCCTATCGGTTCTGACTTAAGCCGTATGGAATTCTCCTCGGCCCTTCAGAAACGAGAACTAATCAATGTCTTGGAAAAGACTTTCCTCAAATTCGTCAAAGGTAAGACAACCTAAGGCTAATACAATCTTTCGAAATGCGAACCTCATGCAATTGATACAAGCTATTTATTAGGGGAATCTCTTTTTCTGATGCACATCTTTCTCTATATATTTATACCTTCCATATTTCGTTTTACCAAACATTTTTACTCTGAAAAAGTAAAGTTATTATATACTTACTATTCTACTAATTAATATTTTCACCTAATTTTTAGCTGCCTTTTCCCAACCCCTTTTCCGACCCCCTTTTACCACCATATTTTCTAACTCACCTTTTCCATCCTCTTTTCAACCGCTTTTTCTCACAGCCTTTAACCATCCGGTCTGCTAAATTTCTTTTACTACACCCATTATCGCTAAATCCTTTTTCCTCTCCCCTTTTACCCCTCTTTTTCAATCCCGTTGTGCCATCCCTTTCTCCACTCTTCTACCTAAATTCTCCTTTTACTATCAGCAATTTTTCCAAAACACTTGTCCATTTCAAACATCCGACTTCCTTTTTCCGCCTTCCCTTTTCCAGTCACCTTTTCAACCACATTTTCAAACCTCTGTTTTCTCCTTTTCCTGAGGAGAAAAGAAAGTACACGAAATTTTTTTATTTTCTTTATATCAGCTTTAAAATGTTATTATTTGAAAAGTTATAGTCGAAAAATTAATTTTTGAAAATTACAAGTAATCATAACTTTCTTATTTATTAATCTTATAGGTCGATTGATTCGTCTCGACACGCAAGGATTCTTTTTTCTTTTTACATCTGCTTTAAATTTTACGATTATTTGAGAAGTTGTAGTCGAAAAAAGCGCCAAAAACACACACACACATCTGAATAGTTTTTCAGGACATCATATTTGATATATTTTTCTAAATCCCTCAGATAGTAATTACAGGATGAATTATTAGGAATATTACCGGATCATGGACGACAGCTGAGGATATAATATAAAATCAGAAAATGCCAGCATCAAAATTAGTTTGAGGACGAAGAGAAGATAACTGGGACAATCCAGGGATGTAAGATGCACGCACCCCGAGGGAAACCTCAACTCCGATTTCGAGGCGAGCTAAGCAGGAGCACGTCGTCCTCGGCGGGTACGGGTTAAGTATGAGTTAAGTCCTTAGTATTAAGACGCGCAGGAAGAAACGAGCGAAGACCCAGAGGCGGCCACCGGGCGGTGATCTATGGCGGGATTACCGTAGGCGGTATTTCTTCATAACCGTTTCTCCAGGTCGTTCCTTCTTTCGTCTCTTCCTGCTCCTTTTCCGCCTCTAATTCTTCAGGATTTCCGAAGTCGCTGCTACCAACTAACTCTAAAGGAAGCAAAAGCTCTCGCCTGGCTACCAGCTAGAACTCCTCCTATGCCACAATCACTCCCCCTCCCCCATACGCCCCTTGACCTCCTGATACTCCCACACTCCCATCATCTATACGTTCTATTTCTTACTTTTTATTCTTCTACTTCAACGTTCGGCTCCGACCTGTATCTCCCTACGTCGCGTCGGTACGTACACACCCTGCCAACGCGCACTCAGCCACGCGGGGGGTTGTATCTTAATAACATTCATGAGCTCAGATATACCCGCCAGATTTATTGCCCCAGCACCCATGGATTCCGCCAAGACCCTACACGACCCATCCTTTACTACTGCTTCCAAGATTTCCTTTTCTCAGTCTATATCAACGAATATACACTATAGGAATATTGTTATTATTTCTCGCTGCAGCGCGCGGGGAACATTGCACGGACAATTTATAATCACTTTCTTAATCTGAACCAGCGGACTTTCGCTAATTCAAATTTTGAGAGTAGGTTTAGAAGAACAATGTATAGGAGCTAGATTTTAGAGAAATTAGAGCAGAATTTTATAAGGAATTTTTAAGATTTTTAAAAGATTTTATGGAATTTCAACAGATTTACAGATTTCTCTTATTTTTAAAGGTTTCATATAATTATTAAGGATTTCATGGAATTTAATGATATTTCTAATACTTTTAAAAGATAAAAAGGTATTTTAATTGTTATCATAGAATTTAAAAGAATTTTAAGAAGTTTCTGGGAATTTTTAAGAGATTTTCAAGGTTTTTTGAAGGTTTTTCGTGAAATTTCAAGTGTTACGATGATGGCATGCATATCGATGTGTATCGACATATTTGTCGATACTTTTCCCATCACTAGTGTTGTGAAGTGACTCAAAATGTTCACGGTGGAATGTGTACGGTAGAGGGGAAGTCTATAAATCGTCAATATTTACCTGAGTTTACAGTGTATTATATACCTATATACAAGTATATAAGTAAATAACCATATAGTTTTCATGGTCGATTAAGTGTAGACCTATTTACTTATTATTATATAGGATAAGACGTGATTCGATGTCGTGCAAATATATAGGTCCTTTATTAATTGGCAGGCAGGACATTTTGAAAGACAGGAATGGGTGAAGACCATCACGTTCTCTCTTTGATGTCCCGGCAGTGGTCCATTTCATACGGTAGTCTTAATTAATTAATTGGAAGGTTGGCTCGCGCGGGATTCGATAGTTTCAAGACGAGAAGTTTCTTATCTCAATTAATTTATATTTAGGAGAGGTCACTTTTTGCTTCCTTAAACAAAAAATATTTTTCATATTTTATCGAAAAAAGGAGACTGCAGCGCAATCGCAATTGCTTTCAAGAATAAAATAAATTAATTAAGGTCATGTATCAGTTATCCGATCACTATACCTTACCGACATCTCTTTTCATATTGAAAAATTTTTTTCCCAGAAACAATTTTTTTTGTAAATTGAACCATTTTCAATGGCAATGATTCCAAAAAAATATTTATGTTTGATTGAGCTGTGAGACTTTTGTCTAAAAAAATCGCTTTTTCTGCTTTCGATAATAATTTATTATTATTATATTATATTAGGTGCCATCGAAATGATACCAATTTCTTGTTGTTCGGAATAATTTTAGATTTTGAAAAATGAAAGCTGGGAATTTTTGCAAAATTGTGCTTCAGGTTTAAATATAGGAAGGAGTCGTGCGTATACGTACGTATAAGCTTGAAGGGTGGTTTATGTATTACGGGTAAGATATCCGATGATTTAGCTGCGGACTCGAGGCTCTCGGGAATGGCGAGTCTTATCTCACCGGTACCGCAGTAACCGCGGTGTAATCTTTTATTAATTCTCCGACTTACCAAATTTATTGTGGCTTTTGTTTACCGCGACGCCACGCCGTCTTAAATCTCGCGAAACTGCCCTTCTTTGCATTATCTGAACTTCTTGCAACATACTCCACGCCGAAATTCCTTATTCTGGCCGGTGAAAAATGGTATTTGTATTCTAATTTTTTCAGAAATAAAAAATAAGACTTTGGAAAACTTTGATAAAACTGATGTCAATTGAATGGCGAAAAAATGTGTATTGATCCAAATGTGTGTTAGAAAATCGAAATTGACAGCGCGGGAATTACGCAGAAAAAAGAAATTGGCTGAATTTACCATTTAAAATAGTGAACATGCGCTCTGAACGCATTTTTCCATGAATTTAGTAAGTTTTACTATTTAAAATTGTAATTTTTGCTAAGAAAATTGCAAAACCTGTTTCTTCATTGCAAAAGTTACAATTTGAAATAGTAAAAGTTTCTAAATTCCAGGTCGTTCGTGACATGTATATATATATACGTCAAGTTGGCATTTTGTGATATTCGCGAATTCCGTGGTGGGTGAGAATGGCGCTATATTATTATTAGAGTCCCTTAAGTCTACGAGCCTTAAATCTGCGATAAGTTATGGGTACCCCTCGCCCCACACCTACAGCTTTTCCTCCAGGCAACCCATACCTTATACCATTTCCCTATAATATCTTAGTCTACGACGGAGCCTCTCCGGCCTTTATCTCGCATACATTATACGCTTCTCTGCGAAGCGGAGGGGATTCTGCGGGGTAATTGAAAATAACTACCACCCAAAACCGAAACCTCATGCAAGTCCCTTTATATATGCGTAACCAGCAAGACGAACCACCGGGGATCATCTGCTCTGCTAGCTGGCTTAACGTCGAACGATATGATATTAACTTTTTTAGCAAGTATATACGTTTAAAGAAGGTTGTAAATAACAAAAGTTGTTATTTTGTGGAAAAAATAATTATTTAAATTATTATAGAGTAGGTTTCGAACAACAATGTATACGAGATTTTATAGAGAAATTTCGTATACTAAATTCTTTTTAGAGTAGAATTTTAAAAGGATTTCTTAGGTATGTTTAAAAGATTTCGTAACATTTTAAGGAATTTTAGGATATTTCGTGATAATTTTATTGTCGCTTCTTTAAATCGCTTTCTAGTAATGGCTTATAAATTTCCAGAAAGCTGACGACCCAAGTTTCTCTTTAGCCTAAGAAAGAGTGGGATACTAATGTTAAGAGCGTTGCTTTAAAGTTTTTAAGTCCTTGTACCGAGGACGAGCCTTCGTGTAACGTCTTCCGCGTACCAGCCGACTTAAGCTCAACGTTCGAAACTTGCTCGTCATCATGACAAGAGCCAAATCCGACGTAACCAGGTTGTCAGATCCTCTTTTGATTCTCCTAAAACTTTTCTTTAAATATTTCAAATTTAAACTTTCTCCGCATAGGTATACTGCTTATTAAACGAGTGGATATTTTTCAAATAACAAGCAAATCAACATGAAAAGAGCTTCATAACGGGAAACGAGATAAGCATAATAGTCATAGACGAAATTAAAGAGTGGATAATTTAAACAAATAATATTATTTACAGTTTGTAGATCAAATTAATGAAAGCTTCAAACTACCATTGACCTTTTTCTAACCTGCTTAAAATATCCAAGGCGGTTTTTGTCATCCGATCTTATAGTTCGGAATTTGTCGACCGGTTCACGAGCTCGAAATTTATAGAATCTGAATTTCATCCGGTCTTGTCACGAGTGACGTTTTTGCCAATCCGAAAATTGTCCATTAAAAAACTTGAATCTTGAATTAGTCCGGAATAATCCGAAATTAAGGCGGTTTTTGTAATCCGAATTTCATCTGATGCTATTCGGAAAATATTATTCGGCCCGCGTACTGAAATGAAGTCTGGGCATTGCATCTATTGTAATTTTAATTAAGTCCCTAGAAATATTATCGAATTAAGTTAAAAAAACTCAATGTAATTCTAAAAAGTATTATTATTTTCTTTTACACAATTCTCACTTTGAAACAAACATATTACAAGAAAAGATGTGCACCTTACCAAAAAGGTGTATATATTAGGCTGAAAATGAAATCAATATATTAAAAGTTGCAAGTAGATTGTTAGGACTTAATTCTTAATTCTAGTTATTTTTTTATATAATCCCAAAAGTACGTTTATAAATAAGATATATCGCTCAGGTAAACGTATTAAAATCAGTGAATCTGTTCACTGAGCCAACTGATGTAGTGTGGATGTTGCAAATTCACAAAAATATCAGGTCTACTGAAACCGGTAAGTGATCCGCTCCAAAGGTGAATGCCCACCAACTGAATCGGCACACCTGGCTCCTGGATAACTAAAGGAGCACCAATATCAGTATGGCCGCAATATTTGTGTCCAGTTGGATCATGAGTGCAAATATCTTTATATGTCATCGAGAAAAATTGTCTATATGCTTGTGCACAATCATTATGGCTTATTATCGGTACAGTGATTGCTCGTAATTTTCTAAAATGTTGCGTTCCAGGTCTGAAATCAGGTAAAATAGAAATTATTAAATGAGTGATTGTTATATTGAAATCAGTCGGACAGAATCTTGGTTCGACTTTGGATTTTGTTAGATATGTTATTAGATTCAGTCCGATTTTCATTCTTACTTCAATTGCGGATAGGATAGGAATAATCTTTGGTCCGATTTCGAATTAGATCGAAATTAAACTGTTTGGCTTGGATAATACATAATATTATGTATTACGCAATGAAATGAGCGTTCACAATGATAGAATTTTTTTTCTCTCTGAAACTTCATTTATCAGGTTTTTCATTGTTTAATCAATAAAATGAAATATTTTATGTACTCACTCATCTGGTTCAGGATGGCATCCCCATCCACTAATAGTACCTAATGTACCAGGGTGTATAGGATGCATATAAAGAGATATTGAATGTATATTAACATTATACGTGAAAACTGGATCAACTACGATCAAGGCAATACCATCCGAAGGTCTCTCCTCATCATGGGCCAGTCTTATAGCTTTGTGTGTAACATTGTGAGCTGTATAAGAACTTGTCGTTCCAGCAGTACCAGCAATAACTTTGTAAAGTATTGGTTCAAACACAATACACTTGGCAGCAGTGATGACCAAGTGAGCCAACAGTATAGCACCTATGCAATGTCGCAGATCTCTGTTTAGTCTAATAGATACAACGTAGGGATGATTTCTTTGTAGTACTGGGATGTCTCCACCCTGCTCCCGATTAATCACACGTTTATTGCGGACAAGCAAATCCGATGATTCTTCTGAAAACATTGGAAACAATTCTTGATGGTATTTTTGTGAGTATATTCATTAAAGGAAATATTTTTGTCGTGAATTTAGATATATAGCACAGCCTATATTCACAAGTTTTCATAATAAGGACATGTTATATTGTTTCAATAAAGCTGAAAGTGTAAACCATCCCACCTATACATATATGTACAGTATCCATCATATATGCCTTAACATATTTGCACGGAAAAAAAGGTATGGTTGGGCCAACAATATATATTGCTAAATATGGATGCGCCATATTTAGTAATATATATGGTTGGCCCAACCATACCTTTTTTTCCGTGTGTCATTAGATTTTTCAACGTATTTCAATGTAAAAAATGTGTTAAGACATTTATATGATGGATACTATAAACAAAATTTTATTATTTGTCACTAAACAATTAACAAGTTCCCGGCACTATTATCCAACCCGTGCAGAAATTCCCAAACTTGGCCCAGATCGGTGATGGAACGCAGAACCTGATCGGGCCCAGATCTGTCCCGATCGGGCCCAGACTTAGCACGATCGAGCCAGATCTGGGCCCGGTCTGGTTCAGCGTTCCATCACCGATCTGAAATCATCCGATCTGGGCCCGATAGGGGCCACAGCAAAATTTCTACACGGGAATTAGGAGAATTTCAATAGTAATTAGTGCTATCAGTTTTAATTCGAATATACATATATGGTCATTAAGGATATAATTTTTATACTTACTACTGTTGTCTTCTTGGAGACTCTCAATAGTACTTTCACACAAAATGCCGCAAATAATTAAAAGACTCAAATACTTTTTGGTAGACATTTTGTGCGGTAATCTAACACGGTTTGCTTAAAATGGTTTAATTATTGTCTTTTATATATTCCGTTTATTTGCTATGATTAAGAAATACCCAAGCGCAAGCAGAAATGATACACGAAAATATCATAAATTTATTTTTATAACTTGTGCGTTTCAACTTAGGTTGGGCAATAACTTTTAAGTGAAAATTAATTTCCGAAAATACCTAACTGATATCTTCGAGTTTTTACATTCACATCAGATAATGTATTAAATAATTAGATGTATTAGTATTAACATTAGTATCATTAGTATTAGTGTTTGTAACTATATACGTCATCATCAGTCTTCTTGGCGTAGTAATAAATAAAAGCAAAGAATTAATTTTCATCAAACGAACATTTGAAAATTTGTAAAATTAAATATTTTGTTAAACCTTTGTAAGAAATTCAACTTGGTTTATAGTGGAATAACTATACAAAATTTTATCAATTTATGTGTACGCGTTTTCCAGATATTGCAGGATCGTAACATACATACATACATACATATATACATACATAAATGGATACATACATACTTTTTGCAAAAAACGAGTCTACACTATAAATATGTCTAAAATTGTCCAAACAATAAATGTATACGAAATTTTTTTAAATTCATAATATACAGGGTGTCCCATTTTAATCTATCGGTCGAAATATTTTTTAAAATACTTAATCTAGAAAAACATTGAAGTTTGTATGAGTCACCTGTCACTATTTCGATTCTATAAAATAATACTCAAATGTCTTCGATTGGCAGTATTATATTAACATCCATTTTGCAATGCGATATACACACGGAAAAAATAGTACTGGAAGAATTACCGAACTATTCCGATATATGTGACGGATATGAGAAAAATTCAGGAGATATATGTAACCTATAACTTTTCGGTAAAACAACTGAAACTATACTAGAAGAATTACTGAACTGAGAATGAAAAAGTCAGAAATCTGACTCTCTAAATCTCAGTTCGGTAATTCTTCTGGAATATTTTCAATTGTTTTACCGAAAAGTTCCCAAGTGGAAATTACATGGTTAAGCCGATAATACTCACAACTGGTGCAGTACTGCGCCAGTTGTAATGTGCCAATATTGGGTAGCCAAAGCTGGCGTAGTACTGAATTTAACAGAGAAACAAACCTGGTTAATCAGTATTTAACAGCGTTATCACCCCAACACTCAGCCAAATCTGCGCCAGTACCTCTTCCAGCACCACGCCAACGTTGGCCAATACTGGCACCTATAATCCCAATAACCTATGGGATTATAGGTTATCTCCCGAATTTTTCTCATATATCCGCCACATCGGAATAGTTCGGTAATTCTTCTAGTACTATTTTTTTTCCGTGCATAATAAATGTTTATAAACTATTTTTAAAATATTACACCGAAGACGAGATTAATTTATAACTTTGAGTTATTGTATTCGTGTTTTATACTTTATAACTTTATTTGCTTAGACAAGTAAATGAGTTTGTCAGCAAAACACATACAAAAAATACTTGAATTGTATAAACATTATGATTGAGCTAATTAAATATGGTCGTAAGTGAAACCAAGGTTGTGTTACAAATTACGAGCTATATTCTAAATGCGAAAACAAGATGACAAGAAATTTTTGAAATTAAAGAAACATAATAACTGTGGGTTATTATGAGTGTGGGTTTTATGAGCGTTACAACCCAAAATGGGTCCCACTTAAAGATCCCAGTTGGTATACTTGGGAGAACTATCTGGAACCCAATCTGGCCCTAGTCGATGTTTCCACACGGGTTACTATTAGCTTGACTTTTTTCTATGTGTAAAAGCCGAAGCCGCAAAGGTGTACAGTTTCGTGAATATTACCCATGTTCAAATCTTCAAACACATATACATTTGAAACATACCTCATATCACATTCGAAAGCATGATATGAGATAGATAATGAAGACGTCGACGTTCGAAGCTTCAGGAAGGAGTCGACTTGAAAGCCCAGAGACTTAGTAAGGAATTCGAATGCGGATTTGTCACCTCTGAAAGCGTCACTGCAAGAAAGAGGGATATACATATAGTGTGGAAGGAGGTCGAATCCTGAACAACGATATTAGACAATGCGCCGGAAACTGTAGATACCAAGCAAATGTCGCGTCGTTGAGGACGCGCTTCTCAGTCACTTCGGAAGGGATGAGGAGGTGAAAACGGGGAGGGGTTGAGAGTCCTAACAGATGTGTCCCGCGCTGAGTTACTCCATCCTGATCTTGTTAAGGGCGCAACGAACCACAAACATCAGGCACCCATTCAAATTTCAACGAGAAATCCACCCACTTAGGCCCGATTCTCAACCGCCGAGATGTCCCGACGTCCATTAAGCTCTCGAACTAAAGACGCGATCCTTCTTAGAAAGATTTTTCCCAGTCGCATAAGATGACCTATTTTCGTTTAAAAGTTATTTATCTTTGTTAGAAAATTTATTTCTTATAACTAATACTGAGAAAAATATTTGGTTGACCGAATAAAAGTTTTATGGTACATTGACGATATGCGGTATCGCCAGAACAGTTAAAGTTGTCAAAGATATTCACTTTGATTGATATAAGCTATAGGATATTCCTTATATATTCCCTCGCGAGTTGAACCGCGTCAACTATGCATATCATGGATTTTTCACAAAATCTTTGATTTCCAAAATTAATACATAAATCTAAAGTATAGCATCAAACAAGTAAAATTCCTATTTTTCATTTGTTTATTGCGCGCGGCGCCGAGCCACACACGTCGCATATATACCTAGTGGGACCAAAAATCGCGAAAAGTTGGCCAAAAGTATGAAATGTGTATATGCATGTTTACTGTGACGTGAATCTTTTTTATTAGCTATTATTTTTGGCTGATACATTCCAACTTTTTTTCAGGGACAAACATTTAAGAACCGGATAGTAAAATATTTCAAAATTTTGATAACGCTCGCCTTAAGCAATATGAAGTTGATTTTAGTATGAAGAAATATTTTCCTATTATAAATCTTATAAAATTCATGTGCGACTTATCGCTTTTATTTTATACGAAACTGTTTATTATTGTTAATACTCTATGAAACACAATAATATTACATAGCAAGTACATATAGTATATAAGTTTAAAAAACGAATTCAAAGTCCTCAAATGAATCTCTTCTTCGATAAAACAATTCATGAAAGCATACATTCTAGAGTGTTCTAGTTAAATTTATAAAATGTCAGCAAACATTTATTTGAATCTTTTAATCTTTTGCAGTATTTTCTGTCAAGGAATTACTGGGAGTTTTTTAGAAGAGAGTAAGTAACATTATATCCGTGATAACTATGTAAGAAACATTAACTTCAAAAGGTGTTGTCTGGAATTTTCTGTTTTACAACAAATTCGCATTGAGATACAAGCTTTAGTATAGATGCAACAATTTTTTTATGCGATCGAGAGTACGCTTTCCTTTAAATACGATTAAATGCACTATAGTTCAATACAAAAAATATTAATTCTTTTTAATACATAGTGGGCATTTCCATGAAAACGCAGATATGAGACTGAGAAAGTCAAATTAGTCCTGATGCGTGCTAAATAAATAGTTATAAGTAAGAATAACTTCAGAATTACTCGTTGGATTTTGGTACTCTGCACTTTGGTACACTTGTTTAGGGACTCGGCCCACAAAGATCCTCTACGTTACGTCATACATAGCTTCATCCGTAAATTTGAGAAATCGTCGAGAAATCTCTTTACCGACCATTGGTGAAACGGAATTAGCTTTTATGATAATTACCACAATCCTTAATTCTCATGCAATAATAAATAATTAATTAAAATTTGTTAAAAATAAGTTTACTTTATATTTAATATTAAAACTGGAATTAGTTCGCCAAGACATGACCATGAAGTCGAAACATAAATTTCCCAGCTCAGAAAAAGCTACCAAGACGAAATTTGTACGAAATCAAAGGGAAGTGACACGTACAAAGGGGCACCATTTGTGACGCATGGAAATGCCCTAGTATTTCATTATCAAACACCAATAACAGACTAATTTATCAATTGCTTACAGAGGAATCATCGGATTTGCTTGTCCGCAAAAAACGTATTGTTAATTACGGACCAAATGCAAACAGTCCATTGGACCCTAAAGAATATGGCTACATTCTGTCAATTAAAGAAAATAGAAAGGAGCATCATTGTGCAGGGGCTATACTGTCGTTTCGCTTTATCATTACTGCTGCCAAGTGTGTTGTGCTTCCAGTAACAGAGTACAGAGTTATCGCTGGTACTTTTGAACTTATATATACTCGTACAGTGCACAATATTACTGAGAAATATTTACGGCTTGCAAATGATCCGCATAGACCTACCGATGGAATTGCTTTGGCCACAGTTTATCCAACTTTCCAGTTTGATCAATACTTACACAGCATAGGCCTTCATGGAATTCCTGTGCGACCAAGAACACTTGCTACTGTTGCTGGTTGGAGATGCACAACTCATGAACATCAGTGAGTCATTATAATAACATATTATGTAAATGAAATTTCCCATCTTAGAAACTAAGTATAAGTAACCATCAACAACTTTTCTTAATATTTTTATTCATTTCAGGCCTGTAAGGAAAGAAGGTGTAAGACTGGCATCAATCACTGTACCGATAATCAGCAATCAGGAGTGTGCAAATGCATACCGAGAGTTTTTTCCGATTACAGAGAAAGATATTTGCACTCATGATATAACTCATGGGCAACAATTCTGCGGCATTACTGATCAGGGTTCTCCTTTAGTTATTCAGGTGCGTGGTGGACGGTCTCAATTGTTAGGGATTAATCTTTGGGGCGGATCACTTGTCGGTTACAGTAGACCTGATATTTTTGTAAACATGCAACATCCTTATTACCTTAATTGGATCGGCTTACACGTTTAAATAACACATAAATACATTCACCTGATCCAGGTCATATCTTGGAGTTAACAACAATATAGTATATATATATATATATATATATATATGTATGTATAAAAACCATCTAATCAATAAATTTACCCCCCTTTGTTTTACGTCAATAAGTAAGTTTTCAAGTTTTTGGTTCCCAGTGGGCACGAATTAAAAACAAAGTATACGCACGCACCGAAGCGCGCAGTTGGTCTCGTAATTAAAGTTAGACATCAGGACGTAACACATCATTTCCATCAAATTATCGATTTTTGCTGGAACAGTCTTGAAAAATAGGTGATCGATTCGGAAGCAGCAGAAGAGAACTATATCGGTGAATGTGATTGACCTTCGTTTTGATGCTTAATAATGTCGAGTCATGGGGATGTGACAGTTTCTTTACAGCAGAGATTCACAGTATATGATTAATTTCATTATTTGGCTTAATATTCCTTTATAATAGGATCTCTCGGGATAGAGCATTTATATAATGCGGAATTGCAAATGTGGGTGCCACTTGATCCGAGAGAGCGAATAAAGTTCGAATTTGATTAGGAGCATGCCACAGCAATTACGAGTGCACATTTCAAAAGACATCGAACATCCCTTCATTTTGAAACACGTGAAAGGTGTCAACCAAGCGATAGGGTGCGTTTCTCTTTATGCTTCGGTGAAAGCCGACATCAGAAGGTAAGCCGTTATTTATATGTACTTGGATTTTAACCCGATTTGTTTAACGTGGGTCGTTCTAGACTCACAAATTTTTTAGTAATGTCTACATTTTTGGGAGGTGAGTGTATTTATCACTAAAAATAAAATATTTGTTTACATATTTTTGCAATCTTTATGGTATATGCCCTTAAAGAAAAAGTGTTCAAGAGTGTACAGGAATTTTACTAGATTTTTTTATTGTTAATTGCTCGATAAAATTTTAAAATTCGCAACAATAAATATTTTTCACTAAAATTAGGCCATTTACCTCCGTTTAATACATAAAATTCTCACAGAACTCATTAGATTGAAATACATCCATTTCTTTTTATCTCCGATGATCTGTATCGACGTCTCGTCGATTCCATTCATCTACATATAGTCTAGAGACGTCTCATACCCGCCGCAGATAGCTATATAATTAAAAGTCGATCAGGCTCTCGGCTGACTTGGAGTCCTTTCGTAGATAAAACTAGCAGTCTCTCTTCTCCAGAGAAGTACGGAGCAAGAAATGAGCAAACGGAACGGCAGGATATAATACGCTATCTCTTTCGACCGGGATGGAGTTCCGCATTGGCTTTCTATATATATTTTTAACGCCTTCATTTCCGTCGGCTGGGGACACCGGAAATGGCGGGACGATACCTCGCGGTGTTTCAAGTATTGATCAGTTCGAGGACCTGGAACTCATCACCCACACTAGGGGTGGTGGTTCTATATCTATACCAGACTCCTAGCTAAGACTTGCTAAAATCCCATCCCTAAACTCCTTTCGCATCGACAATTTTTAAACGTTTTTATAACTGTTAAATAACGCCGATCTCAAAATGAGACAAAAATTTCTCAAAAAAAAAAGAAAAATTATTCATTGGGAAGTGTTCAGAAATGTCAATAAAAACTGCACCTTAAGTGTCAGCTACGGTGAAGGAATGAATGGAAGACTGTTTGCACATGCGCAGTATAAATCTATCCATCTTCCTTTCTCTTGTGAAATTGTGGGAGTGAGTGGTCCGAGCTCTGAGCCGCTTTTAAATGTGAGGTTATGTGTCATGGTGTTCAAATGTCTCACTCGCACAATTTCACAAGAGAAAGGAAGACAGATAAATTTGTACTGCGCATGTGCGAACAGTCTTCCATTCTTTCCTTACACCGTAGCTGGTACTTAAGGTGCAGTTTTTATTGACATTTCGGAACAGCGAGTTCGATCTTCTTACTATTCCTCCGTGGCTCAGGCCTTATATGATATTAATGTCATATAATACTCCTCTGTCCCAACTTAACCACTCGGTAGGTATTGATTGGTCCATAGTTCCACTTGGCCATAATCTCAATTGGCCACAAAATCACTAAATTCGAAAACCCCGGTGTAGGTGGATACTAGATGGCAATGCGCCTTAGAAAAAATCTTAATGATCGGTTTACACGTTTAAGGGCATGCTCTGGCACAGTACTGCGTCTGTACTGGCTAGCCAACTGTCGGATTGCCATTACAGGGGCAGTACTGTGCCCGTTGTTAATGCTGGCGTAAGCCAGAAATTTCCGACTGGGGCGGTATCTCCAGATTTGCGTCGAAATCGGTGAGAAGGGTTGGTTGGTATCAACAGGTAGAGACTTTACTCTCGCCCACTCGGATAAGCCGAGGGCTAAGCGCCGGCGCTGGTTAAGCCGCTCACACCCTCTGAGGGTGTTACCCACCTTCTATTGGTCCAGTTCTACAGTTGGACGTGTGAAAAACAAGCTTGTCCTGCGCAAACAAGGAATTTAAAATTTAATCCTATACCTACTTATTATATACTGACCGAATTAAACGTACTACCCCCTTGTTTAAACGTACTATTCCTTGTTTAGTTTCAGGAATCTCTACAAATTTCATAACATTTCTTGAAATCCCTTTAACATCCTACAAAACCTAGTAAAATACCTTTAAATTTAGTAAAACCACATGCCTTAAAATTACTTAATATTCCTGGGCAGTCTCTCCGATTGATCTCAAACATGCACAAATTTTTCCAAATAATTCAAGGTATTTTTAGGCAAAAAAAAAACGGTAATTGTGCCTCAAGAATTTTCCATATAAAAAAAAATCGAAAAAAGTTTCTAAAATGTCCCATAAGTTTTTCGAAACATGCCACCATTTTGGTACCCATAACATACTTTTTTCCCCATCGAAATTGGTCCAGCCGTTTCTGAGAAAAAGATATTCTTCGCGATTTTCCACTCACCTCCGTATCTCCCATAAAAATGATTTCTCAGATATGCATAATCTTCCGGGGAATTGAACCTCATATTATAGTATCAACCCAGAGTGAAAATGTCGAACAGATGCGGCCGAGGGCAGCTTATATGTATATATGTATACTTATCCTACTATAACCTTTACCTTTAAAATAAGCCCAATAAAAAATGTTCATTATTTTTACTTATTGATAATTTTATAAAATATTGAGATTTTACGTTTTGTTTTGTGATATCTTCTTAAAAATAGACAAATTGACTTCATATTGGGCTCATTTTAAGCTGAATTTTAATAGCTTTCAACGTACTTAAAAATAGGTGAACTCACTATTCTGACTGGTATATAGTGTAGGTGGTTAATCCTTTACTTTTAAAATCCTAAAAAAAGTTACTTGAACTGCAAATGCACAATGTTGTATTGTTTCAAATAAAAATTAATTTTTACATACCATGCGTCCACTTCGGTATGAATTTATCAAAACATATTATGATGTATCCGAATTATTGTTTTAATGGTTTTCCTTAATGTATGAAAAGCCTCTTATTTTCAATGTGTACTTGCCAAACTCTTCTCTCAGTTTAAAATCGAACAAATAGACTTCAGGAGGAGGATTTCAGGTCGCAGGAACGATAAGGAAGAGGTATTATACCGACAGACCAGGCGGAAGGGGAAAATATCCGCATGGGTCAGCCAAGAGGAGCTTAGACGACCGAGATGGCCGCTCAATATCGGCTTTAGGATACTTGAGGTATTTATCTAATGTCTTATATTTTCCACTGTGTTGCCCATTCAAATTTCTTTTTAAAATCTCCTAGAATCTCCGGAATCGAATTCTTCCTAAAACATATTCTCTTCGATAAAGTAAAACTTAACAGTTCTTAATAAAATAGTAAACTTGACATATGTGTAATAATTCAAGGTTCGTTTGCACAAAACCGTTAATAATAATTAATTTAGAATTTTTGGTAATTAACTCCCCCCGCCTTGTCAACAAAAGTAACGTAATGCGCGAATCTGCCTACTTTTCAAGAGCATTTAGAGATTTTTCCTAATCTTGGGAAATCTTGGGAAAAAATGACTAAATGTGTATTTTAGAAATTTTCTTTAAAAAATGTTTGGGGAATTTCGGAATGTTTGCGGCAATTATTATAGCGTCCCAAAAATTTTATGGAAAATTCCCGAAGACATTTTTTACAGTGCGTATTTAGAATCATCTGCATCTTTTTAGCAAAAGGAGTACAAAAAAGAGATATTAAACACGCGCATATAAGAGCGCGCGGATCATAGTTGTTAGTAAAATATAAATTTTCAATAAAATATGCAGTTATGAATCATTGAAGCATAAATACTGTATTGCATGATTTAAAAATATTTAACTTCTAATTGAAACAGTTTTCAATCTAAATTTCAATCTAAATTTTCCGATTTCCCGCGAATCTAACGAAAAATATTCTCAAATGACGAACCATCACGTGTCTTCCGGTACCCCAAACACTTTCATCATCAGATAACTGGTTATCTCGTTAAACAACGTGCCCGCGTTTGTTATCAAAGATAAGTCGGTTAGTTCCTCGTCTCTATAGCGAACCGCTCCCAGTAATTGAAAAGCAGGTGCTTTAGAGAGAAATTATATAAATGTAACTAAATATGAATAATATTAATAATTAAAAGTTGAAAAAGTGATTATTTCGAAGGGCCAATGAACTCCGAAGAAGATGCTTATCTTCGAGCAATCTTTAGGTCGATCGAAGTGATATTTTATGGGAAAACTCAGGTGACGAGGTGCCACAGTTTTTAAAATGGTACCTTTGATGCAAGAATTGTATCAAAAATCAGTTTATTATAGTAGCAGCAGAATGATTTTTTTCTTATTATGCTTTACAACGATATCCTTTTCATTTATTTGTGCTCAAAGTTCTTGTTTTGAGAGATGTTCGTGTCAATTGAATCAAGTTCCTCGCACTATAACCTGTTCTGGAAAAGAATTAATAGAGTTCCCGCACAATTTGAGTGTTTTGGTAAGTTATACTTATGATATATTATGATTATATAATTTTTTCATTTCATCACTTTTTATTCTATTAATATTAAAATTGAGGATTCTGTGTTGCTCGGCGTGTGAAGAGATGAATCACTTATTTATATGCTCTGATTATGTGACTCTATTTTCTAACATTAATATACCTACTCATAAAGTAACTTAATCTATCTTTAAGTCTTTTTTCATATACATAATAGTTTTTTGAATGTACTTTTATCATCTCTGGTGAAAATTTGTTATCTTATGAATTTCAAGGTAAAGGTTTCTTTTTTTTTTAATACAAAAAACACTTCTGATTATATTCAGTTTATATAGCAAGAACCGTTAGAGTTAAATTATTATTATTTTTTTTCGGCAGGTAAAGATCTTGGATTTATCAGAAAACTACATATCAGAAATTCCAGATGACATAAATCGCTTATCAGAACTTGAGGACTTGAACTTGTCACGAAATAGACTGACTTTTCTTCCAAGTCACCTAACTGGGCTTGGAAAATTACAAAAATTAAGTTTGAGTGGAAATAACATAACTACTGTGAATGGACTGTTTTCTCTGAGTCAGGTCAATTCTTTGAAAATTTTTTACCTCTCTCACAATCCAATAACGGATTTAAATGGACTGCAAAACACAAATCTTCAGGCTCTTGATGTTAGTCATTGCGGTGAGATAATATAATAATTTGATTAAATTTGCAAACCAATGCACTACTTTAAAATGATATAAAAACCTATTATTAATAACATTTTTGTTCAAAAGACTGGGAATTTTTAATTTTCGAGGTTTCGAAAGATTGGCGTTCTCAAAAGTTTTTGGGTTCTCAAATAATTCGGGCTCCTTCTCAAAATTTTGAAAGTTTTAGAAATAAAAAGATTCTTAAAAGTTTCGGTTTCTCGAAATTGTGTTCTTCAAAGATAGAAAGTTTTCGAAACTTTTGGATCCTCAAAGCTTTCAGGATTTCAAAATTGTTCGGGTGCTTGCGGAGATTATCGAGTTGAAAAAACTTTCGGGGTTCTCGAAAGAATCGCGGGTACCCAAAATTTCGTGGGTTCTTGAAACCTTAAAAACGCTTCATGTCGAGCCTTATCGCAAAAGTATTATAAAATATATTAATATTTTTAAATTAATTATAAAAATAAAATAGCTAATTATTGCAAAATTATTCAACAAAATAGGAATAAAAGAATTTGGAAGTACATTTCTGGATGGATTTCCAAATTTAAAGACTTTGAGCTTGGCAGAAAATTCTCTAAGTATTCAAAAACCGCTGAGTAAAACTCTTATATGGTTGGATCTCTCGGATTGTGATTTGAATTATTTAAATTCTGATACGTTTGAAGGCCTCCCAAACCTTCAGGAATTAATAATGAAGAATAATAAACACTTAACATATAGTACCAGGTAATATTTTCATCATTTGCTTTCATATAAAATTTTTCACACTAATAAATAATCATTTTGTTTCACCTTATTTTATTTTTAAATGAATTAATTCTTGTATTACATTTTTTATTTAATAGAATTATATTTAATATATCTATATAAATTTTATAGGTACATACATTTATATTAAATTTTAATTTAGCTCCAAGTCTGATTATAAAAATTAAATTTCGATCTTAGAAATCTACTGTTTTTTCAGAAAGGTATCCCTTCATCATGACAAACTGGAAAGACTAGATGTCACCAATTGCAATTTGGATCGACCAGGTCTTCAGAATCTTCCAGCTCTCACTCATGCAAAATTTTCTCACAATGGAATTCACATTTTACCAGATCGAATTTTTGCCCAAAATCGAGCACTCACACACCTCTATCTGGATTCTAATCGTATCGGTCATCTCAACAAAAGTTCATTTGCAGGTTTAATATATCTCCAAGTGCTTGATTTATCAAGAAACGATCTTAAGGAAGTTCACTGGTCCATTTTTCGTGATAATAACAGATTAAATCTTCTAAATCTTTCCTCAAACTATATTGGAATTTTGGAAAATTTGACAACTTCTGCGATTATAGTCGATCTTTCTTCTAATTCAATTTCTAAAGTACACTCAAGTGCCTTGGTAAATATGCCTAAAATCAGAACCTTAAATCTAAGCAATAATTTTCTAGAGGATCTTCCAGGAAACTTAGAATCTTTGACTTTGAGAATTTTGGAACTGAGATGGAATCATCTTGTTCAATTGGGTGCTCATATGTTTGCTGGTCTGCCGGAACTCGTTAAACTTGATTTCTTTGGTAAGTTCCGAAATTTCGTCCATTTTAAATTCATTTTCCAACCTTTCTTCAAAACCCTCTTTTCCTTCCATCCATTTTTTATATGTCTTAAACCATTTTTCGAATGCACTCTTTGAACGCGCTTTTTTCTAACGCCCTCTCCTCTAAACAGACTTTTCCACCCTTTTTTAACCCCCTTTTTTCAAACTACATACTTTTACCATCATTTTTCCAATACCCTTTTTAAGTCAAATTTCACACCCCATTTTCTAACATACTTTTCCAAATACACTCTTTCAAAACTCATTTTCAAATCGCTTTTCCATGCACCTTTTCTGCTTTCAATTCCCTTTTTAATACTTCTTCTCGATCCTAACCTGTTTTTGCAATCTTTTTTGCGTTTGGCCGTGGTGACTTCGAAAAAAGTGTTCATTATCGGGGCATATAGAGCGTGCCCTTCATCAATAATTTTTCAATATTAATTAATCAACGCTGTATACCTTTCCAGGAAATCGACTCACTGAAGGTCCCGATCCACAAATTTTCAAGAACAATCCTGAATTACGACTTTTGATACTAGGAGATAATCCATGGAGGTGTGATTGCGCCCAGTTGCACCAAATTTATAATTTCTTGATGCAGTTGCCAGTGAAGACAGAAATGGGGTCTCTAATTTGTCAAAGCCCAGCTAACGTTTCCGGTTACTCATGGGAAACTGGCTGTTATGAAGAGTGGTTCGAACGTTTCTATCCTCCAAAAAATCGAACTTGGGGTCTCGTGATGATCAGTATTTTGACCTTGGTAATTGTGGGTGGAACTATATTGTCCATCAAGCATGCCATGAAGACGAAGAGAACTGCTAGAAATCAGAGGCAGTCACTCGAGAGAGCCGAGGCGAGGGAAAGACTCAGGTTGTTGCAAAGAAGGTTTGTAATGAGGCGCATGAATATTCCCCAAATTCTATTTGTCATAATTCCCATTTCACCGAATTTCATATTATCGAATCAACAATTGTTCTAATTTTTATACATCCGAATTATTGTTCTGCCTAATCTCCGCGTTGCTTCGAAATCACATAAAACCAATTCAATTCAATTTCACCGAATAATCATTTAACCTAATTTCTAGCTGTTTGCTCGAAGAATTAATATTTGACCTACCTTTTTTTCGTTCTAATTTTCATTTTTATTCTACCTTCTTTTTATAATAGGATGTTTATTTTCAGAAAAAAAAATCTAGTTAAGTAATCAAATATTGTAAAAACAATTAACACAGAATAGTTTTTTAATCTTGATGGGATATTTTGACCAGTTTTCCCTCAATGGGAAATTTACCAGTGAGAGCGTGACGCGCCTTGTCAGGTCCTTGCCAGTTTTCCAGATCAGGACCACACTAACCCTGCATATAAAATTCTTTTATGTATTAAAATGATGAAAATTATTAATTTTATTATAGGAACCAACGGCTTGAAGAAGAGCTTCGAGGCCAATCTTCAGATCCCAGAATCCACCCAATGGAGTTGATGGGTCCACCAAGTTATGAAGAAGCTGTCCACATGCCACGTCTTGCTCAATCCTTAGATGGCCTGGATGTTGCATCAGTAGAAAATTCGACAGCAGTCACACGAATTTTAGGATCAGTCGACAACCTGCGAGTGAAAAAGAGAAGATCCAGACGTCCAAGAAAGAGAGCCTTAAGTGAAGATAATTTGGCCAGGAGACAAGAACGACGGGTGGAAAGGATAAGGAGAAACTCTTCCAGAATAACAATTGCTGGTAACCAACCAGGGGCAGAACAGTCACCGGAATCTGGAAATGATCTTCAAAATCCACCTAGTGTCCCACTCGTAGCCAGAATCAGAAGTGATTCCGATCAAGGTGGAACTGATTCGCCTAAGAGAATCAAGCCTCCAACACCAACAGCAAAGAAGAAGAAGAGGATAATTTTATCCAGAGCCGGAACTTCCACAGATGATGAAGACTCAGATTTTCAGCAGAATACTCGTGATAGAAGAAGTATCAGGAGTAATATCGTCATTCCGAATCTGTCTCGCGAACCTAGAAGTGGTTATAGACCATCTTCAACGACTGATAATGCGAGTGGTCAATGAAAAAATCGTTTCATGAAAAAAAAGAAAAAAAAACATTCACTCGGTGATTACTGCGATTCGGGGGATCTCGTAAAATCCCTTGAAATCTGTAAAATCTTGTTAAATCCCATAAAATCGTGGTGAATTTAAAATAAAAATTATGTAACTGCGTCGATTTACATAATAATTTATGGATGCTCCCTTATCCTACTATAAATTTATTTCTGCATGAAGAATGTAACTTTAATATTATTTTAGGACTTTTTTATGTAGGTCATGTGTGTTCAAAGTGTACAGTTTGTTTTGTTACATCAATAAAAGTTGATTTACCTAAAATTTGCTTGAAAAGTATATAAGCAAAATTATGGATCGCTTAAAATCCCATAAGATCTTTCAAATCTCTAAATCCATATGACAATAATTGGGCAAATGTTTCACCTAGATTTTGTTTCTCAGTGTGCCCAGTCAGCATTTAATATACGGTAACGGTAAAAATCATTTTTTAAGAATTTTTTATAGATCGTTGCAACATTATTCAGTAACTTCTTTAACCCTGCATAACGGGTGTTTTCTACCAAACATGTTCAAACGTGTATTGTGCAGCCGGTATTGAATATTTTTGAAATTTTTTTTTAATTATCTAATGTAGTTTAAGATATGTTTTTAAATGTGTAATCGGTTTTATAGCAATGAATTTATTTTAAATTGCTGGTTAAAAATATTGTTGAAAAAAAATCTTTACCTTATTTAGTTGATATGTCAATTACAGATAGATGGTGACACATACTCCATTTTATCGTATTTATAGCATCTCTGTATTTAGTATAATATAGTTATCGCATACTTTACATACTTTACTTTACTTTACTTTATCTTAATAGAAAACTTTTCAAGAATAAAATTAATTATTTTTTAATTGTTTAAAACTGCGAGACCCGAAAAAACTATAATAGAAGGTTCAAAATGAAAATGAAAAGCTAATAAGGGAGCAACACAAGTAACAATATAACTCTATTTATTTATTAAAGACTGAAAATATAAATAAAGTCTTTATATCTTGGTAAAATCCTACTTACAATTTTAAGTTATATGTATGTATCATATATTCTAGTTAAAATATATTGTAGTGAGACTGATGATTGATATTTTCGAGGTGTGAATAATCTAAGAGTTGTGAATAACATTTAAAAAAAGTCAAAAGGGGAATCCCGCTTGCTCGTTAAAATCGTACTCGGTTTAGTTCATTTGGCTTAAATCGATATAATAAATACTTCGTGTTCACAAATAAAAAACGCTTTATAAAACGTTACTACTTTCTTTTTTCTTAAAAAGTAAATAACGGTTCTCTGTCCTCATGTATAGTAAATCAATCTTAAGGACTGTTATTTCTAGACATAATTACTCTTAAAATGTAGAAATGGTCACAGCTTATTATTTTTTTACATTGGGAGAAACTCTCAAGTTCTAATGAATAATTAAACTTCCATTTGTACAAATTTATACAAAAATTAATAATAATTTACTTTAACATGTAGTTTTCAACAGATGAAAATTCCAAAAGTTTCTCTCATTGTAATCCTTAAGGTTAATTAAAACTAACTAGTATTAACACCTGGTAAGTATAAATTCCTCACAATTTTTAGAAATCATTAAAAATCTAAGAGTTCGTTATATCGTTATCACGAGATGACTAATACAAAAGGTATTCACACATACGTCATGCATCATAACTTATTGTCGTCAAAATTCTGCTAAAACGTCCTTACATTTTTCGGGTCACTTAAGTTGTAAACTTTCAATAAAATTCTCTCTCATTTGTTTACATCAAATTTTACGCACTTTTTTAGATTTTGCAATTTTTTTCTCGCTCAGTTGTTTCACGAGTGACTAGTCCTCACAATTCTTTTTCTGAAAGGTGAAGGTTAATCTACATATAGTCTATACTGGCAGATATAAACTGTGCAATAACTATTGGTTTTTCTCCTCGTATCATATTTCATTGGGATTAGTAGGTACTTCTTTAAAAAAATTTTTAAATCGGCCGATTTTTACAAAAATTAGTAAAAGACAGTGTTTTGAGACGCTGAATAATCGAAATTCCAGAGAAAAATTAAAAAATTCGGATTTAGAGACACGCAGAAAACACTTAAAGTTTAATTCTTTAAATAATTTCTGTAACTCTGAAGTATGTACTTGAAATTAATTCGACGTCTGTAATTGAAAGAAAATAAAAATTACAAATACAAATTGCGTCAATTAGTCAAATGTATGTAATTTGCAAAATACAATTGAAATACATACACATACTCTTAATTTGCCCATCTCTACTAATTAGAGGACATCTTGAAAATAATTAAAAAATCATTTTCAAAAATAGCTTGTCTTGTAAAATTGTTCCTGTGGACTTAAATTTTAAACACTCTCACCAATTTAGTATTTAGGATTTTATCCTCAGGAGACGCCAATTTATAAATGAAGCACATATTATTACTTTAATAGGTACACCTATAGTACCAGACCCATTAGGAATTTAGTACCTATTATGATACGTCCGTTTTCAATTCTATTTCTGTCACCATAATCCTCTAAATCCATCTCTATTTGACTAGACCACTTATTGGGAGTAGTTTCTATTAAAAGAGATTGCAGAATATAAGGGATTATAGAATCAAGAATTAAAAATCCAAAATCGAAACGAATAGGTTTAAATCTCTTCTATACATATACGTATAACTCCAAAGAAATTTGGCAAAAGTAGCCAAAAATGATTTTTTATAACACATACACGTTTTCAGCGGTTTTTCATGCCTATGAAGTACAGCTAAAGTTATACTTTTTAATCCCTAGGAGGTAAAAAGTACTAGTGGAATTAAAGATCTACTTTTTAAACTCTAAAAAGTTACTTTTACACTTTGGAGACTAAAAAGTGAGGCAATATAGTTCACTATAGGGAGTTAAAAGTGATTTTTACACTCTAGTGAGTAAAATTATGTACATGACATTATTTTTTAGTCCCTAGGAAGTAAAATTATTTTCACAGGTTATCAGTTTTTAGTCCTTAGGAAGTAGAAAGTAGAACTTTAACCCCGTTTCATAGAAATAAAAAATGGCTGAAATCATACATTTATTACATTTTTTATATAGAATATTTTCAGTACTCGTTGAAGCAGTCCCTTTTCTTCCCCTTAGTGCACAATATACGATTTTCATTTTTCAAAAATTTTAGAATCACTTCACTTCCTCACAATTTCCAAAATCTTACGGTGTTTTGATTAGGTTTTCACCCATCTTTGTTCGTGTGATAAGAATCGGCGTTTTGGGAACACTATCTGGATTGTCCTGAAGAATTATTTTCACTCTTTGAGCATCAGGACTGAGCGGAGGACTTGTAATATCCATAGGTGTCATTGGAGTATTTGGAGGAGTTTTTGTATCATTTAATGGAATATTGCGAAATTTTAATTCGGGATAAATATTAGGTTCTAGATTGGATTTTCCATTCGTGGGGGATTTTAAAAATTCTTCCTGTGGAATGGACTTTCTTGGAGGTTTGACAGGGTCTGGAGACTCTGGAGCTGATGGCTCTGATCTAGCTGATGATTCTGTTTTACTCGATGGATCTGCTGGCGTAGAACCATCCACTGGAGCACTCCCGTTTCCGTTAAACGATTTTGAATCCTTTCCTGCTTCCAGAGGAGGAGTATTCATCAGAGGAACACTTTCCATATTTCCATTTGATGATATCTTCGGCTGAACATTTCCCCCGTCCAAAAGTGACTTCCTCATTTCCTTTAACTCGGTTCCCCTTTCAACATCATCCGGTACTCTCTTCTTTTTGCAAAAATCGCCCTTGTAAGCTGCCAAAACAACCAATGCTACAAAAATTACTAACAAGACAATGAGGACAATCATCGATCCATTTCCCATCTTCGTGTCCTGTGATGATGCGTCTGCTATTTCCTGTTTCGTCTCAACGTTCTTTGTTTCATTCACCTCTTTGATGTCTGACAAGTCAAAATCAGATTTATAAGGAACAGATCCTTGAATTTTGGTTATCATTCCTTCCGCTTCAGAAGATTTCATTGGAATAACCGGCAGAAACTCCTCCTTCTCGATATCTGATTTAGTTTTATCTTCAGGAGCAGCCGTCGTCGAATTATTTTCCCAGCTGCCAAATAACGTCTCAAACAAACTTTCCTCACCTGCTTCAGACTTTGTACTTTCAAAAACAGATTCATTTTCGATTTTTCCATAATCTATGTGTGGAACTCTGATTCCGGATCCTTCAAATTCATCATCGTCTCCAGATCCTTCGACTAGAGGAACTAAATCGTCACTTGCAGTTGGCTTCTCCGTTTCGAAAACTGTGGGACTTTCGGTAGCTGGTTTTTCATCTGTGTCGAAGAAGAGACCATCATCTCCTTTCAGTTTGCTCTTTTCTAGAGAAACTTCGACTGGGCTCACTGAGGTGGGTCCCTCTAAATTTGATGTTGGTGAAGGAACTTCGAGAGGTGTTTCTGGTGCAGATGTTTCAGCTTTAGATGCTTCAGCATCAAGGAGACGATGCAACGAGGAGTCAGTATCAAATGTTTCTGCAGATTCAGATGTCTCTGGAGACGGTGTTTCCGGAGATGGAGTTTCAACAATTTCAGGAGTTTCTGGTTGTGAGTCTACATCTTCCAAGTCGTCTTCCTTATCCTCGTCCTCGAATGGTTCCTCCTCGCCAGATCCTAAGTCTCCTGAACCCTCACCATCCTTGACCATAGGTTGGTCCATCTGCATCTCTTTATCTTGTACCTCAAAATTACAAATCAGATTCGTACTGGGTTTTAGGAATGACGTTCCTTTGACTGAAACTGGACTTGTGCAAAGTGTTCTTTTAATGATTTTCACCCCTTTTTCTATCAACTTGTCCCTTGCTTTTAAAGCTTCACAATTACACTCCAGAGGATTTCCAGAGATGTCAAGAACTCTCAGATTTTTTAGATGAAGAACTGCTGCTTGGGGAAGATGGTGGATCAAATTCCTTCGTAGATTAAGATAATGTAAATTTTTCAAGCCCTCCAGGGAGCTAGAGTGTAGATGCTTGATGTGGTTTTCAGCTAAATTTAAGGAAATTAGTTCCTTTAGCTGGAGAAAAGATCCGGGGTGGATTTCTTCTAATTCTCCTCCGGAGAGGTCGAGGTGCCTCAGACTGGTTACGTTTTTAAAGGCAGCCGAGGTTAGAGCTTTTTCGGCTACAGAAGCTTTCAGACTGTCCAGTTTGTAGGTGTTGATGTACCGGACGTCTTCTAAGTAGTGGCAGTGAGCAATTGTTCCATTTTTGAGGCTGCAGAGACCTTCCGCCGGCCTCCAGAAATCCAGGAGGAAAAGCAGGAAGAACCCAAAGAGATCGGACGACCGCATGTTTCTTCTGATCTTCCTGAAAATAAAATAAAATAATTATTTTATTTTCAACCTCCTTTCTAGAATCATTTTTCCAAAAATCTTTTCCTATAATCCCTTTTCTAATTCCCTTTCCACATACGCTTTTTTAAAATCCGTTTTAGTAACTGTTTTTCCAAACCCTTTCTCGCATACACATTATAGTTTCAAATCCGTTTGACTTTAGAATGATTTGCTGAAGTTGTAAGAAGAAAAAAGAAAATAATTGTTGCTGGTTTGCTATAGTATAAGTATAATGATATAATGAAGCTTCTTAGACTACAAAGACTTGTTCAAAATGAAGATAGCAATAAATAGCTGAATAACAAAGAGCTTCTGTATTTAATTTGCATCAGTTATGCTAACGTCAATCCAGAAAAAAGTAATTATAGAGGTTAATGGCATTCAGTGATTAAGAATGATCGTCAGAAGAATCTGACCAGAATCTGACACCTCCTCTCTCATGATATGACAAATAATATGTCTACAATAGAATTATTGTAGACATGTGCCATTGTGTATATGTGATACAATGGTAAATATAATAATTTTTAAGTTTTTTAATGTTCTAAAAACCAACTGATGTAGGCACCAAGTAAATATTATAATATTTAGGTCTAACTATCACAACGAGAACGAGAAACTTTACTTTACTGTAAATTACTGATAAGCAATTCTTATCTACATGGTGACACCAATGAAGCAAAAGCTTGTAGGTTCGCAAACAAAAGAAAGAAAAATAATGTAAGGAAAAATGCAGTATGCAGTATGATTAATAATAATTTTGTACTTCACATGGAGTATAAGTTATCAATTTAATTTCAAATAGTTATAAGTAATAGTAAATTTTGATAGTTTAAGGAGTTATAAATCTTCTTCAAATCATTTTTTTCTCTACATAACGCATGATCCAGAAAACTCTCAATTTCAATTTCTTTATTCTTGGTGACTTTCCAAAATGTTTATTGGCTTTAAATTTATATTTAGTAAGAATGATTTAAAAAAAACTGAACTTTTTTTTTGTAAAAGTATGAATGAGGATAAAATAATGGCATGCACAAAATTATACTTTTAAAATCAATTGAAATTCTATATAAATTTCTTGAAATCTGTTACATTTTTAAGTTCACTTAAAGTTTATAAAAAATACCATAAAATATCTTGATATCTTATTAAATCCCATAAATCTTTTTGGATTAAAATTTTATAAATTACTTGCTTCTTTATGCAAGAAAAAGATATATTTTTTCGATAAAAAGAAAATTTTAAGAAAATATCAATGCTTAGCAAAGATACCACATTTTATAGAAATATGATTTTGTTTACATACAATTTAAAAAAAAATCCTGTCCGACATTCAAGATATTTTCTCCGAGTTATCTCTTTCCCGACGATGAAATGCGAGTTTCGAGAAAAAAGAAATCATTGCGTGCAAGTTTTGTGGATCCGAAAAGCGAATAGGTATCGATCTATGAACTTTGAACACCTTTTCACAAAAGAAAACTGGACAAATTCGCGATTCACGAACGCACTCTTAAGACATATGACACACCGTCTCGTCCAGCTTCGGTGCGGCGCGGCGTCTTCTCTTGTCGGCTGATTCTATACATAGCAAGCAACTTTCGGTATGCTATTTGCACTATTTTGCATACTATTCACAAATGGCGACAAACTTTGACGTCAGCGCGATTCTACGAGCACTTTAGCATCGAATAAAAGACGCATAATCAGATATTTCAACACTATATGAGCAATTGATAATACCACGAAACAATAAAGAATTATTATTTAAAAAATAAAAATACTGAAATATTTATTTTTATACACATAGAGGAGGGGGGGAGGACTAATAAAATATATCGAAAAATATATACCGAAAGGTACACAAAAAAATAATTGCCGAAAGTTTAAACTTCCCCAAGAACGCAAGATCCCGACGCATATATAAATAAATCCAGAATAAGTATACATTTTGAACCTGAGAAAGTTTCCGTATTCTCAAAAAAAAAAAGTATTTATTTTTGATTTTCAGGCTTTTATAAAGAATACATTTTCTCTTGTATAAATTCAAATTCTCATAAAAAGTAAATTTTATATTATTTAAAAAAAAGTATGTATAATACAAATGCTTTAAATATTAAGTTAGAAATATATTATTACAAGATTAGTGTACATAATGATTAGAAATTATAATATCTCGTTTGGGTTCGTAAATAAAGTAATATTGAGTGTTAGATCTAAAAGCAACTATAAAAATTTTAATTAAAAAACCGTTTAAGTTTAGTCATGTACCTAAATCTCATCACGTAAATTTCGTAACAAGGAACTATTATCTTTGAAAGAGCTATTTCTAAGTTTTATGGACTTTTTTATGATTATTCAGTCATATATTTATCTCGTCTTTTCATTTTTATTATAGTGTGTACCTACCATTAAACTAAAATTAACCATTTTCATTCTTATAACAGTTAGTAATTCTTCAATTTCAAAATGCAATTATTTTATAAATTAGACACGTATTTTTCTATTGAAGTCATTTGAAATTTTTTCAAATTTCGATACCTAAAGAAAAGATGATTTTTTCATTCTTAATGAAGTCTTTGACACAGATAATTAATCATAGCTATATTTTGTGAAATCAGTTCCTTGAGAAAAAAGTCTTTTGAAATGCAATATATGAACAGTTCTATATTTATACTAATTGAGATTTTAAAACTTTCAAGAAATTTTAAACATTTTCTTTTTATTCAAATTAGGCCGTGCTTCATACGAATGAAAAAATCTGCCCGGAAATGAAAAATAAACTCAACCAAGGAAAGAGAACGAAATATACTCACTTTTTGTTTACTCAGATGTCGTTTCAGGAATAACGCGGCTCCGGTAGCATCTGTAACATTTCAATGAAAGTGCACTATGTGAAATCAGGTTTACATAATAATAAGCGATTATCATATTAATCTGCGTACGCATTAAAATTTTGCAAAATCGACTTTTGGGATATAGAAACTCAAGTTCCAGTTCAGAAATCTAATTATTATTTTCACATTACACTGTATTATTTCGTAGACTGACGTTGCTATTTATAAACTTCTTGAAATTCGATGCGAAATTTTTAAAAAATGCAGAAATGTCTCGAAAATCTCGCAAATCAATTGTTGTTGCAAACTTGAATGAATAAAATAAATATGTATCCGATATTCATCCTATTTTAGATTGTGACAGGTTTAATTAAAATTAATAATCCTAAAAACACCCACACGTCTTTATTGCTCTTCTTCGCGAAAAGATGAGATGAACACACTTTCCACTTCCGGTAAGCAAGGCCAATGAGATGCTCATCATGACATTGAATGTACTCTCATTAGAGTCTTAAATACGTGATAAACTGGACCAAGAAGCTGGAGATACCGTTAACCTTGAACCACTAAAAAATCTTCTTTGACCAAAGTCGTCATGCTCGTCTGCACTCGTTCCATCGTTTTTGGTGTGCGTTGTAACTTCTCTAATCCACTCCGACGGATATGTCTCGGCACTCGATTGACTTGTCTATAGAATGCGGAAAGTACTTTATCTCCTTGAAATTCTATATGCGTATATATCTCGCTTCCAGTGCATTACCCGCGTTTTAATCGAAGGAAATAAGAGAAATTCGTCAATAAAATGCATCTTTTCTCAACCACGTTTCACATCCGTTTTCTATCCCTTTTCGAAAAGAGATCTAGAATAATGATTGCATTTTTATACATCAACTTTTTTATCAATATATCCTAAAGAAAATTTTAAACTGACCTACTCTCACATCAAACAATTTCTAATATTCATTTGAAGCGTTCAACATTGAGTTATTTCTTTTTAAATAAAAAAAAAATGATTGGAAATTCAAAATTTTCTAATTGAAACGATTATTTTGTTTTTCTTCTTACAACTTCAAGTCCACCATTCTAAAGCCAATCAGATTTGAAACTAAAATGTATGCGAGATTTTCGAAATATTTTTAGAGATGAATAGAGGTTTCTAGGATTTTTAAGGGAATTTGACGATTTAAGGGAATTTCGTGAAATTTTTTGATTCGATGTTTTTTCGGGATTTTTGTTTGTCTTTGAAATGTTTTCATTCAATTTCAAATCATATATGTAATCAGAAGAGGAATTTCGTAATAAATTTATAATTAAAATCAGCTCAAAGATCATTTTCATTAAATTCAACGACCAAACCATTCATTGACAAATAACATCACCGTAAATACCGATTTTAAAACCTGAAAGAATCTCATTGTTCATTCTTATATAACGGTGCAGCTCTGATCTTGACTTCCGTGTTCAAAGTCTTCAATTTCAAAGAAATTCAAATACAGTATTTCCTTTTCATTAGCAAGGTGACCAAAAACGCTCAAGTCACGCCCACAGTCATGTCGTCTTTGAAGTAACCGCCAAAACTGCATCCACTTACAAGAAATAGAATTCAAAAAAATAAATAAAGTCTCACAAAAAGTTACATCATATAAAATAAATAAATATAAAATAAAAATATCTCAAATATACTCTCCAATATTCTTAATCATTCAATTTATTACAAAGTTATTCGGATCAACCAAAAATGGCAGCAGAGTAGGAATGTTGGCGAGTAAAAGAAAAAAATATGTAATTGCGGCACTCGAAAAGTGACGCAAAGAAAAGAAACGGTAACATTTAGGATGAGAAGTCGAGGTCGATAAAAATCGACAAGTATACAGAAGTCAAGGAGAAAAAAATTACCTGCGTTGAAGAAGTGACTTGCAAATTTTTCTAGGACGGCTAATATGAGTGAAAGAGTTTTTTTATAAACTCTGCTTCAATTTATAGTCCCAAAAATCTACGAAAACTGTGAGACTTAAAAATAAATACAAAAAATTTAAGGCCTAAAATAATTACCAAAATGTAATAAATATTTTAAAATATTTTTTTATCCAAATATTCGATTCATGAAGGTTTTTTAATGACTAGAAATAAAAATTATAAAAATTTTCGAAAAAAGTACCAAAAAAAAACCATTTAAGTTTGTTTAACTAATAACTATAAACAGAAAATTTTTTTTTGCTTATAGCTTCCTCAAGATCGCAATCTAGAAACATTGTAAATGAAGAAGTCGTATATCAGAAGTGGGTGGGAAATTTGAGGAGAGAAAATGATATCTTGAACATTGGATCCTAAGACTAGTAAAAGAAAGGACTGGTTTAGCTAGATTGATATCGAGAACATTCAGCCTTGCGGAGAAATTATTTATCCGTATCCAAAGTTCACTCTAGACACAAGCACTATACTACGTTGAAAACTAACCTAGAGCTATTTTATGAGAAAATATTTTATAATATTTGAAAATTATTTTTAAAAAATTTTAATTATTTCATTATTTCATTATTTAATAATTTGAAACAATCCGTCACTCAAAACAACGATTTTAGAATAAATCGTAAAAATTATTCAAAAAAGGGGAGATAGTCCCAAAAAATTTAATCAAAATTTAAGAATTTTGGGGAATTTTCGATATTTATTTCTTCAGTATTTTTGGTTAGTCCCGAAATGTATAAAGGAATTCCATTAAACTAGTCTAAAGAACAATTCAAATATTAACTCTCTTCTCAATGTTTGTAATTCGTGATGTTAAAGCAAAGAACAAATAGCGATCTATTTGTAATATTGCATGCGGCTGTGTGATCGGCGATAATATTGTCGATATTAAATCATAGTAATTAAGTACTTATACTACTAAGGAGGTACATTAAATAAAACACTATATAAAATCGAGTTTCTGTTTCTCACAAATAAAAGAGCCAGTTTCTTGTATAAAGAAGATATACTTTGTATGCAATGGGAGCTTAAGGCCTTGGAATATCGCAAACATGCATTATTGTACAATTTATTATAACTACATAAACCGGACGTTCCTGAAAAAACTGATTTAATCATTTCTCTTGACACATATTATAACTCAGGAAAAATTTAGATTAGCGAAACCGAACGGGCGCTTCTGCACGTACCTACTTTAACTTCGGCGTGTTTAAATTTTATATTTTATGTATATATTTTTTTCTTTCAGATGTAATTAAGATTTTATAAAAAAAAAATCAGTTTTATAGGAATAACAGTTACGTTGGGATCGGAGAATTTCCTTGGAATAAAAGAAGTCCTGTAGGATAGAGAGAGTCCCTCAGGGTAGAGAAATTTCGTAAGCAAATTAAGGGAAAGACCTACAGAATAGGGGGGGAGCTTTTTGAAAAGGGGTAATTTTTAAAAATATGAGGTTTCTTTGTAATATGGGGAATCCTGAGGGATTTAGAGAAGTCCTGTGGAAAGCTAGGACGAGTTTCAGTCTTCTAGAATATATATCCCCTCTCTTGGGATGGAGGGAGTCATGTAGGATAGGGGGAGCATCTTGTGACAGGGGAAGTCCCCTCTAATAAAGGAGAAGTCTCACAGCATAGAGCAGTTAAGACTTAAAACACCAAAAATGTAATTTTTTAATTACATTATTAATTACGTAATCAAGTAAATATTATTGTGAACGTAATAAAAAGTTGTAGCTTCTCTTAGGAGGAAAATTTCCTTTTTTAAGATTTACACGTGTCTACGGAGCACAAGAGGCCAAGGATTGAGCAGAGCGAAGAAAAAAGATGGAGCGACTTGTAAGTTGCACTTATAGACAGCAAGTCGATCGAGTCCACACGCGTGACTTTCCAGTGCAGAGAATACATAAATAGAACAAATGGAACACGTAAAGTATATAGCACTCAGATCAACGGCCATGCTCCCTCGACTATACGCATATACATATATATATAATATATATGTATATGTATATAGCATGCACCGAGATCAGACGACCTTCCCATGTGATCTTGTAATCTTTTGCCATTCAAGCCAACGAATCAAGATTCTGCATACATATTTATACATATATTATGAATCTCCTCTTTTCAAGCACGTAGCCTTATTCGAATTCGGCTGAAGCCGGAAGTGGCGACCCTAGAGCCGGATGTCACAACCAGGAAACGAAATATACCTTCGTAGGTTTTTTAATTTTGGACTTTTTTATTACGCTAGTAGAAATGTCAAGTTTATACTATAAGATGAATTTTTTTAAAGATTGATATATAAAATTACATTTTTATTCGTAGCTATAATTAATAATAATATTTCAGATGTTTTTTGGTGTGAATAAAACGAGTTTGTAAAAAAAGAAATTTCAAGTACCTACTGCATTGAAGTTTCAAAAAATTAAAATAAGAATTTGAGATATAAGGGAAATTATTGGTTAAATATTGTTTCAGTCTTCTTATAAGCTTACTTGATTTGCTGCGCTATATTAATGAGTCTCTAAATTATATATGTTTACCACTTAACACTGAACAATGTTCCGATAATGAACCAGAAACTGATAGTTACATTGCAAACCAGTAATCTCTCAATTTGCATTCCTTCGATATAATTTAATTTTACGCAATGAAAGTCACTGACGAGTGCAATTTGTGTAATATACAATAATTTCTTTCTATATCTATACATATATACAGTCGCACGTTCCCTCTGACATAACTAAATTCACGACGAGATTGATATTTCTGTTTGTATTGAGTTTGCAATATCCTATGAAGAAAGATTTTTTTTTTATCGAAATTATAATGGAATTATAGTACGTATTATTCACAGTATCAATTTAAAACGCATTTAGGGAATATAAAAATGATATTTTCATAAACCTGAGTGCTTCATAAAAAATATACAAAACGTGAAAAGACTTGATAGAAATTAATTTTTACGAATAAAATTCAGATCTAGGTACTGCATCGAATTCAATTTGTAACGCTTTTTTACAACAAGATTTTTTGTACCAAAAAATAAAAATAGTTTAATTTGCAAAAAAATAATAATTTTCAATAATAAAAAATGAATTTTCAACGGATCAATTCCGCCGTTGAAAGACACAAATTTCATATAAAATATTCCTTTTAATATACAATACATTTTTTAAAACTCATTACCTTCTTTTTTCTATAAAAGAAGGAGAAAAAAATGACTTATTTTTGGAAATAAAATAAATCAATAAATTCTCGAATTTCTTTTTAAAAAACCTTTTCTTGAGTTTAACAAGAGTGAGATATCCTGAGAAGCAACTGCTAGTATAAAATGACTGCTATAGTTTTTACTCTCTCTTTTTTTGTGTACATTGTAAATATCTAATCAGTAGATAACAAATTTATTTTTTGTCAGCAAAGCTTCTCCTCGAGGAGCTTCTCGTAACCTAAATTTTGACGAAGACTTACAACAAGGTTAATGAACCGAGTGCAAGAACCTGAACCTATAATATTTTATATTACATCATGAAGAGGACGAGGACATTTTTCAACCTCTCTATATTTCTATATGTATATGTTAGTAATTCTTTCTTGTTTTCAAGATATTCCACATTGACATTCGCATACGTTTCTTTCTACGACTAATTGCATAATGCTTTCGCGGATTTCGCCATTCTTACAGTATTCCAAGTCGCATAAAAGTTATAATTTTCGAGACAGTCATTTGTCATCTCAGGTACTTAATTAAAAAAAAAATGCGGTTACAGTTCCAATTGAATTACGAGCCTATTTCAATTTTTTTTTATTTTTAAAACTTTCCTCATCACTTTTACATTTATGGATGCCACATTATGTTAATTTTTTTGGAGCTTTAGATTGTTTAAAAATTTTTAATTCTTATAAATATTATCCCAAAAAAATAGTTCATACAAAAATAGATGAAAATGTACATAAAAACGTCTTTAGGCATTATATTTTTGTGAATCTTACTTGTAAAATCGTTTAAATTAAAAGTTCTAAATCATTAACTACTCATTCGTCAGTTTTAAATACTGGGAAATTCAAATGGTTTATAAAAAAATGTTTAATTTCGAATACATAATATAAATTATATTCTGAATACCCGGCAAGTGAAAAGTGTAATTTATTAAATTCCTAAGTAGAATTATTCTCAAACTTTATAATTTGATGTTTTTATACAAGTCTTAGAGATGCATTCCTTTTCTTAAAAATGACAACGCTTTTAGCATTCTCCTAATGCAATTAGTAGTTTATTTTATTGAATTGGCAGCAAATGGCGTTTCTTAAGAACCGGGAGAATGGAAAAATGAAAGAATGCATATTATGATATGAGTATAATGAAAGGAGTACCGTTCTTTCAAAATTCTGAATATTTTTCTCGGTAGAAATCGCGTGAAGCCATTGACTTTAGACGTCGGTATGTTAATTTCCGATTGTTAATGCTTGACCAAAGTTTTATGAAAAATCCTGGAAGATATTCGATAGATTCCTGAAGTATAAAGACCAAAGGCGTCGTCAGCCGACCACAATATTAATGTCACAATCTGTACCTAAGTATGTATAATCGAAACGGGACGAGGCAAGATAAAATAAATGTGCGGGGTCATAGGTCATCTCATGCCGCCTTGAAATATCAGCAATGCTAATATACTGGCCACTGACGGCCTTCAAAACCTATCCCATTCGTCTCATCAAATGGTAACTCATTTTTAAGAATAACAAAAATCACGCTCTTCGTCGGATTTAGAAAACAACCTGACTCATTTAATGATCGAGCAACTTTTCCACCTGTACGTAAAATACATATATTGATGAAAACGTCATCGTGTCAGAGCCGGATTAAATTAAATTAAATTAAATTTCACACAAAACCTTCCAAATTCTGTGAAATCAAAATACCTAAAAAAAATATTCCGAAATTCACAATTATTCAATTGAATTGAAAATAATTCAAAAGAATGCGAGGAAAATCAAAATAACTTCAAAAGAATACCAAAAAATTCAAGTGAAATAAAAATGAAATCCAAAGAAGTGTGAAATGAAACGAATAAAGTAAAATTCAATTATCAATTCAGAATAATAATTCAAAATAGTTCAACAAATTCAAAAGAACTTACGAAGAATATAAAAAATAAGTGAAAAAAATTGAAAAAAAATCAAAGGATTCACAATAATTTAAGTAAAATAAAAATCTTTGGTCTTTATATGTTGAGACTAATTTTTTGGGGCTTATTTTTGGGCCTTATGGTTTTGGATCTTACGGCTAATAACTTGTAAATTAGTTAAAATAAAATTAAGTTTTATCTGTTATAATAATGACAAAGTTCTGCATGCTGTCCACGAATCTTCGAATAATCTCTTATACATTTTAAACGACTAATTTTTTCCGTGTGAGACCCGGAAATAAGTCCCAAAAATAAGGTTCAAAATAGAAAGTACAAAAATTTTGAAAACGTTTATAATTTTATATCTAAAATTTCTAAATTTATTTCTAAATATTTCAAGAGTATAATATCAAAATTGCAAAAATTAAAGAGTAAAATTTCTTTCGTTCCAGAAACGATGATTGGACACCTCGCATAAATATCGGTTTTATTAATGACAGTTTACGCCACGTAATCACAATTTCACAATCAGTGAGACTCGATTTATCTTGATTTATCAGTTTCATCTTGAAAAAACGCGATAACTCGAGGAAAGCATTGATGGAAAAATGAAGACTGCGTACATGTGCGTTGTTTTTAAAAAACTTAGACACTGCTGTAAGCCTCTCTACTTTTCAATTATTATTAATGTCTGCTTGCACAAATTTATTATTACAAATTATTATAATTCATTAGGTATAATTATGATTAATATTTGTAAATATTAAATTTATTTATAAATTTTTTAGATATTCGTTCCGAAAACGATAAGATTTTTGAAGAGCTTAAAATATAAAAATAACTCAAAAAAGTTTAAGAACCACAATTTGACACGGAAAAATGACATCATTGACTTCTTCATTATAATTAGAGAGAAATTAAATCAATCAATTAAAAATATCATCAAGAATAGTTTTAATTTTGTTTCACACGATAATTCTAATAATATACATACCTATATACCTAACTCTTAAAAGTTTTCAAGAAATTACGTTCTATTTACAAGAATTGCGTGGAATTCATGAAATTAAATCAATAAAGTGGAAAAAATTATCAATAGTTATTTTCATTTTGTCTCACGATAACGCCAATATCATTTTGCATATTATAGACAGATAAATGTCGCGAGTATTATATATATATATATATCGAATTAATTATTCGACACTGAAGGTGATTGTAAAATAATTCCAGACATTTGATTCAAGACACAATCGATATGGTTGACGTGTTATAAAAATCCTTGACCATCGAGAGTCAATGCACGTTGGACAATAAGTGTTAACAATTAGTTTCTTCGAAGCAGAAGGCAGACATCGATCGTAGATTGACAGAAGGAATATATGCATTATAATTATAATAGTTGCGGGAAAATTTTTCCGCCAGTCGAGAGCCATTTAAGGAGTTTGAGCATGTCAATTTGCACTTGAAAAAGGAGAAGCGAATCAATTAATTATTGACTGCGATTAAAGCAAAAGACCAGAGAAAATAAAAACAAAGCCGAATTTAATTATTAATTCCCAGCAGTCATATCAAGAATTCTAAGTGCATTTATAATTCAAATTATTTTGAATGTCAGGTTCTTTCTAATAATTTTAAGAAATTTCATGAAATTTCCACGAATTTGAAATGATTTCCAGAGATTTCATGAAATGTTAGGAATTTCAATATCTATAGGTTTTAAGGAATTTCGAGTTTTTACGAGTTTTTTTTATGATCCATTTTTAGAGCAGGGTGTGTTTGAATTTCTATATAAAGATTTTGATGGTTCCTTATTTCATTCCCTGAAATGAGATTGATAATGAAGTAGAGATTACGTTTAAACGCAGTTTCTGAGGAGATAATAAAGGCATAAAAGTTTTTCAAAACTTGATAATTAACAAATGATAATCTTGTTCATTCATCGTGAATCTTGCCGACCTTTTTATCAAACCCGAGCCGAGTAAAACTCAACCAACATTGCCCAATATTACGAAAGCAGTCAGGAAAAGAAAGCTGAAAACGAGTCCAAATAAGTTATTTCCATCGCCGATTTCGTAATTTTATTTGCAAGTTGATTTTAATGTTACTGTAAAACTTTATTTCTGCGATTATAACTTGCACCTCAAGAGATAGAGTGCAATTAACATTCGAAAGAAATGTGTGAATTCGACGTACAAATGGCAAGCCACGCGCAATGAGAAGGCAGATTTTTTTTTTGTAAAAATGTTTTTTTTTTTCGTTAAATTACGATTAATCATGAAATTGAGTCTCGACAAATAATAATGTGCACACAGTACATAGACAAGAACGTGCGGCCAAGGTCGAAGATTTAATTTCAGTTTTAATTTCCTTGCTAGCAATGTGTGGAGTATGAAGTGACTTACAGGTTCACAATAATTTATGAAGCCCGGTCACGGATTTACTCTGCTTTTCTGATTAATAATGTTGCGTAACTGAAAGTACCTTAAGTCACGCGTAGGTAAGTATCTCATGTTTTTTTAAGACATTCCGCAAGCGAAGATACGAGAGTCTTAACCAAATTTTCTTAACAATTACGCTTTTTTGGGACTAATTTATCTCGTTAGTAAACCATCACTGAAAAAGTAATTATAGTGCCGATAATTTTATTCTTATAACGCATACTTGATTTCAGCTGTTTTTTATGTTTATGAAGCGAGGCTAAAGTTCAGCTCCTTTTGGCTCATACTTTTTACTCCCACAGTATGATAAATGACACTTTAAACAAATGAAAATTATGTAGGTAATATGAGAATTAAGATTCGACTAATAATTATTATGACAAGTGACAGTTAGGACAAATACAACTTATTATGTCAATTGAAAATTCGGATAAATAAAATTTATACTAAACGGCTATTCGGTTACTTATTAATTATCGGCCAAATGAAAATTATGCCAAATGAAATTTGACTTTATTTTCCTCAAGTGCACTTCAAAATGAATTGCATCACAAGTTATTTAAGAGATATGTAAACCGTCTAGGCTTCGTCATTAAAAATATGCAATTTGACAGGGAGAGTCCTATATGTTGGAAGTGAAAGTAAAAGTAACAATCAAAACACAATCTAGGTCTGGGTCTGAAGTTCCGCCTCAGGGATATGAATATCACTATATATAGTTTTGTCAGTGTGATTCTAATTTCTCTGAATATGAATGCGACCTTAGTCGAAGGTTAGAATAAATCGTGTCAAAGAATTGTACCCTTTTCTGGAATTTTTTCTTTTCTCAGCATTATAATATACAATTACGCATATAGTAAAGAAAGATATTATGGAAAGTGAAATGCGGAAAGAGCTAGAAACTAAAGAAACAAGCTTGCGAGGAATTTAATTATATATATATATATATATTGTTCAGGATCTCTAGTCTAATAAAATAATTCAAATAACTATCGATCAATTGTTCTCTTTTAATAGGGACTATATCTGTTGAAAACATATAGAATACTTCGAACTTCTCGATAATCCTTCGAAATTTTGTCAAATCTATACTTTATTTTTATATTATACTATTTAAAAAAAATTTTATTTAAAAAAATCAGTTGTTTCGACGATTTGAAAAGGCGTTACAGACTAAACTATTATATTCAACGATTTTCTCAGAGATAATCGCGCGTGGCAGATTCTTTGTTAAAGTATACTTAAATATTTACATCTACGTCATTTCAGCAAGTTGATTCTGAAGAAAGCAAAAACCACAGTTTACTGAAAAAAAAAATTTAAAAAAAACTATTCAACCTTGTCTCACCACCTTCAGAGAGCATCATCTCCCTGAAGATACAAAAGAAACAGGAAAAATAACAGTGAATATCTTTGATCGCAGTAAGCATGAAGCAGTGGGATACGAAAGTATTGTAAACGCCATGCTAAATGCCTGCGAGTCGTTACCTAACGCAAAGAAATGAGAAGAGGAAGACCGCCGCCGAAGACCTGTACTGACAATGCTTGAGATTGAGAGTGACATCATACTCTCATTTTCATATTGCTTCAGTTTCACATTTCAATGTGCTGGACCAACGAAATCAGAGCCTAATCCGAATAGGATTCGGCATTCTTTTTGAAAAATTGTGAAATTTGGTAAATTGGCATGAAAAGAATAAAGTGTTGTCCAAAGAAAGGCGATCGTATTTTTTCAATTAGAAGAGCGAAGAAACCTACTCTATAAAGATTTCTTTAAATATTTAAATTTTGAGGAAAAGAGACATTTTTCGATAGGAAATTACATTTTTATAACACATAATTATTCAATTAATTAGTTTGAATTTCGGAGTCCTTAAAATTCTTTCGTATTCCTTGAATTTTTTTTATTTCTCCAAACACTTGAATTGTGATCTACATATAGATTAATGGCTAACTTATTAAAAAAGGCAAGGTTACAAAAGTTACAAAGAATGTGCTAAAAAATCGATTAATTAGAATTAAAAAAAAAAGAATGAATGAATGAAAAATGGTCAGATACATATTTTCTTATATCTGACACGTAAGTCTCTGATGAAACTTTCTGAGTTTAGACTTGCCACAACTTTCGGATTTGAATATAAAGTTCTTGCAGAGAATAAAGCCTTTCGTCAGCTGATACAAATTAATGTGCAGTCATTATCCTCGAGTGCGCAAGTTGATTAATTTTTCTGACTCATGCGTCTTCATTTTTCACGTCATAATCTGTCATTCTCCTCTGATCGACAGCGTAAGCTAGGGTGCCACAAGTTGAACTCGTGCCTCATAAACCGTGATTCGCTATTTAAAAAATGTTAGAGAACCACCACTCGAAATTTTTTATAATCTGTCGATACCTTTTGCTATCCCTAGAAATCAATCCTAAAATCTTCTTAAATAACTATATAAATAATTCTCATTCTGAAATCTTTTGATATTTTCTGCAACTCTCGAAACCCATTCAAATCTTTTTTGATTTTTTCAATTTCTCAAAACTAGTTTAAGTAAAATGAAATCTTCTAAACTTGTTTGAAATACAAGAAGATTTAAAAGTCAATATTTCGAAGTATTGGATTTAATGACATAAAAAAACGTCTAATATTTATTCTACACTTTGTGATATTATTCATGCATTTAAAAGAGCGCGTTTTTGTCTCAATATTTATTTATTCAAAAAAGGACTTATACCTAAAATAAAACGTAAGTTATATATTGTCTTTGGTTAAAGACTTTGAAATCGATCATTTCTCTACCTTTCGTTTGTACCCTATAGATGTCTCTACAAAACCTGAATCACACATTTCATTATATCTAAACTTTGATCGTATATATTTAAAGTTTTATAATTGACTGCGAATAGATATCATATCTAAAAATATCCAAATTGTTCAAGCTTGGAATTCAGAATATTACAAATTTCAATCTTAATTATTCATCATGATCCTCATCAGTACTGCTAATAACAAAAAAAAGCATAATTTGTTTAACCCTATAAGCTGCCACACTCATGCTGGGGTCGAGCTGACCCCAGCCTACTTTACCTGTAATTAAAAGTACCTAAATTTGATGACTGAAAAGTTCTGAACGTTCAAATAAACGAATTTTTGTATTGCTTGCATTTTAAACTAAAAACAGTTTTAAAATATTGGAAAAAAATATTTCGTTCATTTGAACGTTCAAAACCTTTGGAACAATAAATTTGAGAAATTGGTATTCATAGCAACACATTTGCTTAGTTCAAAAATTTTGTATTAAATAATCTGAATAATTTTTTAAAATAACCTCTAAAGATTTTCCCAAAAGATTCTAAAGTGAAACTATTTATTAGCTTTTTTGTAATAACAAGTTTTCTCGCTGGGGTTAATCTGACCCCAAAATGGCAGCCATGTGATTCCAAGTGTATAGCAGCTTATTCAATTAAGAGATCCAGATCTTATCTCAAAAGCAATTTAACTTAATTTATTATTTATGTAAAATTGGGACGTAATCACTTTTTTTTTAAACAAAGTCTCTGGGGCAAAAGTTAAAGTCATACGCAAATAACTTTATTCCCTAAGTACCAAAAAGCTACGTCATATATAAATAATTTTATTCCCTAGGAACCAAAAAGTTACGTCATATGTAAATAGTAAATTTCGATAATTTTTCTCTCCTAGGGAAATAAAAGTACTTTTTACTCCATTGAATTAATTTAAATTTTTAAAAATCAGTAAAAATTTTCAATATATTTAAAAAATGTTTAGAAATTTTTTTTCAAAATCTATGGAACTCTTTAAATTGTTTTGAATTTACCAAAAATATTTTGAAATCATCATGATCATCATCAGGGCTGTCATTAGCAAATAACACAATGTGCTTAAGAGATCCAGATCTTATCTCGAGAGCAATTTAACAATTAATTTATCATTTATGCAAAATTGGAACAGATTTTTATCACTTTTATATCACTCTCAAATGATCCGCGAGAAATTTAATGAATCACTTAACGTTGTCACTTTCGTTGAAAACAAAGTCCACTCGCTCAAGATTTCTTACCTCTTAAGTCTCGAGTCCCTGAAGACTCACAATTTTTTCGTGTCTTGCAAACTCCGAGTTTCTTCTATTTCACAAAAAAAAAATCCTTAAGAATCCTCTGGCGAACGTAATCTCGAGAAAGTTATTCTTTATCGGAAATCCTTAGAATTCTGAGAATATTCTTTGTAGAAATATATCCCTAATGAAGAATCTCCCATTAAAATAATTAACAGTCCTTTAATAATCCTTCAAGATGGATATACTGTTGAGAGAAATATCCTTAGGGAATTATTAGGAAATATCCTTGAAGAAATGTATCCTCGGCAAAAAAAATCCTTGACATAGATCCTTAAAATAATTTTCTTGCCGTTTGAGGAACACTTGTAAGGACCTCGGAAGGACCTTGGAAGGAGATCCGCGTCCTTTAAGAGCGAATTTGTCCGGACCGGTGTCACAGTTTGCTAAGACAAATTTATTGCCCGATATATCGATCCCGGATCGAAGACACGATACAATCTATCACAGTCTGAGGTTGAGTTAGGACTGTGGCTCAAACTGCTATACTACAAGTCTACACTCCTTCCTCTCTCGTGGACAGTCAGCGGCCAACTTGGTGGAAGCCCCCACTAGGTGGGAATGGTAGGTGTGTGTTATCTTTCTTATGAGAACCAGAGGAATCGCGCGGAACCGGTGAAATTGAGGAGCTTGATGCCTGCTTCAGCCTCGCGTGCGTAATGATCGAGGAGATGGAGAAACGAATCCAGATCAGTGTTGGGTAGTAACCATTTAACCAGTTACAAGTAACTAAGTTACTAAAAAGTTACGTTATTTGTAACTTTTAGGGTAACTTATTACTTATTACTTTTTTGAAAAAGTAACTAATAAGCGATTCATTTATTAATTTGTGTTAATCACCCACATCACCTACATATTTTTAAAAAGAAAACTGAAAATATAAACTTAAAATTATAGAATTCTGAAGTTTAGAATGTACAATCTTGACATAATCTATTATGTCAATGATAAACATATGTTTATCATTAAAAAAAGCACAAAATATTTACGTTTACAAAGCTTCCTCTAATATGAGGAAGCAATATATGTATAACTAAAAATATAACTAAGAAAAATTAGCTCGAATACACTGTTAGAAAAATTCATACAACTTTACACCATTGGTGTACAGTTGTAAACGCCTGGTGTGAAAAATCGGTGTGACTTTTGACAGGAATAGTTAGATATACACTATTCGGTGTGACTGTGATTTTGATTAAAAAGCCGCACTTATTGGCTCCCTGTGCACGCAGCACACATTGGCTTCCCGCTGGAGAAATGTTGCCATTGGTCAAAATTTGGCGCGCGATTCAAAATCGAATTGATTTAATTCGATTTGGAATCGCGCGCCAGATTACAGCCAATGGAAGGATTTCTCCAGTGAGAAGTCAACACGCGCTGCGCGCGCCGGGAGCCAACTTTGAGAACACACACTATTCGGTCTTGTTACCACACCGGGGTAGTGTGAGAGTACAACATTCACACCACTTCGGTGTCATAGGTCGCACCGATTTCTAACAGTGTAGTTTTTATTGTATGACAAGATTGCTTGAAGTCAGAAACAGTTTATGTATTATCCTTTGAAGCAGATATGTGTAAGAAGCTCCGTTTACTTTAAGAGATAAATATATATACATATATGAAAGTAGATTGTAAAAATAATTAAAAATGGTAAAGCACATGTAATAAAAGATAGTAAATGTATGTTAAAACCAATTACAGAGAAAATTATAGTATTACGAGAGGTAATATTTTCAAAGTGCATTATTATTATTTATTTTCCTGACCAAGTGATACAAGTGGCACTCCTTAATTATTCTCCCCTCCAATCAATGTTTCTGGACAGATGTTCTATATGCATAATGTAAACCCTGCAGGTGCAGGTGTAGGTTGAGGTTTTCTTAGAGTTCTGAATATGAATGTCTTCAAATATCAAAATTCCTTTTTGTATTTGTAGAAAAAATTTCTTCGAAATACATAACTCGGATTCGTTCGGATTCATTGGGATTGAAAAATTTCTTGCAAATAACTGGAGATTATTCATGTGTCTCCAATTTTTTTCAACTTAAAGACTCCAAAACTCATTGACCAAGAAAGATGTTTTGTTACGAGCTAGGCGAGACCCAATGGAAATAAGTTCAGGTTAAATGTATTGTGTTTATTGCCTCACATTAACGCTCGATGATTATTATAAGGCCGCGAGTTAGGGCGTTAGTTATGAGCATTAGACGTCTACATGAAAATGATTATTGAAAAGCGTCCCAACCGTGAAATTAAAAAATTTAAAGACATATCTCTAAGCAGCCGATTATCACTAATGTACATATTACGACTTAGTAATTAGAAATTTCTAATCTGAATACCGAAATCCTATAGTTCTACTCACTGCTGCGATGACAAAGGTATATATGAAGGTCACGTACAATTTCCACCTCGCAGCACATTATTGACTTTAACGATGTTACAGGTAGTTGTTATGCAAAAAAGAAAAAGAAAATCGATGCTTCTGGGGTGTTTGCAAATTAAAATCTACGTGTAAACTCCGCACATGGAACACTCTATATACACATTAAATACTCAAGATAAAAACATACATATTATGTGTATAAATTAAAGTTTAAATTTTAAACTCTACCGCTGAAGGCATAACAATTGCATTTTTTCGTCAATTAGCACTGACCTAGGGAACACCTCGAGGTCGTCGGTGGCAGAGATTCAGAGTGTGGTATGTATATATTAAGTTAATTAAATGCTTTATAACGGGCGATTGGACGGCTGCTGCAGCCTGAGTATGTTAGATATACGTTTTTCATAGGTGTATTCACTCTTACATACTAGGCGATGCCAATTGCATGCATCCGCAAATTTGCCACCAACTGGCACGCTTATGTTATAGAGTTATAGAGTTTTTGCCTAAGTGGCTTCCCTCTAAGATGATACGAATAAAGAGGTCTGAGCACGAGCAACCTAATAACTAATAATTAATTACTAATTCTCTTTGACTTTGATAACTACCTTACTTCCATAACGATTAACTGTTTCGGATCGTTAATTTTTTATCCCCCTGCTATCTGACCATTTTCGTTTTTTTTCTGTAGGCGCGCGTCTTCATATAACCAGTATTTTAATTGCAATGATTTCAGATGACAAATTCCGAAATTTTTTCTTTAGAGGATGAATTACATTTTAGCAATCAGGGAAACTGTATTCGTGAAAGATGCGGTCAATGATCTTCCGATAGATTCCATTTCAAATCATGCAGAAAGGTCCAGGCCATGGTGTCAAAATAATAAATTGATCTTTAAATATATCATTGTACAATAAAAATAAAAGTCGGCACTTCGATACTGAGCTACTCATTCCAGAAGTGGCTGTAAGAAGAAAAGCTCTTCTCAGATCCGTAAAATGAGAAAATCATCTATCCTCGAAGTTATCCATAAGGAAATGGCCGCTCGATGCGAACTTTTGAAACACCTGCGCAGCAGGTGGACAACAATTAGAAATCTGAAGGAGTGGATCATCAGTATTTAAAATTTTAAATTTTAAATTTACATTCACTTAATTTTTGTTATTATTTTCTCCACTGATTAGGTGATATTGAACTATTCATATTTTTTTCTATATCCAAATATAAGCCCTCTTGTACAATTCAAAAATGTTAATTACTTCGAAAGTTACACGGAAAAAACTGTTATGGATGTGACAACCACAGAAATAGTTGAATACGATACAACTACAATTTATGGTTTCTACAACCATATCTATTATGTGGCAACAATCAAAGCTATGTGGCAACTATTATTAAATAGTTGTCACATAATATTTGTGGTTGTGGCAACTACAATCGTAGTTGTGTCAACCGCAAATTATTAGTTATACCATATTTTACTATTTCTGTGGTTGTCACAACCATATAGAGTTTTTTCAATGTAATGATATTTTTATAAAACATTGGATTTTGAAGTTTTTTTGTGATATCTTCTTACAAAATTGACAAATTGATTTTATTCTTGTCTTTTTTTAAGCAGAATTTTGACAGCTTTCAACTTACTAAGAGGAAAAAAATTAATCTTCGATTTTATTAAATTTAAGAGAACTTAAAAGATCATATCAAAGAACAGGTGAGCTCGCAATTCCGATCGGTAGTGGAAGTTTCCAAAAAATGATTACAAAAATTCAAATTTTGAGCCAAATAACGCGAGATAATAGGTATTTAGCAGGTATACCTTTAAAAAAGTATGTTATGATACGTAATAAATACTTTTTTAATGGCACTGTTAATATCGCAAAAGAGGATGGAGTAAAAATAGGAGCAACGATTGTTTCTTAAATTACATTGCGACACACCTGCACTTATTTCTTATTTTCTCGGAGCGTGATTATTATAATGAGTCAAATGAGGAGGTAGTAAAATAAAATGCTAATTGCACACCTTTGATCTGAAATGAATCACATGATAATTCTTGCTTCTCTTTTTGGAATATAGTAACAAACGAAAGCCGATGTTATCTCTTTGGAGACCTCATTTTCAGTGCATGTATACTCAAAGTCCATTTACATTCATATCATGACGCTCTCTTTTCAACAGTAAGAAGAAAACTTACCTCGTTGTGTAATATTCTAGATGCTAATTTTACGATGGAAATCTTCGAGTCACTCTATGATGGCAATAAATCCGTAATAATAAAAGCTTTGCTTATAATTTTTTTAAACGCTTTGCACTCTTTTTAATTGACAAGTCACTACTCTCTTAAACTGAACCAGCGGGTTATTGAAAATTTTAGTGAAAAATTTCATTGGTAACCTGTAGCTTATATTCATTTTTTTTCAATTCTTTGTAACTAAAATTTTTTTTCAATTTTTTTAATACTGTTGTACATTTATCATTTTTTTTTAATTCTTTAGCATGCTTTTCAATTTTTTAAAATGGTTTAATTAAACTTTCTTCAGTTGATAAATGTCTAATACAATATTCTAATTTAAAATCCATTGAAATTCACTAAAGTTGACTGTTATAATTCTTGTTGCATATCATAAAACTAAGAATAAATTGAAGATTCATTACAAGATGCCTCTTTTCCAAGAAATGTCACAAAAATAAAGATCCTCGTAATGCAGTGCCTGCTGAAAATTTCACCACATTGGCTCATTGACTCCATGTAAAGGCACAACTTGCGTGTATAATTGTATATATATAGACAGACTCAATTTTGCTTTGTCGAATCGACCGAAATGAGGCCCCTGATTCAAGTGTTATACGCGCGATGATATTACGTTACGCCCACGAGAGCGAAGAACATTAATAGGTAATGTTAAGCCAAGTTAATGGGCCAACTTCCCGGACACGACGAGTTTCACGGAGCAATAGCAATCGTCACTACTGACAATGACATTGGCGACGACTACCTCTTCCTATAATACTATATATGTATAATAATCGTCAAGTATTCGCATCCATTATACATTCCGTTCGCAGTGATTCTATTGTTGATTTGAGAATTAAAACATTCTACATATCTCAGAAGTATTTCAGAATTTTTTCACTTGTCAATATTTTTATTAGCTACAAAAAGTTTGCCTTACCTACATCCTTACCCAGTTCACTTACCTACACGTGATATACATTAACCCCTTCATCAATCACGTGACTCCCGTCGATTACGTAAAATTTGCTCTTATTAATATTTTAATTTATTTTTAAATAAAAAAAAATAATAGGGTGGTCAATAATTAATAATAATATCAATACATATATTATAAACCATAGAATTCATCAGATTTTTAAATGCAGCAATATGACTGTCTCCTCGCATCAATTTTGTTTTGTTAGATTCATTTAAACTTGAAAGATGTGCCATTATATACCTTTATTATACAAATATGTACATATATACTCTTATCGTCATTGTTACCGATGATGCACCTCTCGCATATTAAACTGGCTCTCGAAATTATTCTGATGCAACCAACCAAGCACCTGGAGGTCAATTACCCTCCTATGTCGATTATATTCTATCGCACAAAATATTCATGCATGCATGCATTAAAGAGAAGCATAAAATTCTTCTGTTCAGTTTTATGTGACCTGCGTTCATATTTATTGTTTTCTTTTGATTTTAAGCGATTGCCCAATAAAGGAGTCTCTTTAAACTTCAGGTTTTTTAGTGTAAATTGATTTAAAAATGAGGGTATTTTTCCTCCATTTTAAGGTAAGGGGCTACATCGTTTTTTAAATGAATGCAATATCATTCCATACATTGGAGATAAACCTGTCTCTTTCTAGATAAAGCTGATTGGTCGAGATCTATCTCGACCATCTTGGATCAGATAATCTAGATAAAATAGTAGAAATATTTTGTTATGGCTTATTATAGGCAGAAACTGTCACTGGCTGTTCGAGTTTCAGCCCATAAAACTGAATACTTTTATTACCAACAAAATCTACATCTTCAAGGATAAAAGAATATTTTTGGTGACAGCAGAGAATAAATGATATGAAGTTTTTATTGTATTTATTTTTCATATACTTGCGAAACAGTGTTTGAAAATATTTTCATTTTTACTATATAATCTCGCGCTAAGCTCGTTAAACAGCTCTTCATTCAGTTAATTTTAACCTGCTAACAATCTATACGTTTAAATATTCAAGCCATTGTTAATAATGGAAAAAAAAGTTTTTCTCGGTCTCTTAATATTCTGTGGAATTTTTTCGTGTGGAATTTTTACTTCGGAAGAGAACACTGGTGAGTAAAAAATTCTAAAACCAATTTAGGCAATGTGAAAAACAGCAAAAAGTCATGTGCAGAAGTAAATTATAATCGCATAATTCCAGCAGAAAATTCTTCGTATAATCTTCACACTCGCAAGAAACGTCTAATTGGACTACAAACCCATATAGCAGAAGCTCCGTTTCTCGTTCATCTTATTGTAAATGGAATCAATCGCTGTCCAGCAACTTTATTAACAAATAAAGTTGCAATAACTTCTGCCGAATGTTTAGGCGGAACGGTAGCTTCGAGGGGAAAGTACATTCGATCTAGTTTATCTCAGCATGAAGTGATTAGGGTGATTCCATATGGAAACTATCATCCGTCGCTCCGTTCAGTCTACAATCTTGCCTTAGCTATTTTTCATCCAGAGATCAATTTCGAAGCCTCACCTAATCGACCAATAATGATCTATAATGGATTTTTAGCAACAGATCGTAATCCTGTTAAAGTTTTCAACTGGATGTTTGATCAGCAAGGTGGAGGGTAAGAAAATAAATTGTTTGTCTTTCGATTATACTTTACGTCAATTCTGAATTCAACTTGAATAAATATTCCTTCATTTCTAATGAACCTTGAATTCTTCTTAGTTCCTTTGTATTCTTTTTTCAATTCTTTTGATTTCAATTAAATTCCTTCCAGTTTTTCAAGTCTTTTGATTTCTTTGGATTTATTTTTAATGACTTTTTGAAATAAAACTACTATAAATAAGAAAATACGTAAAATTATGAAGTAAAATTTACACGTCACATAGTTATTTGAGAGTGAATTTAAATATTCCAATCAAAATCAAGAACCAATATTTTTTGAACACCCAGAAGAAACTTTTCTTGAATTAAAAAAACTTTCTTTGAATCGAGAAAATTGTGGTATTGATATATGGTCAAAGAAATATTTTTTTAATGTAAAGAAATTTTTACTTTGGATTATTAAAATAAAAATTTTGGTTTAAACAAAGTTTTTTTCTGAGTGTAGCTTTGCAAATATTGAATTGTAAAGTTGATTCATATATATCTTTTCAAAATTACGCTTTGAGATAAATATGAAAAATTATATAAATAGAGCAAAAAAATATAAAATTTTAAAGCTTTATTTAAAAAAATTAAAATTAGGAGTAACTTTGACATTAGATTTAGAATTCTTCGTTTTGTGCAAAAGTACAATCAGAAAAAAGTTTGTTTGAATCAAACAAACGTATCATTGATATAGGGTCAATCAAAAAATATCTTTGAATTAAACAAAATTTGTTTGAATTAAAAAAAATTTGTTTGATTCAAAGAAACTTTTTTTAATATAATGAAATCAATTTTTTTGAGTTAAAGACAATTTATTTGAATCAAACAAATTTTGTTTAATTCAAAGATATTTTTTTATTGACCCTATATCAATGATACGTTTGTTTGATTCAAACAAACTTTTTTCTGAGTGTACTCAAATTAAATATTTGTTCACTTTTTATTCAGATCTTCTATTTCAAAACGAAAAATATCTAATTATACTGTTGTTTAATTAAAATGAGGAAATATATAATCTTGAACTTGATTCAATATCCTTTATACCTTTATTTTCAAATGTTTAATATGTATAAATTCTCACACATTTCAGAATAAGAATACTATCTTCTTCTTACTTACAAACGGTCAGGTTGCAAATAATAAGCTACGATTATTGCCGTAGTTACTACCCTGAACTCGCTAGACCTGGAAATCTTTGTACCCAATCTATGCATAAGAATGAATATTGTCAATATTTGGATACTGGTGCACCTTTAGTTCTAAATCAAAAACTGCTTGGTATTTTTGTTTATCGGGGACGAAGTTGTCAAACAGATCCTGAAATTTTCATGAATCTGTTGGACGAAGGAATCAGACGCTGGATCCATCAACATGTTCCATCTTTGCATTTATATTAGAATTTGGTGATTCGGTGGAATAAAGTTTATAATTAATTTTAAAATTAATTATCATTATTATATTATATATTATTATATATTATATATATTATATTAATTATTATTTTATTAATTAATATTTTTTTTGCCTTTTTTAGAACCTTATTTCTTCAATATACTTTTTGTAATATTTGTTTATATCAACAATTTGCTTTGTTCAGTTGACTTCGCCGAAAAAACATTATACTATATGTATTTTCCAAAAGCCTAAAGTTTTTGGTCCACTCTTTCTCTGAATAAAAATGTTGGACCCTGAACTTAGTAACTGGACCTCGCGACGCAATGAAATAGAATTAAATTTAACGTCGTACTCATCTAGACGATTAAAAGAAGAGAGTGAAGAATGGGTGACGCGAGAATCGTAAATCAGTGTCAGAAAAAAGAAAAGTGGCGTTCGTTCTTGACTGATATCCTTGACAAATAATTTTTATTTATTTTTTATTAACTCTTTTCAATGTTTTTTTTTTATTTTTAACTTTTAAATTACAAGTTTTTATTCAGGTGAAATACATATGAGTGAATGCAGAATTTAACGGCTTTGTATTAAAAATGATTCTCGGAATCGCAATAAAGATCTTTTATTATCCTTCTAGGCTTTTGCACATATTTACATTTTAGAAAAGGTCTTCATATTTATATCAGGTATATATGTATATATATATATAAATATTTTCAGAATATTTGATAGTTTTATCAGAAATATATTAAAATGCAATGTGTCAACATATTTTTCAGGCATACAAGATTAGAATTCTAGTTTCAAGACAGGAAACACAGAATATTATTTGACGTCACAGTCAGTAGTAAAACTTTTTTTTCTTTATATTATATTTTATTAGATGCATTAGAGATAATATTTAAGTAGGTAAAATCTCATTTTTTCCTGGAAGAAATTGACTGCAGAGAAAATTGCGATTGACGATAATCCAGGATTCTTCGAATAACTTGCGATTTTCTCTTTTCAACATCAAATGTTATTGCAAATTCCTCAGCCTAGCTGCAACTTCCTTTTATAGTCTTAGTAGGTATGATAAGATAGGTACATGAACTCGTTCTTCAAATGACTTATTATGACTCTTTTAAAACCAAAATGAGAAGCCATCACAATCAGGAATCAGAAAGAAGCGTTACGATTTTTAATATATATTTCGCGTTTCGATTTGTTCATCACCTTTTTAAAATAGAGATAGCAGAGAGTCCAGTGAGATAGCTGCACGTAAATAACAGTGCCCTTATCTGATAAGGTGTGCGCGATAAGGTATATGTACAAATTAGATAAATGCTTTTTTTATAATCGTGTCAAACTGAAAGACTGATGGAGAAAACTCGAGATTATGAGAACAATAGTTTTAAAACAGTCGCAGAACCGAATAGAGATAAATCGAGACCCAGAGATGATTATACATTTTCTAAGACCCCATATGTCGTCCGTAAACATGCAGGAATTACAAATAATTTAGATGAATTCAAAATATTTGAAAATAATTTGGGTGAATTTAAGAGAATTCAAAAGAATTCAAAGGAACTCCAAATCCGTCGATAAACCGGAGTTTTCTATAATTTTTACTTTTTCAAAACAATAATAGTGCACAGCCGTACATGTATTTGCAGTCTTGGCGGTTGTGCACTATTATTTTTTTGAAAAAGTAAAAATTGTTTCTTTTTCACAATTTTTTTTTCAGTAAATTTACTCATATGGTAATTACCACAAGTCCTCCATATCGTACTCTACATTTTCCCCAATAATTATCTTAAAAGAAAATTTACCGTCATAGGATATTTAAAATTTCCATTATCTTCTGACGGTAACTTATATGTATTTGAATCATTTGAATGAAGTTAAAAATGCTGCGGTTAAAAAACGAAATATTATAATACGGCATCTTATAACTTAATCGAAGCAAAAATTAATTATAAATTTTTCAAAATTCTAGCAATTTATTATTCCTCCTTATTCTTTACTATCTTCTTTTTCATTCTTAAAAAAAAAGTGGGCAAAAAATCTCTGATATAAATTGTGAAGCAGATGTATAAGAATTATTGTATGAAAATGAAAGATATTACTTTCTTGTAATTTAGATTAAAAAGAAAAAAAAAAGAAAAAAAAACAAACAAGAATATAGCTCATCTTAAAGTAGTTTTCTGCAATAAAGTGTAAAATATTTAAAAATAAATTGATAAGAATTTAAAAATAATTCGAAATAATTTATGCAATTCGAATAAATTCAATGCGGATCGATAAACCTTAGAAATCGCTTAAATTCGTTGAAATCTTTTAAAATTCTTAGAAACCTCTAAAAATTCCAAAAAATTTCAAAACATATAGGATCCCTTAAAATCTCTTTAGAATTCTTAAAAGTCTCTTAAATTGCATATGAATTCTTTTAAAGTTTCACGAAATATCCTAAAATCCCTTAAAATCTTATGAAATCTTTTTAAAATTCTAAAAATCTCTTGAATTTCGAAAAAATCACTTAAAAATCGTCAAATTCCCTTAAAATTCCTATAGAAACCTCTTGAAATTCCTCTCTAAAAATGTCTCGAAAATCTTGCATACATTATAGTTTCAAATCTGATTGGCGTTGGAATGACTTGAAGTTGTATAAGCAGGAATTTAAAATAATCGCGTGCGTAGTGCGCGTGTTGGTTTACTAGTTACATAATATTAAAATATTTTTATTGAAAATAGAAATCTCGACCAGAGTCCCAGCGAAAAAAAGGAAAGGTTTTGGAAAGACGGGGGGAAAGTTTTCGGAAAACATTCGGAAAGGTAAAGAAAGTGTTCGGCTCTACATGATGATGCTGCTGATGTGTTCGCGGCTTCATCACGTATATTCGGAAAGATTTTTGATTCCGGCGACTATTATTATCCACTGAGCTAAAACTCTACACCATGATCTCTCTACACATGTTCTACACCTAATCTAACGCCCACGCAAACCTCTTCTGTTTATCAAGGCAGCCAAGAGATGTCGGGAGACATATCACCTGCTATCAGGTCTTTACCTTTTTTACCTGTAGAATCTTGATCCCCTCCACGTGACCCTGGGGGCCTCGCGGCCCCTCTCTTCCCGGCCTTATAGTGGAGGCTACGTAGTTGAGAAATTCCGACGTAGCAAGAACGTCGTCTGTATACTTGTCTGTACTCATAACCCACAACCCAAAAGAAAATAAGGATACATCCTCGTTTCCGATTTCGAAATCGGAAATCATCCCGCAGGAAGAGCGAGGACCCGCGAAACAAACCGGAAGTAGGTGAGTGCGCGAAATTCAATTTCTTCGACCCTATCTTTACCCACCAATCAGTCCCACCACACAGTGATATTGTAAACCGTTAATCGTAAAAAAGCGTGATGCTGATGGCTATGCCCAGCGAAATGGCTACCATCCGAAGGAGTGGACCCTTCGAGAAGCAGCGTCATGCCCGCAATCAAGTTTCTCCCTTCTCGATTACCGAGAAAAAGAAGGAATGAAGTTGTTGTGACTTGTGCAAAAAGTTTAAGCTTTCATCCAACATATTTCATCCTGCAATCTAAGGTTGTGTGTTGTGGATGCTGTCAAGTGGGGATGAATATGTTGGGAAGATTTTGAGATATTATATAGGACAGGCCCTTGAACTTTGTGATTTATGGGTTGATGCCTTGAAAGTAGGATTGCAGCAACCTACACCTATTTATATATGCGGGAATACTTACCTACTGCATATCATTAAAAAAGTGAAATCTTGAGGAAGGACTATATACATCCGGTTTTATATCTTTTTAGTTTCTGATGCGAGTCAAAAGTGCTGCGATTATGTTTTGTGCAGGAGGATAAAACTTGGATTCGAGGAAATGAGTCGTGCAAGAAAATCGTTATCCATTGTTTGAAGAATGATCTTTTTTTTACAAATCTGATTGTGGTGGTGGAAGATCATCATTCATGAGCTTTCATTAATATCAAGTTTGCAGCATGTATGGAAATGGCAAGTTGAAAAGTCATGATTTTTTTTATTGCAGAAGACATAATTTGTTCTTTATATTTTCTGCAAATTTTGTTTTTCAATTCTTTGGAATTGTTTTTTATTAATTGAAATTATTTCACACAACTTTGATTTTCTGCAATTGAAAAAAAAAACATGAATTCTTGACCTTTTAAATTTACCCTTGAATGACACAAGCTGAAATATTATTTTACAAGTAAGCAGATTTTACAAAACTAAAAAAAAGAGGATAATTGTAAAAAATATTTCCAAACACTCATTCCTTGGGCTATAAAATTATTATACAATAGAAATTGTAATAGTATTAGGTATACATTATCTAATCATTGCGATAATTGTTTGATGATTTCATTCAGCAAAATTCTTGGGAAATTTTAAAAAGGTGAATTGCAATCACATTCAGCCTACTGAATTATTCATGAAGTGCATTTTACACATCAAATCAAATTAAATCAATTATTGTTTGACCATTATGCATTATAAAAAAATGCATTTGCTATAAAACTTTATAAATGTTTTGAGAAAAGAACAAATCAATGTAACGATCCTTGCATTGTAATGAAAAAATAATTGCCCAAGAGTAAAATTTGCTGTATATTTATGTATAAGTTGATGAAATATAGTACTTTAGAATTTCAACTTTTTTTTATACAAAAATAATTAAACATAGAAAACCTGAGCATATAAGATTAAAGTTGAAATAAATAATGCAATAGTGACATTACATTTCTTTGAAGTTAAACCCATTTTAAAATTTTTTCAACTGCCTTCTTTTTAGCTTTATCTTATCAAAACTAAAGTCTATGGCTTTAGTTAGCTGCTTAATTGTGCTACATTTATTTAGAATGCGAATATCATGCCTTAAAGTTGAAACACAAATTAGGAATCGAAAACTTCCTAAAAAATTTAATCTCATTTAATCAATTGATTTCATTAAATTGTATAATAATAAGTTAATCTTGTTGCATAACAATTTGAACAAGAAGATTGAAATGAAAATGAATACAACATTAACGGTCATCAAGTGAATAAATATTGTTTATAAACACGGAGATACGAATAAAGTGACACATAGTGATAATCGTGCGTGAAAACTTTCATTACAGGCAGTAAATGGTTCATTGCACTCGCAAATTAAAACAAATCTCTGCCAAGAATCTTTTCTCTTGAAAAGATATAAGCTCCAGCATGATTAATATCAGGTGTGATAACACCTGCATGCAAATTATTTTTAAATTTCATATGTGGCCTTTTTACATACGACGACGTGTAATCTATTAATCTATCAATAATATTGATTAATTTTATTGATTATAAGTACGTGCACTCCTCTAATCTTAAACAATCGATTAATTGTGCTCCTTATCTTGCTTGACCTGGTCCTTCGCAGATAGATAACTGTAATCGGTAACATTTTTATCCCAAAGGTTGGAATTTCCTGAAGGATTTAGTCATGAATGATTTCTTTGTGACGAATGAAAAAAAAAAGGAAGCATTCATTCAGAATGTTGTGAAATTGCTTATTAATTCTTCCGCAATTTATTACTCGAAATTTCATTGTTAAGTGATTGTTTGTCAAAACATGATAATTGTATGTTATTTTCTTTTAATAAACCTTTTTCCATTATCAGATGACATTTTAAAATATTTTTCAAAAGATGTAAAAGATAATCAAAAAGTAGATTCTAAGTTATTTTTAAAAAATTCAATGAATTCGAGAGATTTAAATAAGAAATTTGAAAAGATTTCGTGTTTTAAGTAATCTTAGGGGATATATCAAAGAATTTTAACAAATTTCAATGGATTTCAAGAGATGTAACAGATTTTAGAACGTCCTGAAATCCTTTAGCAATAAGTCTTGATATCTTTTAAAAATCTATTAAAATACCTAAAAATATTTTTAAATCTTGAAAATATTTTGAATTTTTGTTGATAATACCTTAAAACTTCCTTAAAATCACTTGCAAAGTATTAACTTTTTCAAAATTTTGTTTCTTGTACTTTATCATTGAAGTTTTTTTAAATCCTTCAAAAATTCTTTAAAATTCGTTGAAACACTTAAAATATTTTGTAATTAATTGAAAATTTTAAAATAGTTTTGAATTTTGTTGAAATACCTTTAAAATATCTTTTAATCGCTTTAAATTCTTTTAAATCTTTTAAATTTTTTAAATCTTTTTAAATACATTTTAAATTCTTTAAAAATACATATAGGTTTTCATTTACAAAATATGAAGTCATTTGCATATATTTAAATTATATTGAATTTCTTATAAAAGCTTTATAACCAATTAATAATAATAATGCATGGTGTTTCATACAAATTCTATTTACGTCGCTACTTGGAGCCAAATAGTCAATTAGACTCGAACTTTTTGTGCATTTGAAAAAAAGTGAACGATTCGGCATAATTCTAGGTGTTGCAGGGAACGAATTAAATTCATTACCATTGTCATGAGTCTACCTTTAGTAGCTTATCGCGCTCAAGGAAAAGCAATAACTTGGCAACCGTATAGATATATATTGCTTTTAAAAATACACTCGAGAATCTAAAGTTCAATTTTTTCTCTATTATTATTCTTTTTTTAAATGCGCTTATTCTATTAAATATGTAGGTTTTATCCCTATGTTCGGCTTGATTAATCTTCCATCACCGGAAGTACCTCATCATTCAAAATTTGTGTGCAGAAAATTATAGAACAAAAAATTATATCATCTGAAGTGAAGTACGGGGACAATAACAATTTCGTTCTATTTTTACTCAAGGATTTTCCACTTGTTTGCGAAGAAATAAAAATTGATAACCTTGGAAAACATTTAAATTTTATATAGAGAATTGAAAATTCTTAATAGAGGAGATATAGTAATATATTTATAAGAATAAAATGTCTTGATTGATTCATCTAGAAAATTTTGTTGTTTGGAAATTTCTAGATTATTATTATCATGGATAAACTGATAAGGTTAATGTTTAAAATGATTCACAATTAAGGAGAAGATAAAATAAGATATATTAAAAGTTAATTTTAAAATGACAATACAATAAGATTACATTACACGCAGCGGGTGGCCACATGTCAGGTAAATGTCAGTGAAATGCGTGTAATTTTGTCAGGGAAAATAGAAATTGACATTTATGCTAAATATGTTATTCTTGTTGCTATTTTGCATATACATAAATTTTATAGTTTATTTAACAGATTTTAAAAACTTTCCAAGGATTTCGTAGGATTATAAAGAATTTCCCTTAGGCATTCAGGCAATGCATGTTAATTTACTAAAGAAATATTAGTAATTATTTTATTAATTATCATACTTTTCGTGATTACTTAATCTTAAATAAACTTTACTTTTTCAATATGAAGAGCGTTTATTATATTTAATTTCACAAAAAAATAGTTACATAACTCAAAACTTGAATAGTTTCACGCGGCATAAAACTACATATGCCATGCTGTATACAGAAGAAAAATGCATTAAACATTTTTTGAACGTTTCAATAATTTTTTAAAAGAATTCTTATTTTACATAATGAATTTTACGAGTAATTTTCAGTACAAAGAGCATTTACTTGTGTTAAATACTTTTTTTTCTGCAGAAGAAATATTATGTTTTATGAAAGAATAATAATTTATTTTACGATAATGATTAATTTTAATGAAACTCATTTGCATATTTGAAGAAAAAGACCGACCTTCACTTTACGAGAGTGTTCCACATTCTTATGATCTTCAAGAGCAGTGTAAAAAATGTTCACCATATGTCACCAAAATGAAGTTATATTTTTTTCACTGTGCATATCACTCACTCCCTGTGAAATTATACCACAGGGATTATTATTGTCGCACTTTTAAGGAAAACGAACACAGTTAATTAAAATATCACACGACAATTTAGTAACGCGAGTTAATAATCACAATTCGAACTCGATCACTGACGACGATGTGATACCGATGCTATATCGGAGCTCCGATACTTCTATCATCACTATAGAAAACGACCAATTCAATTAGTAAGAGGAACCTTACTAGACAAATTAGTAGATAATCCTTACTATTTCATTTAGTAATACGAAGACTTGCGGCATGTCGAGAAAACATTTTTAAAATGTATCTCAAAGCACTCGAGTTTTTCAATACAATAGATGAATAGATATAGGAAAGGGAGGAGGTGATAATCTATTCTTGTAGTTCTTTCGTTTGAAAGAAGAGATCACGTGATTCTTTCAGTCTTTCAAAATAAAATATAAGTACCTCTTTAAACAGAAAAATCGCGAACAATATATATGAGAGAAATATACAAGTCGCAAAACTCAATGCAAAACAAAATAATATGCGATAACTTTAAGTTGGGAGAGTAAAAGTATACTTTTCAATTGTGTGGAATTTCAATATTTTTTTTTTTTTATAAGATAACTTTGATATAAAAGATTGTTTTTTAAATTTTAATTTTAAATTCATTTTTATCCTACTCTCATGAAAGCCATTAAAATTCTACAATATTCCACTAAGTTTAAAAATTGAAATTAAAAATAAATGTTTATGGTAAGGAACTAAAATATTTGAATATCAAATTGGAATCATTTAATTTTTGATCATTTTAGTATTTGAATATTATTATAACAGTCCTTGCAATAATATTTCATATTTCAATAATATTGCTAGATGTAATAATACTTTTCATGTTGCATGAAATGGAATTTAAAAAAATTTGATATTTGAAATGTTTGAATCATGATTTTCTATGCGATTAATGTTTGAGCTCGTTATCGTAGACTCTATATTTATATATGTTACATATAATCAATGATAATATACTAAGATTTATGCAAGAGAGAAAAAGAGAAAAAATCAGTTTGATGTGTAAACCTCATCGAATAAAATGAATAACGAATAGTTATGTTAATGACGCCTTTCTTTCACGCCGGAAAGGCCCTTGGAATATGCGTACTGATGGGTGCGACCGTTTCTGAGCATTTGAAATCTCCTAGCTGTGCATTTGGAATGCAAACCGCGTTTGCAAAGCAATGTGACTATCAACTATTTACCGATGCTTACGTCACTATGTCAATAGCAACTCAGACAAGTGAATTTTATTTTTTTTTTACATTATTTTCTCTCGTTATGAGAGTTGTGTGTGCGAGTGATGATGCTAGGTGCGACAAACATATCGTCTATAATACTATTATGTATATGTATGTACTGCATTCAGCATTCTCTGCTTGTGAAATTATTATTGTCAGCATTGTTGAGAGTTGACGAACCGAAGTATGACTTGCAACGTTTGCAAAATATATACCGAGAACTCATTCAATTGGGAGAAATTTTTTTTTCCTCATGCAATCTTTTAATTTCAAAATATAATGATGCTCACATAATATTTCAAGAGCAGCAGATTATTTTAATAAGAGATTCATGGATATTGACGAAATTAGGGTGGTGTTAGTCAAAATTTAGGAGAGTTAGTGTTTCAGAAAGTCTGACAAGTGAAAAAGATCCATGAAACTAGCACCTTCACAATCGAATTCATATATGTATTTCCAATATCTCATATATTTTTGGGCTCTTTTGATTCCCCTAAACGAAAGTTATCAAAAAACCATCCTTACTTATCAAAAGTGAAATTACAACAAAAATTTCTGTCAGCGTAATTAATAATTTATTAAAAATCGAAAAAACTTTCTTATTAAAAAAAAGGAATGCAAAGGATTTATCGCGGGTTTTTAGTGAACAATTTTTTTAATCGCCTGGGTTATATATATGACCAAAAAAGGTTGATCACGACGCGGATGCAGGTTCTCGGTTTCCCCTTGGTACCAGCGAGGTCTCAAAAGGTCGTCGACGTTATATGTATAATGTACATGTACTAACCATCGATCCTCGACCTCGAATTGCAAAAAGCCGATTCGAATTGTCTGCTTGTGACATATCCACGGCCAATGACTCATGGAAAAAAGAGAACCAACGTAAAATCTAAATCTAATATTTAATCCAGAGTAAAACCACAAGTATAGTAAAGCTGATAAATGCCTATCTTCCATCCGTTTTAAAATTCGCTGTCTTCGCGATCTCGTTTTTGCACACCTTTTACTAGTAAACAAAATAATTGAAAATTTTTAATTCTTGAAATATAAAAACTTGTAATTCCTTGTCTAATTTCAGCGCGAATCTCCATAAATTTCATAAAATTCCTTAAAATGCATCTTTATTATCCTTCAAAATCTTTAAACGTAAAATTAATTGATATTCCTTAAAATTACTCAAAGTCCCATTCAATATTCCATGAAATCTCATTAATTCTCTTAAAATACCTTAAAATCCAATGAAATTTCGTAAAATGCCCAAAAATCTCTTAAAAGTTTCTCAAATTGTCAAATCCCTTAAAATTACTTTCTAATCCAATAAAATCTCATAATTCTGAAATAATGTTCACTAACCTTATACTGCTTCACTAATAATAATTTATTTTTCACTTCAACATAATTAATTTTATCACACTTTAAATTATTTTCTAACTTTATATAATCTTTTTAACAGTAATCGTTTTGACAACGGGAATAATCTGAAGATAGTTTTCAAATTCTGTATAACATTCACACAATTCGCGCACTTTCTAAACCAATCAGGTTTTCGACAACAATGTGTTCGATATATTGCAATATATCGAACACATGGTAACGCCATGGTAACACATGGTAACACATGGTAACGACATCACTTTTTTAAAAAAGATAGGAAATCGAGTAGAGAGGTAATTCTCGCTTAATCGATTCCACATTATTATGGCTGATTAAAGCATGTCCTGACATAAAAGAGCCTAATATATCTGCTGATCCAAATTTAGAATTTTATGTTCCGGTTCTTTATGGACTGGATTCCAATTATATGTAATGTATATATATAATGTGGGTCATTCTCACAAAGTTTAAATTTTGATGTTTCTAGTTTCTACCATGTTACGAAGTTTTTAGTTCAATCCTTAAAAAGTGCAAGTAAAAAATATAAACACACACATTTTTTACACCAAACGATGCGAGATGGGAAAAAAGGTCAAGAGAAAAAATTATACGGATTTTTAGCTAACAAGAATCTGAAAATTTGTCTTTACTTGAAGTTTGGACATTATTGTTATAAAAATGATACACAATCATACTTGTTATATTCTTAATATAGGTTGTGAAGTTTTAAGTAATTTTATGGAATATCAAATGATTTTACGAAATTTAAAGGAATTGTAAAATAATTAAATTTTCAAAATCTCTTAAATCTCTTGGAACATTCTGAAAACCTGTGAAACCTTTTTAAAACATTCGAGATCACTTAAAAACTTTTGAAATGTTTTGAAATATCTTGAATTCCTTGAAATATTTAGAAATAAGTATCCTTTTGATTGATTTAAAATCTATGAAAATTTATTTATTTCTATAAAATGTTTTAAAATATTTCGAAATCTCCTAAATCACTTGCACACTTTAAAATATTTTCTAATTCATTTTACATCTTTAAAATTATACACTCACTTGGAGACTTTCAGTTCATAGAAGTAGTTTTTATTACAGGATTTTTTTTGAAACAAAAATAAAATGCCATGGTTGAAGATTAAAGATATTTTAATGTAAGATTTTTTAAAATTATCGTAAACGTGAATTATTGAAATTGTTAAGTAAAAGAGTTAAGACACTACGGTTAGAGAAAGTTGACACAGTTTTCTAGAGATGCACATTTAAAATATATTTGTTATAGAAAAAAGATTAATGTTTTTACAATCTAGATCAGTTTACATGCAGTAACATATTTTCATGATTTTATGACTTCATTTTGCCCTGATATTTAACAGCCTTCACACCAACATTTGAGACTTGGGGAACAATGGCCACTGACTCGGCCTTCATTCTCTTTGCATGTTCGACGACAGGCGTCGTTGTCCCAAACGGCACATGGTCCCTTGTATCGTCCCGAGAGACAATCGGCTATGATGGTTTCGGCGCAGAAAGCCATCATAATAATTGCGATTAAAAGTACAGCCCTCATTTTTCTTTATCGATGTACGGTGACACTACTGTTGAGTGCTGAAAAAAGAAAACGATCATGTTAATAACGTATCAATTAGAATTATTCATATATGTAGAGCGAAAAAATGTCTCAATTTAATATTTACTGTGTAAAATGAAATATTAATCGTTCTATAATATAATCATAATCATAATTTCTAATAATCTTTAAGTAAAATGTAGGGATGGAATTTTATGATGTGGTGTAAAAAATGTCATGATCTATATCGGAAATTTGTTGTAACTTGGAAAATAATAGTTGAAAAAAATTCAAAATTCTGAGAGTTACGCAACTTTGAATTTTTTACCTACGTCATATTTTAGCTGAAAAAAATTCTATCAATAATTTTTACTACTGAAGATACCAAATGTCAGAAAAAGTACATAAAAACAACTTTAAAATATATACATTATACTAAAGTATCACATATTTTTTTGTAAAACTTAATATTTTGACTATAGTAAAAGTTCTTTTAAATTTTCATATGTGGTACATTTTCGTTGGAAACTTGGAAAATGGTTAGGTACTTACTTGAGTCGGTGAAAATATTCTGAAGTCGAAACAAGTTTATGAGCACAGATCTAAGGAGAACTGCTTATATTCTCTTTCCCCCATCAAGAGAACTTGTATTTTTTTGGCATGCATTTTCCTCTTCTGTAGAAACATGATCTGTATGTTGATTAATAAAAAAGAACAAGAAATATAGTGTTTTTTTCCTCATAACCAGGAAAGTTTTATGCTGTGATTAATTTGTTTGTTATTGCATATATATATATATATATATATATATATATATATATATAT